>VYXF01009593.1:163969-176786 GCA_013397295.1 Polioptila caerulea
CGGACCGGCCCAGGGGAGCTCCGACCGGCACAGGGGAGCTCCGACCGGCCCGGGGGAGCCCCGACCCCGCTCCCGGGGAGCATGGACCGGCCCGGGGAGCACGGAGCGGCACGGGGGAGCACGGACCGGCCCAGGGGAGCTCTGACCCCGCTGCCCGGGGAGCACGGACCGGCCCGGGGAGCACGGACCGGCACGGGGGAGCTCCGACCGGCCCAGGGGAGCTCTGACTGGCCCAGGGGAGCTCCGACCCCGCTCCCGGGGAGCACGGACCGGCCCAGGGGAGCTCCGATCCCGCTCCCGGGGAGCACGGACCGGCCCAGGGGAGCTCCGACCCCGCTCCCGGGGAGCAAGGACCGGCCCAGGTATCGCCCCAAAGGTCTGACCCCGCTCCCTGCCCGGCCCGGGAGCACCAAACAGCCGGACTGGCTTTACCCTGAGGCGCCGCGCGTGTGCTCATGGAACTGGAAAACAAACTCAGCTCAAGAATTTAAATTCAATTTAATTGGTTTCAGACTATCCACGAGTCTTGAGAGTGAGAGAGATGAATATTCTTGGACTTTCTGTGTCTGAAGCATCCTTGACATATGAAGTAGCCCTGCTTGGCAGAATGGGCTGTTAACAGTGAAACTTAGTAGAAAGCAAATATAAATATTTTAATTATTTCACTACTGGCCACTTTAGCATAATCAAGATCCAACTACATTTTTTTATCCCACATTGCCAAAACGACTCCTTCTGTTCTCAGAACTGCTGGGAGGAGTCTCAGCTCCCCAATTTGTCCCCTACTACTTCCTAGGTTGTGATGTGGTTACACATCACCCCAAGATAAAATAAGGTCACTTGTATAATTTTCTAGGGAATCAAATTCAAACCATCCTGGTAACAGACCGTTTGCTAATTTTCGATGTTGGCAAGATTAATTCAGCCACTGGAAGAGCCACAGCACAACACCTGAAGCTGTTCAACAGAATACGTGAGGGTCAGGGAAGCATCACACTTATTCCTGAGAGCATCCTCTGCTCCAGGACTTTGCCTTGGCTTACAGCAGAGCACATTTCTAGCAGGAGAGTAGAGAAGAGGATGGAAGTAGAGACAGAAGATGGAAGCAGTTTGTTAAGTTGAACAAAGAGAAACCAGGAGGTGACGTAAACCTAAGTCTCCTGTGTAGGACTCAGTAGCATTGAGCTAACAAATGTGCTACTGGTTCCAAGGGCTAAAAGCTAAAATTATATAAATTGGGGGNTTTTAAACGAATTATCTTAGCTCAAATAAGGCTTTATTTGGGAGAAATTTAATACCTGAATAATTAGACACTGAATTAAGATGACCTTGACATGGAACAACTACATTTTAATTTACTCTTCATAATTAAAAGCAAATCTCTAAATACCTTAGCCTGATTTTTTTTTAAACATCCTTTTAAATCTTCCTGTTGTTCTAAGCGAACATCTTAAAACGCCGGAGGTTGGTACCAAAAAACTTGTAACCCTGAGATCCCTTGAAATCTGGAAATACATTTTTAATTAGAGAACTCAAGTGCTGTGCTCCCTGAGCTGGGCAAGTACGGCTGAAAGCAGAGAGCCTTGCAGTCCTTTTTAAGACCGGAGGCATGGGGGGACAGGAGGATGGACAGACAGGCTGTGCCCCCCTGAAAGGTGCTGCAGCCCCTCGAGCCCCCAGCAGCTGTTCCTGTGAACAGCTCTGCCATACCGTTTCTGGCATCAAAACCAGCAACGTGGAGCTTGGCTTTTGCACGAAGACAGCAATATTTCCAGCGTCTCTTTCCCCTCCCCATTAGCGGGGGTTTTGGCTGTCGCACCAGAAGCAAGCCTGCTATTTTAATGCCAGCATAGGCGGTCGGGTCTGTGCGGTCGGGTCTGTGTTTGCTCCCTGCAGCTGTGTGCAGCTCAGCCCGAGGGCATCCTCTGCAGCACTGTCCTCGGGGGCGCACAAAGGCCCCGGGGGGGTCACGGCAGCCCCGGCAGCCGCCGCAGCCGCCCCCGGCCCCGCTCCCGCACGGGGCTCGCTCCAGACCAAACTTTGGACCCGCGATCAGCAAAACTGAACGCGTGCTCTTATGAAGATGAAAAGTCAAGCTGAAACGTGCATTGAAGCATTTGGCAACCAATGGGATTGTGAAATGGGGCCCATGAGCCAGATTTTCAGTAAATCAGAACAGCTCTATGAACGTTCTGTCCCAGCATACGTGGAATCGTCTAAGAGCTCTGAAAAGACTTCTGCAGCAAACATCACGACACAGCGAGTTCGTCGTGCTGCCCCGAACCTGACAGACCCTGCTGTTCCTGGCACATACACAGAAAGAAGGGGGAAGGGGGAAAATTCCCTCCTGACTCTGCCTGGGCTGCGGCAGGGCTGACTGGGAATGCACAGCCCGAGTTTATTGGTGTTATTCAGAATTGACTTTGGCGTCTAAACCAGAGCTGACTGTTGCTCGAGTACTTACTGAGCCCCGTGCAGGAGGCTGCGTCCTCGGCTTCTTCAGTCGCTCTCAGCCCATTCACTCCCTGGCAAGAGCGATGCCAATTCCGATCAAACCCTATTGTACACTAATGACATTCAGGCGGCACCAGCCAAGCGCTGGGAGCAGCTGAGCTCTCCCACTGCCTGGTGGGTTCAGGAAGAGTTACAGGTGTAGGATTTGGCTGGGCTGCTTTGTTTTTGCACCATCTATTTTCATACATGTTTGTGCCTTCCATGACACGTCACTGAATTACAGACACAAAAATTATCTTAAAGGAGATTTATTATTTTGGGATGAAGGGGAAAAAAAATGCTGCTCTCTACCCAAGTGAAATCTATAAAAGATAAAAAAGTGAAATCTATAAAAGGTAAAAGCTAGACCCTTCCACAGCTACTTTAAGAGCCTCCCTCCAGCACAGCCCCCATCAGTGGGTGTCAGCCTCCCTCCCTACCTGGGGGCCGCACGGGCCATCCCCCGGGGCTGGGCCGCTCCTCCGGGGGCTGGGATGCGGCGGAGCTCCCGCGGCAGCACCGGGGGGCGAGCACACAGGCGGCCGAGCAGGTGGCTGCGCACGCTGCCTCTCCCACCTGCTGCCCCGTGACGAGCCACAATGAACTTGTCAGGCCGTGCTATTGTCAGCGAGAGCAGATGTCGGCCGGGCAGCGCGGCCGCGCTTGGTCCGGCCGTGCTCCAACCGCTCGCTGCGAGGCGCTGCTGGAGCCGCTTCTCGCCGCTTCCTCTTGTTCGGGGGGGTTCGCCCGCGTTTCCTCGGGCCCCATTTCTCTCTCTTGCTTCCACCCACTTTCTTCAGCTGTTCTGTAACCCCTGCTTCCTGCACTCTGCAGGATTTTTGGGTCCTTCTTGCCGTGTTTTACCCTGTTAGCGTTTTCTGTCTTGCCCAGTGGGATGGTCATTTCACCTCGGAGCTGCCCCCGTGCTCGCTATCCAGTGGGACCCCAAAACACTGCACAGTGCATTGTGCACTCCTTCCCTGCTCCTCAGCAGGAACTCACGCCAAGCCACTTCCATTTCTAAGGCAGTACCCGGTTGCTTGCTCACATACAGCCCCACTGCACTGAGGTTTTAAACACAAAAAAAAGATTCCTTTTCCACCTGAAAGTCCAGCAGAGCCCCGCGGCAGAGCTTCCCACTGCTCCACGCATCCTCATGTCTCTTCCCCACCACTGCAGTTCCGCACAGACCTTCCCCTGCTCTCTCCCAGGTTGTCCCATCACTCCCATTTCCAGCTTTGTTCCTCTTGTTCATTCCCGGCTGTCCCTCTCCTTCTCAGTTTTCTGTGCATGCACAGAAGTCTGGGATGTCTCCTTTCTCTGATCTTCCCCTGCAACTTTCCCACTTGCTGCATTTCCATCACTTCCTGCCCTCTGGTCCCACCAGCTCGTGTTCCATTCCCCCTCAATCCATCAGAGCTTTCCCACCTCACTCAGTGCCACAACCAACACGGCCAGAGTGTGGATCACACCTCGTGCGTTTCTGCCTCTGCCCCATTGTTAATTTGAATTGGTAAGAAGGAAAATTCTTTGCCAGAGAAGAGTACAAATAGCAAAGCAACAAACACCACTGAGGAAAGGAGCCAGCACTGTGGGAGGTGTTCCAGCTGCAGCTGGGAAACTGCAGACGGGCATCCAAAGCAAGTCAGGTTGCAGAAGTAAACAGAGATAGACAAGAGTGAGGGAGGGTCTCTTTTTTTCCATCTGAACTAGTGAACAGTGATTTGTGTTGTACACTTCAACCGTGTTTCCTCTGGTTTATCTCCCACTCATGGGAGTCTCATCTGAGCTGTAGGACCACAAGCCTGGGTGGACAAAAGGCTGACACTCTGCTGTGTGTGGTGTGACAAAGGCAACTACCTTTGCAGACCTGTCTGGGGACCCTGCAGAGCAAACAGAGAAAACCAGTTGTTCATGTGAATCTTGAACAGCACAGGAAGGTAAAAGCTTTAACTGGAAACAGAGATTTGTGCCAGAAGGATCTCCCTCGGAGCAGTTTGACAGTGTCAGTCACACGGGGGTTGGAAGCCCCATCTAACAATGTTTTTGAAAAACTGCCTGCAGTTTGAAGGAAAATGCTGACATGAGAAAGGGATTCAGGCTGCTTTATTTTCTTTGCCTTATTCCCTATGGCAGTGAAAAGGGGCAGTGTTTTCACCCTGGCCCCTTGATGCAGCAGAAGTACATCCTTTCCCCTCTGAACACTTGGCTGGAGACAGAGAAGGTCAACTTCACAGAGATCAATGTAGGAAAGCCACAAGCATGATAAGGCAGAAAAAAAACCCCTAAACCCCTCTAATTTCTACCCTTGATGATTTAGAGGAAGATCACATTTCAGATCTCAAAAAAAGTCCTGCAAGTGTTTCTTTCCTGAACACTTCACTTATTTCAGGTACTCCAAAATATTTCATGCTAGAAATGTGGAAAAGGCTTTTTTCCTGCTCAGGCTCTCGGAGACAATCTTCTTTTGCCACATGGGGAGGTAGCACTGGGCTTGAAGGCTCTAAAATGGAGTTTCAAAGTGAAACCATTAGCCCTGATGTGCTGATTCAACACGGAAAAGGCTCCTTCCCCACAAGCCCCACACTCACTGTTGGTGTCCTGCTGAATAAAGGGGGCAAATTCGAGTTGAAAGCATTCCTGATGAACAGTCTGAGGACAGGGGAGCCTCTACAGCCCATGACAATCTGGAAGCAATGCTGGGTACAACAGCTGCTCCGCTGGAGCACCGAAAAGGCAAAGCTCCCCAGTGCAACGCGACAGCTTCAGCGAACGAGTCCCCGACTGTGCAAAACTGCTTTCAGAATCAATTACCCATCTCAGCTTCTCTGGGCAAGAGGTAACATCCCACTTTTTTTCCCCTGCAACCCTACAAAAAGAAAACAGAGCAACATTAGGGTGCTGTTTGAGCAGTAAAATGCTGGGGGGGGTCTCTTGGCTCCAGGCAGAGAGCAACCGTGCACCTGTGCAGAGAGGAAATCTGGGAGCAGGGGGCTCAGAAGCTGCCAAAGCTGACTGAAAATAAAGGATGAGGCGCTGCACAAGACCAGAAATAGGCAGGCTGTGACCTGAGAGACAGCAACATGTACCTCAGCCAGGAGCAGAAAGGCAGCATGGAGACAGGATGCCCACAGAAGATATGTCACAAGGATGAAAAAGAGTATTTTTACAAACTCCAGGAAAAGCATGACTAAGTACTGCATTGAAGTTCTGCACAGGAGTACAGATTAGGATAATCCATGAAGACAGGGTGCAGGATTGCAGCTCCTCAAAGAGATTTTTAGGTGCCAGAACAAAATAAGATGAATTACCATAACGTCTCTTCTGCCTATGAAGGAACCATCTCCTACACATCATCCTGCACATGCACCCACCTGCCTGCCCACTTGCCAACCTCAAGGGTATAAAAGACATAGGAAAAAGGACTTGCTGAAAGATCTTGAAGGATCACTGTATCATCCTTCCAGTCTGCAGCTCTGTGACAGCTACAGCATCCCCATCTTCTCTGCTTCTCCTGTGCTGCCAGAGCCAGAGTTGGGCACATCTGTGGGGGACAGGAGAAGAGTTGGCGTGGAGGAACAGCACAACCTGGAGCCTCTGCCTGTGGGCTGCAGTCAGGAGGCTTCATCCCAGGCTGCTCCTGGAAAATCTTTTGTCCAGACCTAGAAACATTTTCCAGTGTGCCAAAATTCCCTATTTTCCAGATTTCCAAGGGAAACACAGCTCAGGCCATGGTTCATGCCATACCTGCCTGCAGTGATGGCATGAGAGAAGCTGCTCTCCCACCCACACCAGCCTTATGCCCTGCTGGAAGGGTGCCCTCCTGGGGAGGCCCACAGCAGACGCCCGGCCCTTGCAGGTGCCCTAGGAGCTCTTGTTCCATCCCACCAGTCCAAGGAACTGAAGGCTTCTTTAATTATTAACAATTTTTCTTTGGTTTCCCACTCCACTTGAGAGCATGGGCTCTCTGGGAGCCAGGAGCAGTTTAACAGGGCAGCAGCCCTGGTGGGAGCAGCCCAGGACTGGCACCAGCCATGCACACCCGCAGCTGGCATTCCCCCACAGGCTGCTCCCATTACCAGTAATGGGAACGGTGTGTGCCGGTGAACAAGAGACTGTAATGTCTTTATATTATACCACCAATTAAGTTCTCAGGGTCATGTCCTCAGCTGATGAAAAGTAGATGAGATCCACTGGACACCCTCTGAAGGGCTGGCCCTCAGGCTCTTATGAAAGCAACCGAACCACTCCAGCAGCCCTGGTGTTTAACAGCTCGGTACTGAGCCAGCCTCCTCTATCACTCCAGTCCATAAACCACAAGATTTATTAACTAATAATTAGTCCTTCAGTTAAGTTTCAGGGTCATGTTTTAAGAACTACTGCCCTTAGAGCTGGTGTGGAGTTTTTAAGAGACCTGAAGCAGTGGAGAGAAGCAGAGCAGAGGCACTGCTAGGCCGCCCTGAAGATGCAGAGGGCCTTTCACAACCATATTGTCACCTACTGCCTATGGCAGTACCTGGGAGTTCAGCATCTTGAATTCAAGCTGAGGGGTCACTCTCACAAACACAGAGTTGGTTTTAACCACATAATTTCAACAAGGCTCCTCAGCTGTGCAAAGAAGAGTTTGGGTGCAAGCCTCTTCCTGACAAGGGGCACAGTGTAAATGATGCGGGACATCAAAGTGTAAAGCAGGGCCCAAGTGCATGGAGCAGCTCTGGCACAGGGCAAGCAGGGTGATTTGGGAGGACAGACTAACAGCTCCCCTAATTTTTTTTTTTTTTTTCCAGTTGTACGTAATCACTGGTCAGAAAAATGCTGGAAGCTGGGTCACATCCTTTGCTTGTGTGCTGCTGTCTGGATACCCAGGTGTCGCAAGTGTCCTGAGATGCGTAACACACTAGCCCAATTAGGAGGTTAAGCCTGGGAAGAATGGAGGATAGAACTATAAATAAAATAGGATTTTTCTAATCATAGATTAAAACAGAGCTTCCCAATCATTAGCTTAAGCTAATGCTTCTCTTCTTCCTTCTCTGTCTGGACTGAATGAAGAACATTGAGTGCCTTTCTGCCACCAGAAGGAATAAAAGTTCTGTACAAAACTGAGGAATCACGACAGCCTAGCACACAAATGTTCGCAAGAAGGAATATAATACAGGCAGCCCTCACTGAGATGATTCTTGTGCAATAACTTAAACAGTACAGATTACTACTTGGGGAAATAAAAGACAACATAACTTTGAAACTTGAAAAGCTCTTTCTTCATTGTAATCAATTTCAATAATCTATGTTGGTGATTTAGATGTAGATCAACTTTACCTTTCTTTGCTGATGACACAAAACATAGAGCAATAAAAAACTTAAGTGCATTTGTGCACAACTAATGGATTGGATGTGGCATGTGCCAATGGAAGTCACTATGTATAATGCAGCATATACTGGATGCCAAATTAATGGGATCACTTGGGCATTCTGGAACACTTGTGGCATTGAGTTTAAGTCATTTAAGGAGTTTGGCAGGGGTTGATGGCCTTATGATTTCAAAAGATTGAAGAAGCCTCGTACTTCTGTAGGCAAGCCATGGTATGAATTTTATCCCCTCTGTCCAGCTGCTACTCAGTCCAAAGACGAGAGATAATAAAACCAAGGCAATGAAGTCATGCCTGGTGTCCCTCATAAGAAATGTAAGAATGCAGATTCACCTGAACAGAGAGCTGGAGGTTCAGGCATAGAGATGATGGACCAGACAGTCCAACTTCCTGCTAAATGTGAGAACCTTCACCAGGCCACGGGGCTCACACCAATTTACCATGGCACTGCTTCCTACTTGGATTAGTTCACAAAGAAAACTGATCATAGCATTGAGTGAAATGCATCTCACTGCCAACGTGTACCATCCAGAATTACCTGATGAGGTACAGAGATTGGTTCAGGGAGCTCAGATGTGCAGCAGAGCTGGAGACAGGGCAGTTTTCTCCCACCTACCCATTCCAGCAAACTGGCCCAAGCTAGGGTGAGGCACAGGGACAGAAGAAGCTGGATCTGATCCCTGTGGTCCTGCCATTGGGCAGAGCAGCAGAGAAGGGCCCAGAAAATCCCACATGGTGGTAATAACAAAGCTCCTGCTCTCTCTGTCTCTTCACATGGAAGTGGGAGATGCTCCATGGAGGTACAAAATCACTCCCTTGAACTCCCAGGAGGTAAATACTTGCAGGCTCAGCTCAGAACATTCACCAAGGACCAGCACAGCACCCTTGATATCTGTATAGATACTGCAGATGTTACTGGGAGATCTCTGGAGTCCACTATCCACAGGCAGATTTCGCTATTTGCTTTATTTTTCTCTTTTGAAGAATAGCCTGAGGTCTGAGCTTGTGCGGGTGTTTAGAGCCTGCCCCCCTCAGCGTGCTCCAGCAAGCTCAGGCCCCATTCAGTGGAGCACAGTCTGTGGACACCCACCAAATGTCCAAGGCCAGGCTGGACAGGGCTTGGAGCAGCCTGGGCTGTGGAAGGTGTCCTGCCCATGGCAGGGGTGGAATGGGGATGAGCTTTAAGGTCCCTTCCAACCCAAAGCACTCTGTGATTCTGTGATCACACAGTGTGTGGGGCTGAGGTGGAGCACAGCTCACACCCCTCCTGCAGAAGTGTGGAAATACCGTTACTGCTCTGACCTTAACAACAGATTTTTAAGATATCTAAAATGTCTAGAAATGCTAAGAGAAAAGCACGTAAGTGCCAAACTGCCACAAACTGCACTATAGCTCTGCCCATCAAAGCCACCTGGGTGCCTACAGGAGACAAACTCAGATACCCAAAAAAAGACTGTGCCAAGTAGAAATATTTATTTTGCTGCTGAGTCAGGAAAAAGTTAGGAGCTTAAAAGACTCAAAATAGTGGGCAAGGGAAACACACAGCATTGAGGGGAAATGCTCCAAATAGCCTAAACCAAGGCTGTAAATATCTCTGCCTCAAAAAATGCCCACTTGCACAGAAGCAAATATTTCACCCATCTGGTACAACTCACTCAGGCAAAACATAAGGACGGAGTCTACTGACTAAGGAGGAGCAGCTACATGAGCAAGTGCTCACCTGGGTGAGTCACAGCTCTTAAATTATTACTCCTCAGTAGCAGGGATGATTTCTGTGCAGAAATACATGCTTCGAGGAAAGTTCAAAGGTGTGATGTAAATCTCAGTATTATTTATGTCAGCTATAAATGAGCTAAATTATGACCTAGCTGAGCAAAATATTTTTGTAAACCAAGGCATTGAATATTGTGTAGTTTGCATGTTTTAAAGGACCAGGCTTTCATCAGAGTGGAGGAGAACTAATAACCCATTGATTTTAGGACCCATTTAGGAAAAGAATTGCCTATTTGATCACCATGCATTACTTTGTAGCATCTAATACCCTGGGCACAAAATAATGCTGAGAGAGGCAACTTGTGATGCCATTTTTATCCAGAGAGGGTTTGTGCGTGAGGACATGGCACAGGGGCTGCTTTGGGCTGGGGCTCGAGGCAAAGCCGGGAGGAGCTCTGAGGAGATGGTCGATGTTCTTCCAGTTATGCCGAGCTCTGCCTTGTGCATCCACCCACAGAGCTGCTCAGCCCTACCTGGGAGATCATTCACATACACAATTAAACAAAGCTTGGAAAATGACCTGTCCAAAATTAAGTCCCACTGACAGTTCAATAATCCTTAATTCTCATTGCAATTTTCCATCCTTGCTCAATAAAGACAAGTTTTTCTGGGCTTAAAACTTCTGAACAGAGGAATTCGGGTACATAGCATGGGCTTTTTAAAACATAAATTCACAGAGATATTTCACTTGTGGATTTAAGACTGCTTTGGAAAGATCATCCAAATGCTAAGAATGATCAATTTCATAGTAGCATCAAGCATCAAGCACCAACAATTAAAACTCAGCTTGAGTGCAGCATCTTCAGCACTCTCAGACCACATCTCCATCACGATTTTCACTGCCTACGCTTAAGTGACTCCCCCTAAAACTGCCATGCTGCAGTATAGCTGCAGGAGCTGCTGCTGCCCTCACCCTGCCTGCGTATCACTCATCTTCTTGGCTGACTGGAGTGCTTTAAGGAGTCTCCCATGGAGGTAAAGGAGCATTTAGTGATGAGTGGGAGGGTGAGAAAGAAACCATACTCCCCCACAGCTTGCCAGGGTCCGTGCTGCCAGAAGGATATCTCAGAAATTGGGAAGTCAAACGCCTGCCTGTACACAACAGCTCGACTTAAGTTGTCCACCCCACAGCCCAAGTGCAAAATGTGGGCAGGACAATCAACAGGATCAGGACGACAGCCAGCCCACTCCCAAAATGTGTCTTCTCCTCCACTGAGCACCCACATCCTCCACAATTACCGTTTCTGGAATGAAAAGGTCAAGCCTTTAGAGTCTAAAGTCTGTGCAGGTCCCTTCAGGCGTCTCTGTTGACAGACCGTCAGAGAGAGACACCACAGACCATCAGACAATCCTGTCACACCTGAACCAGGCCGGCAGGGAACACTGCTCTCATCCGCTGGGAGAAATACTGTGTGTTTGTTCCAACTGGTGTACCCCTGGGGCTCCTGTAAACACTGGATTAACTGGGCAGAGTAATTGGAGGTAACCCCTATTTGTGCCCCCTTCAGCATAACGGCACACGTCGGAACCCCTGTTCCGCCCATGCACTCTTGTCGTACAAGACACGGATGCACGAGGCAGCCTGTGTCCCTCATCCTCAGCACAGCTCAAAATGCACCTCGAGACAGCTCATCGGGAACAAAGACACCAGCCATAGACACCAGCAAGCTCAAGGCAGCTCACGGGACATGAATCTCGCTATTTGATGACTACTCAGATGGTTGAAACGAAAGTTTGGTTGTGGTTTATAAAATCCTTTGACAAATTGGGGTACCCCGAGGCTCAATCCCGCTGCCTGTGGCACAGTCCACGGGCAGCAGTGGCGAGGGGACCCCCTCAGCAGGGTTGTCCCTGCTGAGCTCGGACCCGCTTGGCACCGCCGTTCATTACAGGGCTATAAGCACCCGTGGCTCTGCACGGGATCCTCGCTCGTCACAAAGCCGGTTCCGGCAGAACGCAGCAGCATTTTGCTCTCTGCAAATACACTGCTCCTGAGCTTACAGCAGTTTGGGGGAAACTGCAGGGAAATCGGGAACGTAGAGGCTTGTAGTTATGAGGTGTTCTAACAGTTAAAGAACAACGATGTGTTGAACAAAATGCACTTTACAGATGTTCGACGGTGTAGATAGAACGCAACACAAATACACACATGTGTGCTCGTGTATTCCATCCCCATTTTCAGAGCTGAATTTTTCCCCGCTTTCACTGACACTGGATTTTCTCGGGACTGTTCTGTGTACGGTACCGGAGGGTTCTCTCCCCCTCTGCCCCGCATTTGGTGCTGATGAAGAGGGGAAAGCGAAGGGCGAGCAGCCCTGGCATCGCCGAGCGGCGAAGGGCGGTGGGATAACGAATGCACCAAACAGGGCCGGGCTGGGGCTTGGGCGCAGCAGTGACTGGGAGGTGGTGGGGACAGAAGACCGGAGTGCGGCGGTCCTTCGCACTCTGTCACCCGGTATAGATTTGCCCGTTGTTTTTTCTTCCTTCCCTGACAGAGACCTCCCTTCGATCGGTGTTTCAGCTTAGGCTGCACATTCTGGCTGTTAAATGGAACCGGTCGGACCCAGCACCATCACCGCAGTGTGACTGGATTTGGCCCTGGCGCGGGCCCTCCATAGCCTGCCCCTGTCAAACCAAATCGACCGGAGCCCGTACCCTGGTACCGCTGAGGAAAGACCAGTTAGGGAAATATTTTCTCCATTCCTCCCCCTGCGTGTCTACCTGGCCCTGAATTGCCCTGTGTTACAGCCAGGGCCAGGACCGGCGAGCCCGGGAACGGCGTTACACTCCTGCAGCCTCCCGGTGACCGGGGCCGGGCTGCGGCCGAGGCAGCGGCGGAGCTCCCCTCCCGGAAACGCACCCACGGGAGCGCCGGCTCTTGCCCATGGCAGGGGGAAACCCGCCTGGCCGTGGCTGCTTTCTAAAAATGTGTTCTGCAGTTTCCCCGGTTGTTGGAGGCCGGGGCATCCGGGCCCGAGAACTACGGGAGGTTGTTCTTAAAAATCCCCCTGCACAACGGTGCTGGGGGCGAGAGTACCGGAGCCTCGGCCGCAGCCACCGCCGTCCCGCTGCCGGCGCGGTGCGCGCAGGAAAGGCAGCAAAACGAAAACCGCCGGGCTCCGCCGGCGGCCGCGTCGGGACCGCGTGGCCGGCGGGGAGGAATTACCAGGGATCGGCGGGGCCTG
>VYXF01009593.1:183420-198329 GCA_013397295.1 Polioptila caerulea
GGGACAGTGCTGGACAGCACCAGGGGGGACAGTGCTGGACAGCACCGGAGGGACAGTGCTGGACAGCACCGCAGGGACAGTGCTGGACAGCACCAGGTGGGACAGTGCTGGACAGGACCGGGAGGGACAGTGCTGGACAGCACCGCAGGGACAGTGCTGGACAGCACCAGGGCCATGCAAGCAGGAGGGAGTTGGAAATGGAGAGTTCTGGAGGTATGTGGGAAGGCTGCCGTGACATTGTTATTCCCTGTGAAATTCTGCTTATTGAGCAAGTATTAACTGAGATGTGGAGCCAAGTGTGAGATGCTGGCAGAGAGGAACACGGCGCAGCCCTGCCACGCTGGGACACAGCTCCCTGGGCCCGTCAGGGGGCGTGGCTGAGCCAGCTCTGCCAGGACACCTGGGCACAGGGACTGACCACCTCTGGAGAGCACTGCTCCCAGTCACCTGCAAAGGTATGGGGAAGTTAAGCAGGAAAAAAAGTAACTAAAGCTGTGGAAGAGGAGTGACCACCTCCCTGTCATCACTGGGCAGAAGAGTTCCACATCCAGTCTGACATCCAGTCTGTCACTGGGAGTCATGGGGACAGAGATGCAGCTGCAGCTGTCTCACTCATGCCTGAAACTCAGAGCTGCTCCCAGGCCTGACTGCCATGAAGGTGACATGAAAGGGAGGTGCTGCAGCCTGCCATAGTCACTAGTTTTGGTAGTGGTGCACACAGGCATTCCTCAGCCCCAGGAATGTCCTCAGGACAAGGAAGGCCCTGGAGGGAGGGTGTCCTTTCAGCACCATGTTCTCACAGGACCCATATCCTTACAGGACCCCTCCATGTGCCTGACAGTGGCCAATGCCATCATTCAGCTTTTAAAAAGTGCTTCCTGTAGCATGTGATAATAAAACCATGTAATGAGCACTGCTAATAACCCCTTGTATCAGGCAGCAGCAGCAGATGATGAGATGTTCCTGCTGTAGGTCCAGAGTTCCTGCTTCAGCTCCTGCCTTTGGCAGCGGGTGTCAGGCTGGGCAAGGCCAGTCCTGTTCTCCACAGCCTTTTCTGGATGGATCTTGCTGCATAAACCCAACATGGTTTGGAGTGATTACACAACTCATGTGGAATTCAGCATGACAAAGGACATGCGTTGGTTTCCAGCTGTAGCCCTGGAAGCAGCATTCCTGTGGGTGATGCCGGTGTTCAGGCTGAGGAGGGACATATGTGATCTGTGTCCTGGTGTGGGCCAGGGAAGGGGGACAGGACAGGCAGGAGCAGCTTGCATGCTGCCTGAGCTCTGCCTGTAGCCACCTGTGCCCAGCTGTGGTGGGCACTGGCAGGCAAGGGCTGAGGTTTGTGCACTGAAGGGGGTTGTGGTTCTGACCCTTGTACCTTGTACAGGGTTCAGTGAGACCCTGTGAGTCCTCCAGGTCGGAGATGAGCCCCTCTGGGTGGGGACCATCATGATCAACAGGCTTCAGGACAGAGCAGAGGCCTTGCTGCCCCATGCCAATGAGGGAGCAGGACCCTGGTGCCAGCCGGAGGCTGTGCTCTCACGGGGCAGCACTGGGCTCAGGCACCCAGCTCCTGGTGCTCAGCACAGCTGATAAAAAAACCTTTTCTTTTGTCAGCCCAAAAGAATTAAATCAGCTGCTCTTTTTCTGAGGGAAGAGCTCTGGTGTTGCAGCGCCAAAGGTCATTCCCCTCTGCCCCTTCCTTTGGGTTTGGAGGGCTGTGCTCCACCTGCCTTCCCTCACCCCATGAAGGCAGAGGAGAGGGCAGGTTAGTGGAGCTCTGCCCTCAGCAGCCTTTTCCCCATCAGAGCAAGGGATACTCCCTATACTCCAGCATGGAGGACATCAGGACACGAGCCCCATAAACCCTGCCCAAGTGTTCAGACACACAGACTCCAGTGAAACTCTGTGCACCATGACCCAGTGGGTGGAAGCAGCTAAACCCCACTCAGAGAGCCAATGCTAACAGATTCTGAAGCCTCTGAAAATGAACACACCTTAGTGGTTTAAATTCCTGTTCCAAAACACATCTTTGTGGGGTTGTTAACCTTAATTGTGATATTTTAAAAGCCAAAATTTTATTTCAGTTCAGAATCCATGCATTGTTTCATAAATGGCTGAGACTAGATAAGAAGGAGAGCATACCAGGGAGATGCTGGGGAAGGAGTTATCCCTGAAAGGGTAGAGAGTAAAAAGGATGACGGGCAGACAGGGGTCCATTTCTTTCTGCCTCCTCTAATAAAATCAGGCTGTAGTGAAGCTGACAGGGAACATCCTGGTATTGTGGACAAGCCCTGAAAGACGCAGAGACATCTGGGAGCAGCAGTGCCAGCCCCAGGTGGGGGGAAGACAGGGAGGTACTGAAGGTTGGGGGATAAGCCCGGGGAAGCAGCCACTTCCTTCCCTCTTTCATTCTTATTTAAATACCAACACGCAGCTGCTGCCAGGGTTTTGTACTAAATATGACTTTTGCTGGGCAAATTACATTAGGATGGATGCCACAGGTATCCATTAAGGTTTATTTATCGTGATAGCATTTGTATCTCATGCTTATAAATAACTTATGTTATAGCTTTTGTTTGTAGAAATGTAACTTACATATTTTATTATGCTTTCTGTAAACCTCAAAAAGAATTTTGTCAAAGCAGTGCCTCTTAACAGCAGTCTACACCCTGGTACATAAAACCTACACCAGCATTATTTTTTAATACAACGAGGAAGTGTGTTATCCTGCCACAGTTTGAGAGGTTTGCTGTCATCGTGAGCTCCTTGTGCAATAAAACATTAACGAAGCCAAAGAATTACTCTGTAAGGTGTGCATATGCTGAGCTCTTCACAGCCTCCCTCGCAAGCATGGCCTGGTATCCAAACTGTCCTCAGCCCAGCCTGCCCCAGCAAGCAGAGCCTGGCCAGAGGAGGCTCTGGGGATTTGTTCTGCATCACAAAGGGACAGACACTGACCAGAGCCTCAGCAGGCCATGCTTTGCTCTCCAAGGATATAAAACACACCTAGGGGAGAACCAGCCCTATTTCACAGTCCCCAACTCTTTGCTTTACCAGATAGGCTCATGTTCCTTGTGAGGAAATTGCTTGGATTCTGAGTGACTTCTCCCTTTGACATTTCCCATTCCATTGTTTCCACTTTGTTTAACAGAGAAAAATTCCAAAGCCCTTAAGGCAATTACGTCTTTTCAAAAAATGCAAAAGGCATTATACATGCTCCACGGATTACTGTAACTTCCATGGATTACTGTAACTTCCATGGATTTCTGTAGCCTCCATGGATTTCTACAGCCTCCACAGACCACTTTACCTCCATGGATTTCTCCTCAGGTGCTCAGCATTCCTGCGGCTCAGACCCTTTGGCTGAAATCCTTTCTTGAGCTGAGCTCAAATGTGAACAGCAAACTGACAAAACAGCTGTAATTCCTTCCGTTTGAAAATGTGTAGAAAAATAACAATTACAAAGAAGAAAACTGGAAAAGCCCTGTAAGAAACACAGGTATGAACTTTACCTCCCTGTTGGCCACAATAAATAATTCTCATTCTTATCTAAGCAGTGTTGAAATGTTATTGAATTCGGAAATATCAGCAAACATGACAAATATGTGAAATATTTTTTTTTCTTAGGTAAATAAAACCCAACTCAATCCCAAAGCAAGTTTGTAATTGCACATAACAGCTCCTCCACATAATAAACAGAGTTATTGCTTAAGCAGTTCTGATTTTTTTAGGTCTTCCTTCATTTTGCATCTCCCCAGCTAGTAGAGTCCCTCCTGCCCAGCACAGGACATCCACTGCTCCCCAGTGTAAGTCTCTTTCTTTTTTTCTGCAGTTTTGAATATACTTTATTCTTTGTAAAGGGTATTAACACCTTCATTTTCTTCTATGGTTCTTTTTTTCCAGTTTCTAAAGACCTGGAAAATGTGTACTTGTGAAATAACATCATCAGTACTTCACTAAGTCTTGCACCATCATCTCTTATTTCACTCTGTGAATATTCAATTTTCTTACTATACTTTTAGCCTAAAAAATGCTCATTTTCAGTCTTTTTTGTGGTCCTCATTGTCATTAACCACCCACGCTCCAAAGAAATATTGAACATTTTGTAGAAAAATAGTAATTTTATTAGTTTGGAAAGGTGTCGTATAAATTTCTACTGGCTTTCATGTCATTTTCAAACAAATATGTCCTCAAGAGTGAGCTTGGAGGTTTGAACTGATGAGATACTATTTAATACTATGTACAGAACTGAAGTCATTAACTGACACAAATTCAGATGGAATATATGTCCTTTTGTTCTTTGGTTATACAGTGTTTTTACACTGTTCCATAAAGCTAAAACAACAGGATTATAAATTATGGTAATAAAGGCTGAAAACATTCTTCAAACTAAGGCTGATTTTCCATTGTTTTCACTATATAAATCCTTACATTCGGAAAAATGCAGAAAATATCTTAAAAAATAGTTTTCACAAGGGTAAAAAATCTCTCTAACAATATAGCAGGGTCCCAGAACTTTACGAGATGGTTTATCAGTCAGTGTTCTCTTTCCAAAGTCCTTGTCAAATCATATCCACACCCTTGGGATTGGAGGCCCCTTTGCAGGGCAGAGCTTTGGCCACATCTCTCCAGCATGTTCTGAGTGACCTGGAAAAGCAAACACCAAACATTTGGTTAAAGGAGACCTGATAGTGGGACATACATTGCAAGAGGTGGCAAACCTAATAACTATAATATGTATTAAATTGAAGGAAAACCAGAGGAAGACTCACAAACAGAATCACCACATGCCCTCAAAAGCCATTTCTGTAACCTGTAAGTCTGGGCCTAGCAATGTGTGAAACATTTGAGAGCCAGCAGTGAAATGACTGCAACCAGAAGCTTTCCCATCTCACGTGACTCAGAAATGTCCTTCCTTCCTGGCCTCCAGCAAAGGGCTCCTTGGGGTGTGCCATTGAGGCCAGCCCCATCTTCCCCCATCAGGACAGGTGTCAGAGTCCAGCCTGGCTTGGTGAAAGGTGAAACCAGACCCATCTGGCACAGCACAAAAACGCAAACCCCCAAAGCAGCTCACCACCGGCAGGGGTAGGATGTAAAATCTGTCTGGTGACATCATACCCAAGACTGAAGGACACCCCTCAGAGCCAGCACACAGCCCAGACATGATCTCCTCGCCTGGAATGAACAGTTTAACTACCATTGCCACAACTCATCTGTGTATTTGGTCTAGTGGAAGGTGTTCCTGCCCTTGGCAACAGGGCTGGAACTGGATGATCTTTAAGGTCCCTTCCAACCCAAACCATTCTGTGATTCTATTTTTAAAAAACCCAAACACCAAAACAATTCCAAAACCACACAGAAACGATTTAAAGTAACAGATGTGTCTGCACTCCACATTTAGAGTTTTTCAAATGTTGTTTGTTGCCTCCATGTTCTTTGCTGTGATTGTGTCAGGCTTTGCTGGCTCACAACAGCCAAGCTAATAAAGTCTCCCCAAAACAGCTCCTAAGGGCTGCTTCCTGCACAGGACTGCGGGGACAGGTGCCTGAAAACTGATGGGATCTCAGCAAAGGTCTCTGCCAGATCAGGGGCAATAATCCTGCCTGCCTCCACTGTACAGGGATGTCTGGCAGCAGTGTGCTGAGCTGGGGCTTGTGTGGTGGTATAGGATGCAATTAGCAATTTATTCTTTATTCTATTCATATTTTTTAATGTGTCTGCTTATTTCCTTACTAATGGAAATTGATTTCTGCTCGATTTTAAACATTTGCAGTTTAAAGGAGCCTCCTGCTTCACAGAACAACTAACAGCCACCAGGGCTGGGGTGGAGTGAGACCAGCAGTGGATGTTGGCCCCTAACCAGTTCCAAGGCACCCCAGAGCAGCAGCATCCTCAAGTACTTTTCAAGCCTTTTCAGAGTGGTGCCAGTTTGAGCTTTCTGATTTGGGCTCTTGAGAAGTTCAGTCATCTATCTGCGTCTCTTCCTGTGTTTCTATTCCCATCATATTCTGGCACAGCTATGGGCTACTTAAAGCAGAACTTTTTATCATGGCACAAGAATGTTGGTTTAGCTTAGAAATATGGAACAGGAGGGGACTCTAGTGCTGCCCACCATCCTGCTACTACAGCCAAACAAGTCAAATAACCCTGTTCAGCCCTTATTACATTGGCTGTGTCAGTCACAGCCTCATGGCCTTGGGCATCAGCACATCCCTAGGATAAGCACTTATACAGACAATTATTCAGAGGAGAATGAACCATTCTGATGAACCTGTGCCTACACACTTGGCAAGACTGAGCAGTCTGATATTGCACTCCAGAGGAATATTGCCAGTATTCCACAAATTTCAGGTGTATAACAAGAGAACTTGTTAAAGGCAGACTGAAAATCAGCTTTTAGTGTGCAAAATGTAGTAGACTTTTGAAGTTAATGTAATCTGTAGGTTACACAGAGTGTCAGAAAGCACAAAAGTCTGGGATTTGTTTGCCAGATTTTTTTAAAAAACCTTTAAAATATTTAACTTCTTTAAATTTAAATAAATCCCAAATTAAACACATATCATTATAATCAAAATTATAGTTGTCCTATACATAGGTAAAAATATGGGATAGTGAAAGAAAAGGTAATAAAACTGTAACACTAAAGCTAAGTCCTGATAACTCCACAGTTGTGGAGGGAGTTTTTGCTTTAATTTCTCCTTGGCAAATTTCATGCCCCTAGCACAGTTCCTCTCACACCAGTAATGCCCTGAGTCACCATCTTTGCTGCCCTTGCAGTAGCACTGGGAGCAGAGGCAGCAGTGGATCACAGCTGGGTCCTGGAACACTCAACCTCTCTGAATATCCCCTGGGAGCAGGAGTGAAGGATGCAGGACCAGCCTGCATAAACCCCAAGCCCCAGACAAACACCAAATCCTAAACACTGAACATCAAACACAGTGACCAACACAGAGGCCAGGCTAGAGGAGGCCACAATCCTGAGACCCTGGCCAGTGTCCACAAGTTATTTTTAGAAAAGAGGCTTTCCAAGAACTTCATTCAACCCCACAATCATTAACAGCATCCCCAAGCAATAGCAAAGAATAACATCTCTGCATCCCCTTCCTGATCACAGCATCCCATGGCATCCATGTACCAACACTGTGGAGCTGTTCTGAGCCCTGGGGTTTCTAAACATCTCAGTCCATACTGAGCTGCTGTCCAAAGAGAGTAGTGCTGTTTTATGGTGGACTGTAAGTATGATTTCCATTTTGCCATAATTAACCCTATTGGTGCACACATGCATCAATCCCAATTTTTCTGAGTCTCCGAGTAAACATGATGCCTTCCCTTTGAAATCAATTATGGGCAAAAAACATCTCATTGAAACCAAAGAAGAATGGAACAAGCAGTAAAACCTGGCAACTGCATGCTTGCTATTTCCCAACAACCACAGAGACAGGGACCCCACCTGAAATAAAGGAACCCATTCCAAATAAATAAATCAGCAGTGCATTGGAATGAGCCAAGCAAAGATGACTTTTACAGTTATATGTAAGTACGTGTCCTACTTTTTCTCAATGTGAAATAAATAACCTTGATGCAAAAGGGGCAATACAAATATTGCAAATCCTATTTCCTGTTCTTCAACATTCCAAAAGAAATATAAGACTTGTTCATAAATAAAGGTGCTTATACATATCCATGTCTGCTAAGCAAAACACAAAATCATTAGAACTAGTCTAATTTCAGTAAAAAGAATATTTTGACAGTCACAAATTTATTCCTTATGATTTACAGCTCCATGGTTTTATCTTCAAGTGAAATATTTAATTTCTTCTTATATTGAAGCATCAAAACCATATAATTAATATGTAGTCAGGCTAATCCTTAAGCACTATAAATCAGAAGCATTATATAAACAAAAGTGCCATCTTGAACAAGATTGGGAATGCACAAAACTACTTATATCCCGCTTTTATAATGATGCAGTGACTCAGAGCAGATAGAAAATGATTAGTTTTCCTTCCAAAGTAGGAAATATTGCTTCCATCTGTAAAGTATAATATTGTGATGTCATAAAGTTTTCCTAAACACTGAATTTACCCTTATTCCCTCTCAATCATTTTAAAAGAACTGCTCTCTCGTATAGAGCTTGGATTTAAATCACAATAACACACCAAGAAGATGAATGACAGTGCTGTTGGATATGGCTAAAATTGGATCCTTCAGCACAGGTGAATGATGAGACAGCGCTTCTCTTCTTGATATATTATCTTCTTCTATTAGTTTCCTTCCATGGCTGGGATTTCAGTTTGAATTTTAATGTATGCGGTTGCTGCTAATCTTAGTGTCTGATTTTTTTCCAGCGCCCTCTTATTGTATAGACAATTCATTCTCCAAAGCAGTAAAACACTGAGGCTTGTGACTGCCCAGGTGATAAAGCAGTTCAGAATAAAGTTAGAGCCAGCTCTGCAGAAAGGCACAGACAACAGGTCAATATTCTCAGAAACAATTCCTTGCCACACAAAAATTGCACACATTTGGATCAAAGCACAGGCATTCCCTCAGAGGGCTCTCACCCCAGACAACAGTGTTGCTGTTAAGTCACCAGGGACACATGAATGGCATACCCAAATTCACAGCTTCAGATTTTATTGAAAAGGCAAATTGCAGTGTATTTCTTGGTTTACAGAGTCTGCCACAGATGCAAACAACCCAAATTACAATCAATGCCAATAGCTAAGTGTGAATGCTCAGATAATACCCCCCAAAGCCCAATGGTTTCCCAGTTGCTCCTGGGAAACCATTCAGAGAAAGAAACTGGTTAACTATTTTTCCAGGAAACAATTTTTCTGGTGTGATTTTCACAGTGTTGCTTTTTCATCTTTCTATCTAAAAGCCTGATGAGCTTGCATAACTTCTATTCCTACTTAATTCCGGAAATGTGAAAACACAGTTTATTAGAAAAAGGTTAATTATATCCTTGCATGATCTGAGGTTGAGTGTAAAAGTTGGGGTAAAAGTTTGAGAGAATTTTTCATCAAAATTGAGCCACCCAACCTCTGTGAACGATCTGTAAGATACTTCCAGAGTGCATGAGCTGGAATCCACTCTTCATTCCTAATGTGAGCATAATGGAGCAAGGCCCAGGGACAGAGATGGGCAATTGGAAGGGTAGCAGGCAGCTCTCTTCTGTATGATTTTTTTACTATTTACTATTTTGGCATGTGAAGAGTGAATCTGGTGGGATATGCTAAACCCTCACTTTCTCATTAAGAAGTGCAAGTCCAAGCAGCAGTCTTGACACAGATCATTGGTTTCCTCAGTCTCCAAAGATGATGGTGTTCATTAGGACTGACATCACCTGAAAGAAAATTCAGACAGTTTACATTAATATAGATGCTGTTGTTAAGTTGTGTGATGTGCTGAGAAGGAAAATTCATGAAACATTTACTAATCCTGCTGAAATCACTGATGTTTCCAATATGAACATCATATTACAAAAGTCCTTCTTCCAAACAAATATTTCCAAACCAAAACTACCAGGTGAAGAAAGTTAAAAAAATTAATGCCAAAGCTCAGCTCAAAAGCCAAAGTTGAATAAAACCTGAAATATGAACTGACATTTAGAGCAGAGTTAATTTGAGGTACAGGCTTTAAAGTTCCCTCCAGGAATTTCCCCATTTTCACACTATTTCCAGAGATAAACATGTATGCCCAGCAATCTGTACGAGTTTGAGATAAAACCCAGGCTGCTCTTCAAGATTCTGGTTTTCTCACATCCACCTTTCTCTGTGTATGACACTGCCAGGACTGGAGAGGAACACTCCCTATTTCAACCAAGGCAATTGTGATTAGAGCAAGAAGTCTTTAAAACTGTACCCTTTCTACCACAGTTACAAACCCAGTCTCAGAGTTTAGACATTTTTGTTTATTCTGTGACTTGCTTTACAGAGTTCTATAGCAGGGATACAGCCACTTCTCAGCTCTATAAAGCACTGACATCTCACACACAAAGGTTCTGTTGGCACCCAAGCAGAAGCTGCACAATTCACTTTGCCCATTGGCTGGTGCACACCCCTAAAGCCCCACAAAGCTGTGACTCTGAGCCCTCTGCTTGTTCAGCTCTACTCCTGTACCTCTGGCATGTTGTCGTGGTTTAACAACAGGTGTCTGCTAAGGAAGGCAGGAGCCTCCCTTGGAATGAAGGATGTAAACCACATCCCTCTGAATTATTATAATTTTGGATTTAAGGAGGGCTCTCAGATAAAGATATGGGAATAGGAATAACAGTTCTTTATTAGGAGAACTAAAATAACACAAGCATGCAGTATTACCAATAAAAAACAAAAAACAAACCCACTGCCAGAGTCAGAATCCAAGCTGACCCCCTGTGGCTCAGGGGTGTTGGTGGCAGTCCCATTCCATGGGGGCTGCAGCCCTCCTGCAGTGGCAGATGTGGCTCTGTTGGAGCAGGGATCCTGCAGAAAGGTGCAGCTCTCTGCTGAAGGTGCAGTGGTGACAGATGGGCCTGGTCTTCCTCTGGGAGTGCAGTGGAAAAGGCTGCCTTGGTGTCCCAAATCTCAGGTTTTTATCCAGGTAGGGATGCTTGGCTCCTTCCCCTGGGTGGAGCATTTCCCAATGGGATGATGGAAAAGTGAGACTCAGTGGCCCATGAGCAGAATATCTCTCCCTGGAGGGAGGATGGGTCATGGAAGAGATAAAGAAACTGCCCCAGCTGGTTTCTGATCAGCTGGGTTATTGACAGGAGATTACACCACCCCTCACTCCAGTTCCAACAGATGGTGATGGAATTCACACTCCTTGGTTACATTTTGCACTGCAACCCATGACACATGTCTAGCTGGGAAGGGTAAGACTTATTTTAGGGATTGTACAATTCTTGTACAAAGAAATTACAAAATAATGATAGAATCCATTTAAAGATAAAATGCTCTGAGATATCCTTGAGATACATTAGTCCCAAACGCTAAAGGCCACAACATATACAAACTTAAAAACGTTACTTAGAGATTAAACAGAAAGAAAATTTGTAAAATGTCACCAGTAAACAGTTTAATTCACATTTATAAAATATCTACACCCTAAAACAAAACACAGAGGAAGTAGAAATCATTAAATCCTTTCTCCTAGGCCAATGAGTAGCAGTGAGGAGAGTCTCCTGGGAGCTGCCACACTGCAAACTAGCCTGTAATAACTGGCCAAGGCAAAGTCAAACAGCATGTTTCAATAAATGAAAAAGATGAATACTAGCACTACAAACCACCTGGAACACAGAGATCCTCAAATCATTTCAGCATCCAGGTTAGGAACACATGTTCTGGCATGGGAAAGGCCGGTTCTTCACTTGACTTCACAGTTATGTACCATACAAACTGTTCCATTACTCACAGGACAAAAACTGTTCCATGCTGCTTTGGAACCAGAGCAAACTGTTCCAAACCTCTGCACAAGCACCAACAGGGATCTGTTTTCCAAACATGAAGAATAATTATGAATTCTTATAATTCATTCCTCACTAGGTTTTCATCTCCATAGCTTGTAACAAAGCTGGATGTTAGGGCAGAAGCATTTTTTAAGTTATAAATCAAGGAAGCTGGAAGAGAAGCTGCCCTACAATTGCAAAGGCTGCTTTGCTGTGCCAGGTTGTCAGCAGAACATTTACATACTTCAAGTCCTGTAACTCACTTCTCTTTCCCTTATGTTGGGATGGATCTTTTACTATGCTGCAACAAATCACAGTTTAGCAAAAAGAACAATATATTAACATCAGAGAAAGCAGTATGAGCATTCCTTTAGGATGCAAGGATTTAGAAGGATCAGGAATATGCAGACATTTTAACAAAATACTTGTCTGCTAGTAGCATTTATTATTTCCATTCAGATCTGAAAAATTAATATTTTTTTCATTGTTTAGCATATAAAATTTGGTAGGTTTTAAAAGATCCAGCTTCAGAGAGTCTGCTCTGAATTTAAGAACTGTGATTACTAATTTAAATGTCCTTTGGAATTCTTAGTTCTTTCATCATGAATTCTTCCTATATCAGTAAACAAATCATCATTTACTAACAACACTAGGAAGATTTAAATAAAGGATTATTAAATACTTTAAATTTTAATCTTTTGTTTTAAAATACTTATTTTACTAGAAAGCCTGACTTTCATACTGATATTTTTCATGTTCAAAGCTAAAATTTCCAGATGAAATACAAACAATAAAGCCTTTATTTATCTTGAAAGCAAGAATCAGCCCATTGTTCCTGAACTAAAAATATTTAACTGTCAGAAACAGTACATCAGCTGAGCTTTGTAATATATAAGAGTTTAAGAACTACGAGCCTTTCTCCCTGCGTGATGAAACCACATTAGTCCAAGACACAATGTTATCAAGCTGTCCAGAGCAGCACGGGAGGCTGGTGACTGCCGCTCCCTTCCTTCCCTTCTGACTTTCCTATTTCCTTCCTTTTCCTTCCTCAGCTCCCTCCCATCCTGCTGCCAATTTCCATGACATGTACAGGAAGAAGGGAGGAGTTGGGGAGGGAGGGAGGGAGGGAGGGAGAGGAAGAAGAGGCATCAGGCAGGAAACACGGGCAGTCCATGAGCCCAGGCAATGGATCCAGAGCCCTTCCCAAGGCCTTCCACACTGCCTTAAGGCCAAGCCTGGCATTCCCCCTCACAGACCAGATTCCTCCAGGTTCCATTCAGAGAATGTAGCATTTCACCCTCTTTATGCATGCTTCCAGTATATATATTTAAATAAACATTAGTAACGAAAACTTCAGTATTCAACAGTTGAAGCTAATAACTGTGAGGGACCCAATCCTGTACCTCTGTTTGGAACAGTTCAACCGGCACTGCTCTTTTTGATTTCTTTTATGAGAATTACGTGCAAATGGCTGAGAAAACACAATCCTAGGGTCAGGACGAGGCATCTGGGAGACACACTGCACACCATGAACTAGAATATGCCAGCAGCTCATGGACTGAAATATTCTCCAAGTGTGTCTCTCACAGGGTGTGCCCATCAGTTTTACATCCTGCTGGGAGACTCCCATTTACCTACTGTCCAAAGGGGTGATGTGAAAAAGGAGCAGCTACAGGGAATGTGGAGCTCTCCATTTCCCAATACATCTTCAGGACAGGCCAAAGGGTTGAGTGTGGGAATTCACTTGAAGCAGGTCCAAGTCATGAGCCAGCAGAAATAGCCCTAAAATAAGTGTGTGAACTTAGGCCAAAGCTGACTTTGTATATAAAGAGAAGCATAAGCACATGCTCAGAAGGACACCCTCAGGACAGGTTTAGTCCCTGCCACATGTACCAGAGCCACTGTGGTCTTCTGGTTCTTACGTTAACAGCACAATAACCCAGAGCAGAAGTGCAAAGAGCTCTTTCCAAAGCTTCCTCTCCTAATTCCCTACCTTTAGCCAGCAGTGAGATGCCTTCCAGGCCATTGACAGGATTATAAAGCAGAAGTTTGTGCTATGCCAGGGAGTCACCACAGCACAGCTGGACAGGGGCAGCAGCTACAGCCTGCACATGAGCTGCTCACAGCACAGCTCTGCCCTGCCCCACCAAGTTTTCAAACAGGAATTGTAGGATCTTTCCCCTGAGACCTCATTCCTACATGACAGAATATGTTATTTTCAAATTGCAGTTGCATCTGAATTTTCTCCAAGAAGGACTATCACACATCCAGTCTCATCCATTAGAACTGAGTCCATCTCTGTCACGGGAGACTGTGCTCCTGGGGAGGCTAACACCCACCAGAGGTGCAGAAGCGATGCCAGCTGGCCACTGTAGACTCCCCCATAGAAAAGTACCGAGTCTTACAGGGTGGAGCAATTTTGCTTGGTCTAAGGGCTGGCTACATCAAATTCTGGAAGCGGAACAGTTAACAGCAACAGCACTGACAACGCCTGATGAATTAAATCCCTCCTCCTTCTTCAGGGAGGAGGGGACATGTTTCATTAATTATTACCTTCCAGGGTGTGTTGACTTGCTCCTGCCTGTGCTGAATTTCATGTAAACCCTCTGTTGAATGTCACATGCTCACGCGCTGCCTGAAGTGCAAGATTTTGTATTTGGGTATCTGCTGTAGTTGACAGATGTTTACAGACTCGTGTATCTGCACAGCTTCTTCCTGCCTATCCATCTGTGCTCCCTGTTAGACAGCAAGTTATTCCACCTTAGGCTGGAATAATTTAAGATTGTGACATCAATCCTTAATCTGCATTTTTTAGTTGGTAGCATGAAGAGATTTTAAGTTACAGCTACTAGACTGTTATTTTATTTTAATCTAAGGTGCTTATTTAAGATTCAGCCATTTCTAAACAAGTGGCTGTAACTACAGCTGATGCTACAGCTGTTTTTAAAGATGATAGAACTGTGATTAACTGGGACCTGTTAATTCCTGTGGAATGCACAACCTGCCCTAATTTGTAACACAGACTTCAGGATGGTCTGATGTACCAGAAGGCTGAGCTCTTTAAGAACCTCACCAAAAAATTAATACCCACTGCTCTCTGCTTTCAGCAGCACATGAAGCAAACAGGTTCAGAGGCTTTCTAAAACAGGCTCATCTCTGAGGATCCTTAAGCGTGTTTTACAGTCGCCATAGTGAGGGCCTCTCTCTGTCTAGTACAGCCAGCACTCTTGTCAGAGAGGTGACACAGGATGAAGCTGGGGTCTCCTACAAGCATCTTCACCCCAGTGATTAATTACACATTATTTAATCCTCTTGGGAGAACAGCAGTTTCACCGACACCAACACCTTCCAGTAAGGGCTCAGAGCGGGCTCAGAACGGGCTCAGAACGGGCTCAGGGTGGGCTGAAAGCAAGCTCAGAGTGGCGCAGGGCGGGCTCAGGGCGGGCTGAGAGCGGGCTCAGGGCGGGCTCAGAGT
>VYXF01009594.1:0-40486 GCA_013397295.1 Polioptila caerulea
GAACCCACCTGTCCTTGGACTCAGTGGATCAGGCTTGTGGGAGGATGCTGCCATTCCTGCACCCTTCTTCCCCTCTGCAGACTGCTTGCTCTTTTGACCTCAGTTCCCAGCAGAGAAGGATGCATTCCAGTTATCTGCAGTATTATTTAAAAGTAAACTCTGTATTTCTAGCTGTCCTGGTTCAGGGCAAATTTGGGAGAGAATCTCCAAAGGGGGCCTCTCCAGAAAGCAAACCCCCACGGCCCCTCCCCCCAACCGGTTCGGAAAGAATTCCTCAGAGAGAAGTGGAAAGAACCTGTTTATTTAACAGGCACAGCACCCCCCAGCACACAAAATGAACAATACCAGTTGACACCACTCTTCCACTGCTCTGAAAAAGATGACAATTCAGACAGTCTCTTTCGGGGGTGGTCGCTCTGTTATCACTCCCTCCGGCGCTGGGGCAGCTGCTTGCAGGCCACAGGGTGCAAACGCTCGGTGTTCCCAGGTCCCAGTCCAGAGCAGGTTCGAGGAGGTCCACAAAAGGGAANTCTCTGCCAGTGTCCCGCCAGCCATGGGGGAGAGACTGATAGCAAAACCCAAACAAAACATTTGCTCTTCAGAGTCCGTCTTAAAGGCACAGAACATATCCAGCATAGCACACACGAATGGGGATACAAGCATCATAATGTCACCATAGGACACTAGTGAATTCTCTGCAACAGATTGACAGCATGATAGCCTTAACAGCTCTGTCTTACAGGAATCATTCTCATCTCTCAGAATGTTTTTATAGTATTTCTTGCAATAAAATCTTAAACTTCCACTTTAATTAAAAAAAAAAAAAAAATTAAAATATGGGAAAAATCCAGCAGCAAAACCAGAAAATTCTAAAATGCTTTATGACAACAGCTTAAAATAAAACTGTTTCAGGATTAGAAATCCATTAGAAGTTAATGAAGTCTCCTAGCACAAAGACAAATATCTAGGGATTCAATTACTGAAACTGCTTGCAATCAACTTATTTAAGTGGAGGATTCTTTTTTCAAGTTTACAAGAAAAAAGAATTCTTGAAATAAAATAAAGAGGCCAACGTCAAAGTTTCTGTACATCACAAAGCAAAAAAGCAATTTAATATGATATTAACATATGAAACAGAAATTAACTGTGCTTTTCAAAGTGTTCTTTAAAAAGAAATGGAAAAAAATGATCTGATGATATGTTCTCAGGCTTCTGATTAAGAATTGCAGTGTTCCATAGTTTCAGATTAATAAGTTGAGTAGCAAAGTTGGTTGTCATGTGCTTGTGGTTCTGGACATAAGCCCATTCAGAATTAGAAATGGACAATATTTGCTAAAATTTGCCAGATTTAAAAATAGTCATGAATTTAGGCTTTTCTGACTTATGAGCAGAGTATCTAGGTCCCTCTTTCCTTCCTAAATAAAATGAAATTGATAGAAATATTCGGTGTTCACTTATATTGATCCAGAATAGATTAAAAGAGAGCACTGTAGGAATCTGTTTTAGTTCTCTGTTGCAAGAGGTCTGGGGTTCAAAGAATTTGCACTGCTATACATTTACTAAGAAAATAATATCCATTGTTCTGTATGGGCTAATGATTTCTTTAGCTAGAGAAAGAAAAAAAAAAGAAGAAAAGAAAAAAAGGTCACTTTTATTCCAGAATGTTGATTCTTTTAAGCAAATTTTTCAACTACTATTTCTTATCCTTCTAATAAAACAAGAAAAAAAATGCAACAACTCTTCTCATCACTGATAAATCTAGCATACCTATAATCATGGTAAGAATTGTTCTTTTCCTGCTTTATACAACCTAGGTACCTTCCTCTCATTTGTTTGGAGGTGGCCATTTCCAGCTCAGGAAGATGACTGTAAGTAGCATGTCTGGACTTCTGCAAATTGCAGGCACACTGGTCATTTTATCTCAGCTGTCTAGGGTCTGGATAAAAGCACACACTGATTTAAATTTCCTAAGTGGTCAAAAATCCTCCACTTAACTTGGCAAAATCTTCCTGTGATGAAGTGCTGCCTTTACTGTCAGTGTTATGTCCTTGAAAGGTGTTCAGGGCCAGCACTTGGCATGAAATGCAGCTGTGGTCTCCATGACATTTGATAGACAAGCTAATAATAACATTTTTATTCACCTCAGAAGAATCAGTTTGCAAAATGTCTAATTTACATAGTTGTATGTAATTCAAGCTAGGTTTGGTTTTGTTTTTTTTTTACTCTATATATGTACAAGCAAGCCAAATGTAGAAAAGCAAAAGTTTATTAGGGGAGTTTGAAATGGAAGATAAGTACTGACAGGAGAAGAGGATTGTGAATTCCTGGCAAAGACCTACCTTCCTGTCTGTAAAATAGACTCATCTCTGGTGTCACACAGCAGAGAAGGAAAAAGAAAGGAAAAGAAACCAGTTGCAAACAAGGCACAGTTTTGAGAAAGGCAGACAAAAGAGTAATTGCCATGTTAAATAGCAAATTTAGGCATGCCTGCTGAAAGCAATTTAAGTTCACATGGGTGAGAATGAAGGAAAGCTCTGAGTTCATGTAAAACTGACACAAATTAGCAATAAGCTATTTATTCTTTCTGCTCCTGTCACCTTGGAGTAATATCAACCTTTCACAGAGAAGTAATGATTAAAGTCATCTTGAGCAGATTTAACCCACTGACCAAGAAATCAGCAAGTGAATCCACTCTTGTGACCAAAGTCAAGAATGGCCAGTGGTACAAAATTAACCCAGTCTTTATGATATTTGAGGAATGTAATTTCATGCTCCACCTCAGCTGATTTGCCTTGCCTTGTTATAGTTCTTTAGAATGACTAACATATTTTTGAAGGAGGAAGAAGCCCTCCAGTGAATTGAAGAGAAAGTTGGATTTCATCCACAATTCCTAAATTCAGTAATCCTAAATGAAATGTCTGAATTATGTGGACGTCACAGTTAAAAGACAAGATAATTGGATTTTTTATGGTGTCTAGTGTTGGTCCCTGGAAAGGTTGGAGACATGTTTTAAACACATGAAAGGCAAGATTGTTGTGAGGAGCAGCCAGCATGGGTTTAGATGAACCAGGGCAAATTAAACAGCTAATGCCTGACCAAACTTTTTCTTCCTTTGCTGAGATGGCTGAGGTTGTAGGGAATGGGAGGGCAGTGGCTGATCTGTGCTGAAGCGAGACTTTTGCCACAGTCTACCACAAGCTTTTCACACATGAGCCCATGAAGTTTAATAAAAGTCACCATGGAGTCCTGAATCTGGGATGAAATAATCCTGGGTGCCAGCACAGACTGGGGCTCAGCTGGCCAAGGGGAGGATCCAGCTCTGCAGAAATGGATCTGGAGGTCCTGGTGGGCAACGAATCATGGGTCAACAGCATGGCCTTGCAGCAGAGGCATCCATCAGTGTATTAGCAAGAAATGTAGATATTTTTTTGTTTCCATGAGTAAATTGCAAATGCAATTGCCAGTGTGGGTTGTCTTGAGGACAGCTCACTACTTCAGTCCTTAGCCAGGTTGAGGAAAGTCATCCACCCCCTATATTTGGGATTTGTGAGGCTTCAGGTGGAATCCTATGTCTGATTTTGGCTTTCCCTGTACAAGAAGGATATTGTTGACATACAGAAGGAAGTCCAGGAGCCCAACAGGATACTCAGGAGCCTGAAACATAAAGAATGAGGAAAAGCTGAATGAGCTGGACTTGCTCAGCCTTAAAAAGAAAATGTTTCATGGAGACGTTACTGGTTGTCTACAACTCCTGTTACCCTGGGAGAATGTGGAATCACCATCACTGGAGATATTCAAGACTTCTCTGGGCATGACCCTGAGTAACCTAATCTAATTAGACCACCTTTGAGGAGGAGTTTGGACTAGGTGACTTCTTGATGTCCCTTCCAGCTTAAATTTTTCCATGCTTTGAAATCCTCAGGGCTATTTTGAGGAGAATGAACAGGTCTAAGTGTTTATTCAAAAGCTCTCATAGACCTTGTGCAGGGAATAAAAGCAAAGAACTAATTTTAAATACTTTGACAAACTAGATCATGGCACATATGAATAAGGGTGGGGTGTATTAAAATGGTAATTTTTACTTTGTAGGATAGATGTGTTTTTAATATGAGTGTGTGTGTGTGTGTGAACTGAAGCAACAGAAGAGCAGCTGATTTCTTAAAGTTGTTTTTAGCTTCATATTAAGTCTCTTGTATCTACTTTTTTAAGTGAGTATAGGTAATTCTTGTTACTTTTAGATTAGTTTCATCTACCTAGTCAGCTTATTCACCTCTACACCTACATAAAGAAGAAAATTAAGGAACCTTAGTCTGAAATGCACATTATTTACATGTAATTATCCATTGTGAATTAACTCGCCTTTATCATGCATTTTTATGCATTAATTGGTTACCAAATAATTTCAAGCCAGTTAAATTGCTTGACCCTCTTAAATTTTCCCAGTCCACTTTTTTGCCTTCTTCTGTGCTTCAGAACTTCCTACCTTCTGTTGAACTGACAATTAATCATAACAACTCTGTTGGCAGGCAGTTGCTTGCTCTATATAGAACACACCGTATGTCTCTTGCTCGCAGTTCTCTATAGTTTTTGGATATGATAAAAATAAAGTTGGTCTGCAAATAGCCGAGATTTTTAGCTAGGAGCTGCTTTTGGAGTTCTCTGTGTAATAGAAGCAGAGTATTTTATGTGTCAAAAAAGAATATGCTGTTACAGGGAGAAGCATGAACAATACCTTTATAATTTCCTTATCAGTAAGAATAGACCCCACACAGTCATAGAGTTTTGACTCAGATTTCCCTTAGACATTTTAGCAATGTCTCGTATCTGAAATAGGACTGACTAACAGCCTGGAGTCAGAGCAGAAGTGCTGTTCAAAATGGAGTTCAGCATGTGTTTTAATTGTGTTTTCAAACCCAAGGGGAGGCAGAAAGGCTTCAATCTGTGCTTAAATCCATAATGAAGAAAGCACTTATAGATACTTTAAATGGGAGACTGAATGGCTTTCCAAACTGCAAAGGAAATACTTAGTATGGATTCTGATTGTCAAGCTTAATGTAACCTTGTGCCCAAAGTGTGGCTTTTTGGGGTTTTTTTGGAGGTTGAAGAGAAGTCTTTGACCAAATGTGGCTCAAGTGGTAGTTTGAGAGTTGAGGCATTACTGATTTAGGTAATGGCGTTGTAATTTCTGCATTGAATCATTGTAATAAATCCAAGACTTCTCTTGGTTCAGGCACCATCAGTGTCATGACTCAACTGCAGTGGGCAGAGTAGATTGTTTTGGGGACAACTGACCATTTATCTTCAATCATTTGTACTTGCCCTTCTTCCTTTGTCAGCACAGGGTTATTTTGAAAGGAGTAATAAATAATAATCTGAAATATATATTAATATTTTTAGTACAAGTCAGATAGAACATATTTTTTAGGTATGGTGGTGTTGGGGGTTGGGTTGTTTTCTCATAGAATTTTTTCCCAAAAGTTGCTAGGAAGCTGATTGCTGGGTGCTTGTGGGTACTTACAAGTACTTGGAAAAGACAAAGGGAGTAGCTAAGTCAGGGAGAGGGTGGCACCGACTACACTTCTCTCTTGGGTGTTTGACTCTCGGAGGGAACAGTCAAGATTCAGTTTTTGACTGCGGGGAGATCTCACCGGACGGACCTCACCTGGAGCTCAGCTCAGATTTACTTTCGTGGGTCCCCAGGGAATTCAGAACCTCATCTCTCCCTGTCCTGCCAGGAGCGGCTGCCCCGTTGCCCTGCACCCACTGCTTCTTCAGTTTTGCTCTGGGTTTCTCCACGCTGTTTCTCCTGCCCAGCCGGAACGTTTTCTACAGCTCCAACTACTGCTGCCGAGCTTCAGATACACCTCGTGCCTCGGGATTCCTACACACTCCAGAAAGGTGCCAGCATCGGAGAGAGCTGTGACTGTTTCCTAGCTCTGTTTGTTGTTAATGCTATAGTTATTGTTGTTATATTCTCTTGTTAGACACACTAGTAAAGAACTGTTATTCCTATCCCAATATCTTTGCCTGATAGCCCCTTTAATTTCAAAAATTATAGCATTTCGGAGAGAGGAGGTTTGCATTCTCCATTCCAAGAGAGGCTCCTGCTTTTCCTAGCAGACACACTTGTCTTCCAAACTAAGACAGGTGGGGAATTCATAGTCTCAAGCTTTTTTTTCCTAACTGAAATCTATTGTTTCAGTGAAAATATCTGCACTATTTTGAACTGTGGGAAGGAATAAGCAGAAGGATAAAATCCAGACTCATGTGGCTTAAATAGCAAACCATCCAGAAGAGTCCCTGGGGAATTATTTTCCAATATGGTACTGCTGGTTGTTTTTGTTTTAAAAAAACAACACATCCCCCAAACAAACCACAGAGTATTTTTATGTGCTGAATTTCATCATACTAGCACATTGAAACACACAGAACCTCTGCAAGTCAGACTTGCCTAAGGGCCTTCCCTGAATGGCAGTTTTAGCAATATTCTGACGTGCAGCACTGTACCTCGTGGTGTTTTGGGTGGTTTAATACTGTGCAACAGCTGATTTTTTTTGGCTCTGAGCAGTGCTGAGTCATAGCAGAAATTATAGGAAGTGCAGGCACACACGAGCTTTGTAAGCATCACCCTCACTCAGGATCAGAGTTAAGCACATCGAAAAGCAAGAAACAGCAGGGCCAAGAGCTTCCCCAGCTTTCTTCTTCCCCACCTGGGGAAATCAGCAGAAGTGGTTGTGGAAGAAGTCCTCCATCCTCAGCGATACAGCTGGCTTTTTGAGCATTACTTGGAGGTAGATATGTATCAAAAGTGAAAAAAAATAGAGGTTGTATGCTGCAGGAGTCTGAGTAAATAGTGATTTCCTGCTACAATCCTGAACCCATTGGTGGTAGGATTAAAACATAGTTTTTTTTTTTTCTTGGGCTTTACTTTCATTACCTCAGATATGCATGTTTTGTGTTCTGGTTTGAAAGCAAAACCAGTGAGAGACTCCAAGTCAGAAATACAATTTATTAGAAAAAGGGGAAAAAAAACCCAAGGAAAACAAAATACATGCAATAATACAAAGGAAAACAAATCCACTGACAGAGTCAGAATACAACCTGACACCCTGTTGGTAGCAGTCCAGTTGGGGTGGTGGCTGGAGTCCTTCTGGAGTAGCAGTTGTGGCTGTGTTGAAGCAGTGATCCTGTAGAAAGGGGCAGCCCTCTGCTGAAGGTGCAGTGGAGATAGATGGGCCTGGTCTTCCTCTGGGAATCCAGTGGAGAAGGCTACCTTGGGGTCCCAATTGTCAGGTTTTTATCCAGGTAGAGAGGCTTGGCTCCTCCCCCTGGATGGAGCATTTCCCAATGGGATGGCGTAGGTTTATCAGTGGACTCAATGGCCCATTAGCAGAAGCCCTCTCCCCTCCCTCTCTGGAGGGAGGATGGGTCATAGAAGAGATAAGGAAATGACACTTGCTAGTTTCTTATCATCTGGCCTATTAATAGAAGATTAAATCACCACCAACCACCCCCCCCATGCCAGTTCCAACAGATGGTGATAGAATAACACACCTTTGATTACATTTTGTACTGCAAACCATGACATGTGTAGAGTGTCAGACTAACTTCCAGCTTCATGTTCTTCTTTTTTTTGGAAACTTTCTGTTTAGAAATCTCCCATGCTTAATCTTTGTAAATTGTACTTCATCCAGTTTGAACATTCTGAAGGAACAGGACAAGGAACTGGTTTTGCAATACTGTAATTGAATTTTGTTTTCTCTCTTTGCTGTATTTAGTGTGAAGAAATTATACCCTCTTGTAAATTAAAAATAATCAAAATATGCCACTGTGCTCCCATTTGAGTCACAACATAGATGTTTCAGTGGCATATTTGGTTCAGGATATGAGCCAGTCCTTTGTCTCCTGAGGGTGCTGAGAGGCTGTCAGCATAAAAAATCCCCACTGCTTTGAGATGACAAAGTCCCCATCAGTGATTTTCCTGTGTAGCCTACTGGTATGGTTGTTTGAAAAGATGCAGGAACATTAGTGGATATACTACAGAGGAAAAAAATACTGAATTTATCTGTTTTCTTGCTAATCAAAACAAGCTTACACTGCTGTCTTATTACCATCAAGTAGTGAAATGTTCCCTACCTTTCTTGACTTATGTGTAGTATCCTTTATGAATTTGTGAGTACTTCAAATTAGAAAAACCTGAAACAGGAGTATTACCTGAGCCAGGAGGGTTTTAAATTTGCATGTTTGCTCTTAATGCAGGGAGAAAGAAGATAGACCAGACAGAACATTTTGTACCCATTTGTCATCTGCTTGTCTAGTCTGTCTTTTTGATTTTTTGTTGATATTGTCCTTTAGTTAGAGATAATTTCCCAGCAGTTTCAAGGCCTCCTTTGAATATAAAAATATTTTGATGATTTAAAAACCCTGGAGGGTAAAGGAAGCCAACAGAAAGCACATCTTTACAGAATGCCCAGAGAGATTGTAGAGTCCCCCTTAGGAAGCATCTGGACGTGGTCCTTGGCAAGAAGCTCAGAGTGATTCCTGCTTGAGCAGGGGCTTTGACCAGGTGGCTCCACAGGTCACTTCCAGCCTCAACTATTCTTTGAGATTCTGTGCTTTGATTTTAGTCAGGAAGACTCTGAACCCAACCCTGGTGCCAACCAGAAAGGATTCTCCACAGTCAATGGTTCCAGGCTCCTTCATTGGGGTTAATCTCTAAACACAATCTACCTATTCCAGAATATCATGGGGTGCTCTCTCAGCATTGGCTCCTCAAGAAATCAAGAAGACTGATCTAAAGTGAGGGCAAATGTACAAACACATGACCGCCTGAAGTTTTGTCCTGCAGAACTAATGTTAAAAACAGACATCATTTCAGCTGGAAATTCCTACATGAAAGAACTTGATTACCAGCATCAGGTTAATAACTCAGACAATTAGACATGAAATGTACACTGCGAAGCTTTCAGCTCCCTGCTTTTGCTTAATGATTAAAAATATCAGAAATTTCTACATTTAATTGACAACACTTCATATAAGAGTTATTTATAGTTTATGAAGGGAAAATGGAGTTTATAACTAATATTCACTTTGAAATATTCACTTTGAGTGGATTTGAGGAAAAAAAAGCTAAAAAGAAATAGCAGAGAAGGTATAGATATGTTACTCATGCACAAATAGAAAGAACAAATGTAGGGGGCTTTCTCTTCTTTCTGAAGGAAGAAAACAAGTACAGTGGAAAAAGAATGCATCATGCTAACTTATGACCAAGGGAGTACAGAATAAAGCATCAGGAAAAAAATGGCTTTGAGATACAGGGTTTACAATCATGTTAAATATGTATGTATTTGTATGTTTCCCCTACATTTTTTGGGTAATCAGTCACGGTGTAATAGTATGTTCAAAATTCTATTTATCTTGCACTTGCATTTCGTGTTTTAAAAATTCATAAGCAAGAAGGTTTTATTTTTTATTTCCCGCAGTGGGAGATGAAATTCAGAGTATTAGAAAAGTCAGGAATCTCATTAGGCAAGAAGAAAAAGATAATTTGTCTGTAATCTTTAAAGCTAGAATTATTCACTAAATCTTTTTTTAAAGACTAATGTCTAGAACACTTCTGTTCCATTGAAAAATAGTAAAATTGGTAGAAAAATTAAAGTCTTTTTAGAAAATAAAAAAGAAAGTGTTGATGATACCCAGCAAAAACCCTGTTATTTTTATGTTGGATCTTGTGATGTTTGGTAGGGTGTTTTAGTCCTGCTTTTTGTATTGCTTGAAGTCTGAGAAAGCGGTTTCTTGAGATACAGGCTGAAAATATAGCAGCTATTATAAAATTTCTCTTACCTCCTTCTCTGTGGGATTGGGGATATGGGTCTTGTTATGGATGGTGCCTTAATCAGGCCAAATCAAAAACAAATTTCATAAGTCAAATTAGAATAATAAAAAAATAACAGAATTTATTAAAAAGACAAAAAAAGCGAAAATGAACAGAGTTTTATGCCAATCAAATAATCAAAATGACAGTAATCGATAACAGACAAAAATACCGACAGAGTGCTGGGCCACGGGAGTTTTTCGGTGCCTTGGCAACGGGTGAACTAGGACTCTGTCCCTCTCACAGCAGTCCGGTGNTGAAGTTAGGGTTTCTTAGTGGCAGGAAAAGACCTCACCAGGTCTTTCAGGCTGAATGCAGAAGGATCCTGACTGAAGAATAAAGAATAAATCATCATGTTTCTTGGATGGGGGTTCACACACTGTATGCAGAGAACAAATGCTTTCAGCCCTGTGAGGAGCTAGGAACAATTATCAAAATACAAAAGCTGCAATGCGTTTTCTGTGAGGAAGTTCCAGACAGAAATGTTTTACAAATTTTACCGTTCCAAGGGAATTTGTTTGAGAGTTCAACAGTGCTGTAGACTGAGGCTGGGACAGTGAAATCTACCTCTGAGCTGGAGGGGCTAGGGGTATATATTTTCCTCAGTGTAATAAGTATCCAGGTCGTCAGTTTACTTCTCTTCAAATAGCTGCATTTTTATATATGATTGAAGAAGTGTGGTAGTAAAACTTTTCAAGTGTGCTGTTCTTCTGTATTGATGTTGAATCATTTAGAGTACAGAGCCTGAATAAGTGTCTTGTTTTGTCATGCCTAATTCAGATAGGAACGAAAATACAGGTCATTGTTATTCAGTTACCTGGGTTACTCAGTTTTGTTCTATAACACAAATGGAGTTAACCTTGGAAATTATTGCTGTTCTGACTGGTCAAGCAGCAATTTGCATTTGATCACGAGTTAAAATTATTTTTGAAAGTGACACAGGTAATGTAGTGTGTATTTATTAGCTTAGAATAAGCTTAAATCACGTTGCTTTACTTCCTAGGAAATTACTTAAACGGCTGCTTAAAACTAAGCTCCTGTTTTGTGTCTTTCATGATTTGGGATGCTTTTCTGAAGCTGAACATTACTATCTGTGTGCTGTCAGAATTACCAGGAGCTCATCCTAAGGCCATGAAAACCAGTGGATATATCTGGAATATGCCAGAAACTTTGGAGGAGGCTTCATTGTACTCATGGTAAGAGCTGGATTATAGGGTCATAAGAAATAAGATAAATAGAAATGTCCACATTTTATTAATTGTGATGATAACTCTTTGTTGTACATAGAATGAAGCATTCTGCCTACTTTGTCTGCAGCTAGGACTAGTTAAAAATCTATACAGGAGTAACTCCTTCTAAATATTGTCATTATTATCTGAATAATTACATGAGTATGAATACTGCAAAAATATTAATTGAATTATATTCAGTGAAAAATGACATTTACAGAACAGAGCAGTCATAAAATAGTACTGACAAGATCTGCTTGCAATGCAATCACCAGTCTTGTTCTACTTGAGAAGAATGTCTTGAGAGAGATGAAAGAATTTATGTGTTCTTTCTTCATTGTTGCAAAACTAACAGCTTTAAGTTAGCATTGCATGTGATGCTAAAACTGATTAAATATTTTTGAGAATAAAATTTTTTAAACTTCTGAGTACATGTATCTTTTAGAAAGTGAGAATAACAGAAATACTTGTTACTGTCTATCTAGAAAATAATGGCTTCTATGTCAGTAAGTTCAGATTTAGTGCTATTAATAATAATGTAAAGATCTCATATGCTATTTTTCATCTGGAAATAAAAATTGCCTAGGAAAATTCATCTCAGCCCCATGTCACAATAAGACTCATGAAGTGATTAAAGCAAGGACATCAGTGCAGACAGACAACCCTTCTGTTCCAGGCTGGTGCTCTAACCAAACAATCAATATTAATTTTGAGTGCACCAGGTCCATCAAGGAACACAGAGGAGATCACAGCTAGTGATCAAGCAGTTTATTTCCAAGGAAGAGTTATTCAGAAACAAAACAAACAACTCCTCAAGTCTGATTTTTAATATTTTAGGGAGGCCAGAAGAGCACACTGGTAATACCCATGTGCTCTCCAAAGATTTAATGTCTGTTACACAGTAAATGCTGCATAAAATTAATGCTCAAGGCATTATAAAGAGATGTTATATTACCACAGCATATCTCTATTTCAATTGAATTAAGGGACATAAGCCTGTTTCATGTGTTTCAAATAATTTCAGCTTGCAGCCTGGTAAATGTTACTGCTTACTACCTGGATGAGTTTGTGCATCACTAGAAGACACAGTTAAAGTCAATATGCAAAATATTTGTGGCAAAGCAAGTGAGACAGAGGGTGTTTTTCAATAGCATTCTAATTGTTGACCTTAAATGCTTCGATCAATTTAGGCATCACACTTCAATAGAACAATCAGTAGAAACATGTGTTATATGGAATTATGGCTATGTGGGAATCATACATCCAGGAGAATGGAATAAATACCAGTGTATTTTGATGACATCTTGGTTTGATCTTAAGCAGCTATGCAGGCTCTCTTTTTGCTATTTTTCCTAACATCTGTGCCGTATAAGAAGTGATGCTAGTTTAAGCTTTTTATAATGTGCTGTTTTGTTGTCTTTGAATTACAAAGGTTCACAAACAAAGATAATGTCTTAGGTCAGTTCATTTAGGAAAAGAAAAGAGAATAATAATTTATTTATAAGTTAAAGAGAACAAGTTATACAGAATCCTTTTCTGTATCTGAATCAACTCTTTCATTGTCAACACAATTAACTTAAGTACACTCTTATTTATTATTATTTATTAGAGGCCAAATGTGCATTGCAGCTCCAGGCTTTTAAAAAGTGGCTTACACACTAAACTTGTTGCATTGAACTAAGCATACTAATTTTGCCTTGATATTTAGTAAAAATGATGACATATAGATGGTGAAGATAGTGGAAATAGTGCTTAGGTGGATTTATTGCTACATATCTAGAGTTGAGGCAAAGGAAAAGAAATAGTCCTTGTGCTATATAGAACCACATGAACAGCTATGCATTTGTAATAGTAAGTTTTATTTTAAATAGTTCTTTAGTAGCAGAGTTTCCATTTAACTAAAAAATGGCAAATGTAGCAAATAAAATTTTTAAGGAAGGGTGAGAGGGGATAGAAGTTGCAGACAGCTGTAGGTCTGTTAACACGACCTTAATACTATGCAAAGCTTTAGAAAAAAAAATTGCCAATGTAGCAGAACTACAAAAATAAACATAGGGAATACACAGTATCCCATTTTCAAAGAAAGAAAACAACAACTGTACTTAAAGAAGACATACTCAACTAATTTAGGACCAAAGGAATGCATATTAAAGTAGGCAAAATCCCTTACTATCAAATCAAAACATCTTTTTTTCCTTTTTTTCCCCCCTGAGGCTTGGATCATGTAAATTGTATTAGTGCTTCTTTGTGGTTTATATACTTTTAAATGGTTCTAATTCTGAATTCTTACCAAATTATGCAGGAGAAATGTACTTCTAGTAATCAGTGATCTCATTACTTTTTATTTAAATGTAGGATTTAGCTTAGAATGTGAATATAAGTAAAATGACACATTTTAGCTGAGCTGGAAACATTTGTATCTTTTCCAACACGTCTCTGACTTATATCCTGATAAATAATTGCCAGGTTGAATAATTCTTTGGAACTTGCTTGCCTATAACTGATTCAGTATTTCACACATCTGTTGGTATGCGGATTTGGTTAAATTACCTATCCTTGCCTGTTGTGTTGTGAGTAAAGTGATGACATTTTTATATTGATGGTTACTGTCAGCAGTGCAGGAGGTTTGACATTAGGTGACAGCTTGGTGCTCTCAGCTGCTATGAGCTTTCCATGCCACGTCACTCAAATTAGAACTTCTGTGTTTAGAGACAAATTCTTCTCCCTGATCCTACATTTAAAAATCAATCTACCCAGACATATAAGCGGTTTGAAACAAAGTAAGGCAAAAGAAGCTACCTCCTGTGAATTCTAGTTCGATGTAAAGAGAGTTAAAATTATAAAGAAGTCATCAGTAAAATAGATGAAAAGCCAATTTGTTGGGTTGCTTTCCCCTGATCTTTATTGCATATGGTTTATATGCACAGTTTATTTTTCTTACTGCTTCTGCAAGTATAATGCTGAATGTGAGGACACGATGTACAGCCAGTCTTTTAGAATGTGTTTCAGAGAAGTATTTCACTGCAATTTCTGTTATGTATTTTTGAATGTGCAGTATTTTGCTGAAGCCCTGTTTTCCCAGCTCACCGCCACAGGCCTAGGACAAAGCTCTCTCTTCAAATGAAAAGGTGAAATAAAAAAAACAGAAAGAAATTTATGACCAGAGCCTTGTTCTTACAGGCTGGCAAGTTATTTTAATCATCAGTCAAGGCACAGAAGCCCCTGCTTGTTACTGAAACCTTCTTCACCTTTGGGAGCAATGTTCTGTGACATTAAGGAACTTTATGACAAAATAATACCACCTAATGAGCTACAAGATAACAGACATTTAAGATGAAGGTTAATATTGAAAGAGATTGGAGTTCATTGTCTCGTCTTCCTCTTCAGTTTGCCAAGGGAGTGCAAGATTGTGCCTGTCTGCTCATCCCTGAGGAGTGAGCACTGTTCAGCTCTGCCACAGCTGCTGTGACTCAGTGCCTGTCACACCATTTTCCCAAGGAGAATTAATTTGCTTGATTTTTTTTGGAACCAAAGGTGGCATGCCTTCTCCTCTGTTGGGATAAGCAAGACTTTTCCACCCCTTCCCTTCCTCTACTCATTTGTTCATAGAAATGTGTGTACATGTGTGTGTGTGCACAGCCAAACAAATCATAGCACCTCATCACTCATCCCATCATTGTCTCTTTGGGAGTGCTGCAGAAATAATGTTTAATTAGTTTTTGTTTAAAATTTAGAACTAGCCTGAAACTGGACTTTAGCACATAAGTAGTTCAAAGGGATGACTCATTTAATAAACCTACGGATCCACTAATGAGCTGACAGGGAGCTGGGGCAGTTTTTTGGTCAGGAGAACAGGCTGAAGTTTAGCCTTTAAACTATGTGCAAAGAAGCTTAATATATTTTCTTTTTGTACCAGCACAATCCTCTTGACTTAGATGCGCCACTTATTTTTATGGCCAAATAAGTTTAGACTTATAGCACAAGTCTCAAATTTACATACACACACTGAAGAATCATTTACGAACAGAGCATGGAATGAAAAAATTTACAAGTTCAAGCCCAGCATTTTCAAATCTCAGTCCTTTGTCTACACTCGTTTAATAATTTTCCCCTAAAGTCCTTAAACACACTCTTGTAGCCATTTAGCTTTGACTACAGCACTTTTTAAGAGGGGAGTGGTCTGGCCCACACCAATTTGACGACCTTGGGCTGAGATGAGGGCTTAAGATTCCTCAGTCATCAAATCTTGGGCAACTCATGTCCAGGCACCTTCATCCCCAGACACACCACCAAGTTCCTGTGTTTTTCTTGGGTTGGCAGAGGCAGAGGTAGCTTGGGTGAACCTGCAGAGGGTCACTTCAGAACTGAAAACCTTTTTCTGAGTGACCTTTAACTATTTTGTCAGAACAGTACATTTCTATACCAAAAAATATGGCTTAATGGGTAAAAAAAATCCTTTGTACATGTTTTATTAGTGCCAGACTTATTATAAGGTCCCAAAATGAGATCAATTCCCTTGATCAACATTCAGATAATTTAGACAAAAAGTATGCTTTCCATTCTGTCACATTTTTGAAGCATGAGGGAAGGATTTAAAGAAGATGTTCTCTGTCTTTTTAATGGGAAATTAAAAAGATACTAGGTAATTTATAACAAGATAAGTTTATTCTGTAGAAGTATCTTAAAGGGAACCTCTATCACCTTTCTCTGAGTGGGAACAAAAAAATATCCTTTTAGTTATTATTCCATTCAAAAACTGACCCAGTAGAATATATAATTCTTATTTACAGAATAACTTCCGTAGTGCAGTTTGTAAAACAAACAAACAAAATAACAAATTATGCTATGGGAAAGTGATGCATTTTGCAGCCTGAGTAAAGAACAAGAACAAGCTTTTGTGAGGAAGAAGCTGCAGAGTGAACAGGAAATTCATGGACACAAACAAAAATCCCACTGTTTACTGTGAGTTTGACTTACGCTCCAGAGTGTATGAAAAAATAGTGAAGTATGGCAGGACAGCTGTATAATCTCTTGCAAAAACTCTGGAGATTGTGTTCATTTTGGGTCAGAGTGTCTAGCATCACTAGCACTTCTGCCCCTTTGCTCCCACTGCAAATTCTGCTGTCTAGAGAGGTTCTGAATGTTGGATTCAACTTTCTGTAGTGCCTGTAAAAAACACAGTCAAGGGGTACTGGATTTGCCTTTAGTTGCTGAATTTTCATTTGTATCTTCCCTCTCACTTAATTGTGTCAGAATCATTCAATCCAGGTAAATGGAGATCACCAGGAGAGAGATGGCAAGTAAATCAATAACCCCCCCACGCACAATCAGGGAATATTTCTGGGTAGTCTGCTTAAAGAGAAAATTTGCAAGAATCCTTTATCTGTTGCAGTGAATGCTCTTTAACTCTTTGAGATTGTTTGTCTTTTTTTTTTTTTTTTCTTTTTTTTCTTCTTCTTTTCCCCTGAGGAATAGAACATCTCTTATCTTCATAAGGCGAAATTAATAAATACACTGTATTGTCTTCATTTATGGTGACAGCATAGATAACCAAATTGCTAGTATGTTCCTGTCTTTGCCAAAAGGAGTGAAAGGCTTCCATTGCGTCTTCCTCCATTTGTGCTTTATTGGTGAATCATAACATTTAGAATCACCATATTAATTCAAAATACCAGGGAAAACTTTTGAAGGTAGATTAATTTTCCTGCATTTTTACTGACCACAAAATTTAGTTAGCAGATTATCTATTAACTCTTGGCATTACTGGAGTATATTCCTATTTAGGTTTGTCAATAAAAAACCCAAAACTTAGTTTTAGGCCCTCCATTGCTTTGACGTTTTCATGCTAACTAAAAGATAGCTGTAATGCGAATATCAAAAAATCCTCATTAAGTTTTATTAATTATATAATGAGTAAATTTATTTGACATGTAATTAATTTAATATCACACAAGCAACAAATACAGTTATACTTCCTAACACATCAACTTAATAATGAAAGTTATATAACATGCATTTAAAGGGTATTTAAAAATAAAGCTTGGTTATCTTGCAAGTAACAGTAAAAAATTAACTGGTGAAGTGACATCAGTATGAAACTAAAAGAGTTGGACGAGTCATGAGACTGCTACTGAAATAAGGAATTTTCATGGCTGATCAGTAAGATTTCACCATTTAATGCTGATTGGTTTTTAAATTTCCTATGCTCTTTGTCTGAATAAAGAGCAGTTTTCTTTGGTCAGAGTAACCATGTGGACATACCTTAAAAGCAGCATTTCCTTGTTTCTCCTATGGTTATATTAACAGGACATTCAGTGAGTGTGGACATAAACAAGCAAAATATATTTTGCCTGTGTAGATCTGTGCATTCTCACACAGACATAACTGGGATTAAAGTACCCAGCTAGCAGAAAAGAGCATATCACTTCTAGGTATATAAAGACAATAGCTCAAATATTCCCACAGAGGAAAGCTTAAAGAATCTTTGGTTTCCTCACAAACAATATATCTGTTAAGTGATTAAAAGGGAAATGAGAGTTCAGACTTACAGGTATTCATGTCTGTGAAGCAGCACAACCATCAGAGCCTTACATTAAAAATTCTCTCCAAGAAATCTCAGCAGAATGACAGCTCCTAATTTCTGTGGAGCCAAGAGAAGAAAAATATTTACTTTTTTATATCACCTGTCTTTAAACTTCAATCCTTTAAAACCCCTTGCTTCCTGCAACAGGGGAAACAAAAGGGACGCATAATAGACTTCCTTTTGCACGTGGAACAAAGCTGGACTTTTATCCTTGGCTTCTTTGTTGCTCCCCGAGTCTATCTCTCTTTGAACAATCTGCCACTACTCTGTGCCAGCAGGAGCTTTAGAAGAAGGCCATCTGCACTGCCTGCTACGTTAGGGGACAGGCAGACAAATATTTTCTTAATTCCTGATGTACTGGAATGGCTCTGTGTCCAGAATGGCATTTCTGGCCATCGTGTTTTTGGGAATGGGACAGGGGCAAAGATCTCACAAACCCTGGTAATGCAGCTGAATGAGAAATAGTAATTTATTCCCAGAACTGCAGAGCTGGATACAGCATACCCACAGCCTACCCTTCAAAGGCAAGTGCAAGGTCTCTTATAATTTCGTGTAAGTACTGACAAATAAATGGGACATTTTGAGGCAGATTTTCACAGTAGTGCTTAAAGTGGATCACTGATGTTCTGTGGTTCACTGCAGACAACGTGGAGCTTTCAGCTGCAGCCAAAGGTCACCAATTGTTTATATGTGGCAGTACTCAAGAGGATCCTGTTATGCTATGCAAGGATGGAAAAGAGACAATTCTTTTCTGGAATGTGTTTCCACTGTAAGAAATCATACTCCATCCTCAGTTATATCTCTATTGTATACCAAGAGGGAAGGTTGTTTTGACGAATTTAGAGACCAGGCAGAGTTTTCTTCTGTTTAATTCACTCTTCCAAAATATGAACTCTCCTAAGTGTTTTCTGGACACACATCTTCCTGTTCCCCATGTGAAATTTCTCTTGTGTCCGTATTGCAAGCCCTGTTTTTGGAAAGACTGTTGGGGTATTCCCTATGAAACAGAGAGGAGGTCATCTTCCCATATCCCTCCTGTTCAAAGAGAGAATTATATCAGTTAAAAGTTTTATCTCTTCCAGTGAGATCATTGACCTGTCTTTCCTCCTACCCTCTGAGTAACAGGTGAGCTGCAGATTGGTGGAGGCCGTTCCCCCAGGAAGAAAGGATGTGTAAATATTATTTTTGTTTTGACAGATTCTTCTTTGATTGATTATACTCAGTTGGCATTTCATCTGTTTTTTCTCACCCTGAATCTTTGTTATATAATTGCCATTTTTAAAAGACAGAAGTGATTTTAGTAGACAAGCCCTGAAAGCCTCTCCGAAGATACAGATATTTATTAAAATGAATGACAGAGGGGAGGCATCAGATATTGAAGCTTATCTGTGTCCTCTCTTGAAGTATATACTACTTACTTCATTGTACTAGTTTGGAAATAGTGAGTTCTCCTTCTTGTCTCATTAAGAAATGGCAAAATCCTTTTGGGACCTGTTACCAGAATAGTTTTGGCCTCTTCACAAGGTTCTTTTCAGTGCTGAGCAGGAATTGCACATGTTGCACTGTAGGTACAGCTCTCTTTAAACCAGGGGGATCATAGGCAGTGCTAAAGCCAGATCCAGGAAGGAGACTGTCATCAGAAACACAGGACATCAAAATTTTTAAGGAAACATGTAGGATGGGGAGTCCTTAATTAGATTTTAAGTACAGAGTGGAGTTTGATGCCTTACTTTATGTATTATGTCCAACAAGGAGAGAAATCCAGGTCACTGCCAACATAGGCTTGTTCTGCACTGGGGAACATTTACAGAACATTCCCTCTATTGCAGTTCCACTGACATTACTGGTAGGATGAGCTGCAACTTTCACAGCTCTCCAGCACCAGCAGCTGTTTCAGCACTGTGCTAATTAGATTGGCACAGAGCTGGTTTCATAGACATGATGCTGCTGAGAGCTGCTGGGGTGCCATCTACACTAGGGCTGCCAGCACTGATAAAGCTGTAGTAGTGTTGGGAGCTGTGGCAATTATTTGTAAGTAAAACTGAGATCTGTGGGCTGGAGTCATAGTATGTGTATGAATGCATATATATGATTTAATTCTTTCCCTGTTTTCCCCTGGTGTCCTACTCCTGTGTATAAGCTTTGCTGATGGTTTGTGAAAAACTGAAAATCTCTTGAGTCATGTGTCTTCTGGCTTGATGGAGGGTAGAGTGGAGGGAGTAGGAAGGTTTCATATTTGGGATCAAGAATCTGAAGTAGTACAATGAGTCTGGGTCGGAGTAAAGTAGGGATAACAATGATCTCAATGTGCATTGTGTTGGTGGTGATGAGCTGTGTCTTGATTGTTAAGGGACTCTAAAAAGCTTTCAGTGCCCAGCATGAGTTAGCTGTAGTGGTCTCATCCAGATGTATCTGCATGTGATACCTGCTTTCCCTATCAAATCAAGATCTGATGGCACGAATAAAGCATATTTCTAATGGAGTATAAGTTATAAAGATAAAGGAATAGAAGGGTGTCAGTACATGTGAATGTGTCAGACCATTTTTCCTACAATGTTTTGTCACTTCTCTTAAAATTTTAAAAGAGGTAGAAACACTATATTGAAATTATAGGTCTAATCTTTACTTCCATTTTCCTTACTCTTTTACTCAAATAAATCACATTACTTACCAGTTTTTTCCTTTATTGGAAATAAGCACTGCTTACCTTGGCACAGGTGAGAGGTTACTTAACAAACTCTTAAAAGGACAGGTAATTAAAAGGATACTGCTGGCCTAAAAAAGAACACCATTGTCCCCCTGCCCTGTCCCTTTCTAGTGCAATTTCCTTTGAAATAACTAGAATGACATTTTTCACAAGTAACTCTTGGACCTTATATTGAAATAATTTGCATGAAAAACCAGAGACCTGAGAAATCAGAGACATGGCACTTTTACAAAAAGTCTTTTTCCCTACATGCAAGCCCATGCTAACAAGTGAGAACAAAATTTCTGAGGGAGGCTATTCAAACCATACTGTACTCCGAAGAATAGTTTAAAGGAAAGTTCAGATACTTTTCCCCATTTATGGATGTCAGCAAAATGACTTTTGAAATTGTGTGAAGTGACATGTCATACCTTTCCCCTTTCCCCCCAATTTATTTTAGCATGAATTTTAGCATTTACTTTAGCAAAACTAGCAGTATTCCCTCTGCCAAATGCCTATACCCATACAGAGGCCCAGCTCCTTTTCCAGAGAAATGCACACACACTCAAGAAAATGAAATAGTAATTTGCAGCTAAATTGCCTGTGGCAGACTTTCCGAAGAACTCTACTGGTTGTCTGATAAATCATCTGCCCAGCCATGTGAATGCTTGGTTCTAACCATTCTTTTACATAGCCTCACAGTCGCACAGAGTTTTGTTTAAAAAAACTTATAGTCTGCATTGAGTAAATTTTGTTGAATATGAAAAAAAAATTCTAGCCTCTTTGAAAGGTTCTGTGTAAAATATCTATGAACTCCCTTGTCTTTTTTTTTGTATAAAAACTTTCCTTTTTTTCTGAGGAAAGTTAATTTCTTTGAAAAATATAGTATCTATGTCAAATGTCGATTCACTGTGTTGGTTATTTTGTTGTATTTAAAGCACAAAATAGATAAGAATGTGTAATAGAGAACTTATTCTGGATTCATTAGGAGGAAGTACATGCAAAGAAAGATGAATCCTCCATTTTTTGCATATCTTAGTATGCATTATCTTTTCTGGAACATGATAAAAGCAGTTGTGAACTCTACAGGCACTTGAGACCATAGGAAAATTGCAATGAAAGATCTACCAAAACGCAGTCTACCAGATGACAAGCATATTTATTAGAAATCAATAAAAATATTTTGCTAGGTGAGGCCATGCATTAACTCTGATGTTTTGTGTAGGTAATTTCTAGTTCTTAAGGCGTGGTAGCGCTTCACAGTTAAAACAGTTTTGTTAAGTGAGCATGATAGAGCTGCCTGTCACATGCTATTCTTTGTCTTTTCCTTGTTCTTGTAAACATAATCTTCAAGTAAATATAAATATTAATATTCACAAGTAACCAACAAATATTCATGGCTGCCTTATGTGTGTGGAAAAAATTGCAACTTTAACTTCAATAGGGAGATTTTTCTAGAATTAGTCAATTTAAACTATGGTTTCCCATGGTTTGATAAAGAATAAATTTTTTGCAAATCTATACATTGCAATGTGAACCTTGGACGACCTAAATTCTCTCATCCTTCACTCATTGTGGATGAGATTTTGAATGTGAAAATAATTGAAGGTTTCTGTATCTGGTGGCTGTTCAATGATTTCACAGTACATTCCTAGCCCCTGTTAGCTTGTATTATTTCTGGTCCTTTTCATTGTCAGTCCATATTCTCTTCCCCAGGAATCCCATCATTTGATTCCAACAGAAGGGTATAGTTTGCAGCTGTTATCCTGCAAAACTTCTTTTACAGAAGTATCAGGCCCCCAGGAGCAGAAAATCAGTCCTGTTGGTAGCACACCGTTTTCCATAGGCAAGGGAGGGTTCAAGGCTGATGTTACAGAGAAATATTTTCTGATTTCTAGCTTATAAACCTTTATAACCAAGAGAACCACAGAGAGCAGAAGACCTGAAGTCAGGCACTTGGCAAGGGCTCTCAGCAAGCATTGCTCTGGAGATGCTCCACAGATAAGAGGGACCAAGGACAGTGGAACTGCTTCAGGACTCAGCCATTTTTCCTCGGTCTCTGTTCCCCTTTCTGTTCATCATTTCTGACTTTGCCTAGCTTTACTCCAGAATTCACAGTCATAGCATTGAGGAAGTAAATAAGAGAAACCTGAAAATAATTTCTCAAACCATGTTTTCCAACCTCACTCAAAACCGCGTGAGATGTTTCTAATTAGAAACAGAAGTAGAAATCATATACCAAAAGGCAGCATGGGATAAAAGTTTCACCAATAATTCATCACAGCTTAAAAAATTCACGGTTTTAATTCAAGGTAAAGAATAATAAACAGTGGTTTAGTCTGACAGACAACATAATTTTGCATTCTTTCTTACAATAAAAAAAAGAACTGTTGCAAAAAAATCAGCTTTAAGAACAAGGTTCTTTCACCAGCTACTCAAATTGTCATGTAGCTGTCATCAACATTAATTTACAATATTGCATGTAAACAAACTAGCAATGAGTTTATATTTAAGACCACTGAGAAGGAGTGGTAAGTGTAATATTAAAGGGGTCAGTGAGCTACTTTGGGTAACAGTTTAACTTAGTTTTTTAAAGTGAAGCAATTTTGGTAGGATTTGAAATGAATTGAACTCGGTACTATAGTGAGAATGGCAAGCATGAGAAAGCAGAAATGGAAAAGTAATTTTTACAGTAATGTAGGACCTGTGTGTGTAATCTGCTTTTGCTGATATGCAGCTACAAAGTTAAGAGTGTCTTTTAGCTGGCAATGTATTTTAAAATGGCTGCCACTTTCAGTAAGGAATAATGATGATCTCAAATAAAGAAGAAAGTGTCTGGTAGGATGTACTTCTGTAGGAGCTGCCAGAAGACAGGTGGGAAACCAATGGAAAATGGTTTTTAACACAGTCAGTAATTCATATTCTCTCTTCTAGAGGCATCTGATACCTCTCTTCCCTTAAAATTCTGGAAATACTAATGCATTTTATTCGTACATTTTTCATAAGTTTTGTTTTGGTTTTCTCTTTAACAAATGCAAGACTAAAGTGCAAGTTAAGTTTCTACTTAAAAACAAAACCAAAAACCAAACCAACTGAAACCAAACGAACAATATCTGAAGATACACTTAAAGAGCTTTCAGTTTAACCCAAACTTACCTCTAGTGAAACATCTGTAAGAGCAATAAGTCTTACTTCCACCATATGGTACTTTAGGTGTCTGTGTGTGTGGACACAAACTGGTGAATTAATTGTGATATGAATTAAGTTTGACTGTTAGTCTATCTGCAGAGATAACAGTACTGTCATCGTTCAGCAGGACACCATATTTGATGCTTAATCTTTCTCCTGACATATTAAAATTCTAACCTCCAGCTAGATAGTCCTGCAGATGGTGCTGTAGGAAACGTTTGCAGTTCAGAGACAGGGTTGGAACAGGAGTGGAGAAGGAACTGATTCATTCCTCTTTAGCTCTCTCCAGAACAGAAATAGAAAGGTAATTTCTTTCAAAAACTCTAAAGTACACTGTACTCACCTCTATGGAGCACTCAGCCAAGGATCAACAAAGTATAAAAGGGATGCAAAGTGCCTTTTTCACCTGGTGGAGCTTTTAACCAACTTTTCTATACTGTGAATGAATAGTATTTGTATTTCAGCCACTATAACTAGGCTTTTGCTTCCAGTAATAAGAACTCATGGGACAAGAAAAGAAATGGAAAAGAATAGCCTGAAAAAAAGTAAAGAAAGTAAAAATGTATTCACAGAAATATTAATGGATGTTAATAGTAGAGTTTTACTAGCCAAAGGCAAAAGGAAGTTTTCTGAAAATGTAAAGTAGTATGTGACCTGGCTTTCAGTATTTGCTTGTTTGTTTTGGGTTGGATTTTTTTTTATTGGAAAGCTTAAAGTTGTTTGTGTCAAAACAGTGTGTCCCCTTTTTCTGAACTGGCAGTTGGCAGGTGAAGTTTGATGTCCTTCATACTCTATTAGCAGCACAACAGTGTTGTAGTTCACAAAGCAGAATGGCCAGAGAGATGCAGGAAATCTCAGTGTTCAGGAAGATTAGTACTTGAGCATTTTTGGTAGGTTTTAATCAGTAGGAAATTTTTCAAATCTATGCCAAAATGTCGTATTTTTAATATAGTTTAACGGTTTTATGATTATAATAGAGGGAAAATATTTTAGAAATCCATGTATGTGTACCTATGTATGTGTGTAGAAATATGCTATCTTATACTATCCACTAGATGGACTCAGGAATAGTGTTCAGAATCCAAACTCAGACTCCTGGTAAGGAGAAATATCTGCTGTGAAGCAGCTGCTGGAGCCTGGCACAAAGCAGCAGAGCTGGGGAAAGGAGCTTCTGCACCTGCACTTTTTGTCAGGGCAAGGTCTGACTGTGATCTGCTTGGAGAGATTTCTGCTTGGCTCCCAGTGCTCTCTGCATGATGGTGCTGAAAAGACAGGATTATATTCAGCCAAGAATCTTGCAGATTTCTGATTATAGAAAACATTATATAAGTACTTGTGGTAATTTGAATTAGACCTTTCATAGGTGCTCAGAGTGCATGTAAGGCTGCCATACGGCCATAAAAATGGGAAAGGCATGTGCTGAAATGTGCCAATAATCAGCTTTAGCAGACAATTGAATATTCCACTTCAAATGACAGGCTTATTCACAATCATTGTCTCAAATTACTTATTTCTTTTTCCAATCACAGGCTAAATTATTATTGCTCTTTGTGTTGGTTTGTTTCCTTATCATAACCAGCTGCTTTTCACTTTAGTTGCTGTATTTGCTAAATGATGCAATACTTTCTCAACCCATAAAATGTGAACGGCGAACAAAGGCATCAGCAGTATGCATTTCATTAAAATAATTCTTTTCAAATCACCTGGAACATCCAGCTGTACTTATGCCTACAGTAAAGGATGGAAATGACCTCTGGAGAACATGCTTATGCTTCCAGCTGTCAAGTAGCTCTGTATCATCTCCTTACTCTGTTCAGATATCAGAAACTAGCCAAGGTATAGTCAAAAGAGAAAATGCAAAAAGACATCAGCAAAGCTTGGTGAATAATATCCACACTTATTCTACCTTCCTTCTATGCTGTGCAAGCTGTAGCAGTATTTTAGCAGCTGTAATGACACTTGGGCTTGACAAAAGTCCTGGGATCCTTGACTACAAAACCGATTGCAGACTATACAATGACTCTATCTGATGCTTGATAAAATAGTCAATGAAGGCAGTGGGTAAGATGTCCCAGTAGTAACAAGACAATACATCTCAGAAAGCAGAAGTGCTTAGTCCTGTGAAAGTAAAGTAAACCTAATGGAAATAAATAATGCAAGCTGCAAAGGAAAATAAACACATGCTCCTACCACAGCCCCAGAGTTGGCTTTAATAATAAATCACCCCAAATGCTCCAATACTTTTTGGGGAGAGGATTACACTTAATAGAGTTTTTTCTTTCAAATACCGGTATAAGACCAAATCAACCTTTTTTCTTTGTTTTGAATCTGTAGTTGTTTATTGTTTTGTCTTTCCAAAATTATTTTTGTGAGAAACACATGACTAAATTGATGGTATAATATGTGCTATATGAGTATAAATGGACAGACTGATAGAGGCATAGAACAGCAAGGAACAAAATGGGGTCACCAAGCCCAGTAGGATAATATTTCCCCTATATTATCTGTGATGGGTTTTCTATTCTTATTGCTATTAATGGCTATCATTTCCTTAGAAACTGCTAAAGACAGCGACTTGGGACTTCTACAGGCAGTCTCTGATAGTAGTTTGTTATCTCTGTCATTGAGGGCTGATTTATTTTTTAATCAAAAAACCCTTCCTGTGTGCTGTTTTCTGTATCCTGTATCTTATGTCTTTCATCTAATCAACACTCATTCCTTGCCCCTGTCTGCTGTGGACATAAAGACTAAGATTATTTCCTTCCTCATTCCAGTAGATTTCTGTATCATTGAAAGCAATACCATGTTCCCCTTTTCCCTCCTTTCCTCTATTTTAAACAACCCTGAGTCAAATGATCATGACATGTCTTGAGGAAGAAATCTTATATTTCAATCTAAGCCTAATATTGCTAGATACATCAAGTGGATTTGAGAGGCCAACTTCATTAGATTTTGAAATGAAATTGGGATTCACTGTTCCTTGCAGCCGTGGATGACTGATCACTCTCCATGTCAAATCAGCCTGTTACTGTGGCCTTCTGGGGGATTTTTGCTGCAGTGATGATAAAATATAGTAAACTAAAGAAACAAAGGGATGTTTAAAATACCACGGGAGGAAGCAAGAGGTTTGTGCAGAGATTGTGTGTTCTCTGTGGCCTTTGAGATGTGAAGAATCAGTGGTGAGGAGATATCTCTGTGAGGCAAGGTTGGTAACTGAGTAAGGAGGATCAAGGTCACAATGCTTTAGCTGGCTCAGCTGAAGGTGCAGGTTTGAGACAAAAGGTTCTTCTGCGTCTCATCCAGCCACACATTCCTTACATACCTCTGCAAAGAGGCAAAATTAGTGTATTGGGAAAGTATTCAATATATTGCATGATCTTGTGAGAGAAATCTTTGTTTTCTCAGTACTTCCATGCTACTAAAGCTGAGTTTTGCCAGATAGGCACTAATAATATCAAGCCTTAAGCCTGTTTTGGAAGAGTTCTGATTCACATTGCTAAGCCATTGCTACTTCATCTTTCCAAGATCTAGTTTTAAAGAGATGATGTAAAAACCCATCACTTGATGCAGAATGTTCACAGCTGTAGCCCCTTTGGGTAGAGTCAGAGTAATAACCTGTGTAAAGGAGTTTCTAGTCTATGGTAGGAATTTCTTGTGCTGCTCACTAAAATTATGAACCTGTGGGTTAATGCCCCACTGAAACTCTTGTGAAACTGAGAGACAGGCCAAATGAAACTATAATTTTTAATACCATCCTAATTTCTCTCATTAGCCCTTTTCTATTACTACTGCTGCTGATCTAATGTTACCAACAGGCATTTTTTTTTTAATGAAAATTCCAAAACTGAAGTAAGTTGCATACCTATATGATTGTATACCTATATGATGCTACAGGCATTGGCACTGCTGGGGAACATACAAATAATTTAAAAAATCTGTGGGAAAACTGCAAGAGAGGGCAACATTCTGAATATAACACTATTCCCAGATCATACCTTCGCTGCCTGGTGCTTCAAGTCTGTCCTTGAAGGCCAAGAAACCAGTGACCACTAGGGAGTGCAAGTAGCTGTAGTTCATTGTATTCATATCATTAAAGAATATATCAGCTGTGACAATTTAGCAACTGTAAGAAAACATTATCATATTTGCATTTCTCAAATTCCTGCAGCTTTGGAGAAATGTGGTAAGGGAATGTCTGTCCTATACCATTGCTGATGCAAACGGACTGGGCCCTGAGATATGCACATTATGATGAATTAATTATAAGATGCTAAACTGGCATTGCATTTTCGTAGTTTTTAGCTCCTGCAGAAGTGGTTATTAAATATTCCTCATTACTTTTGAAAAATCTAAATGTATTTCTCTGGCCCAGCATTCTGCTACTCACTCTCAATTGTGCTTGGTTATACATGTATCTAGTTGTATGAACGACTACTCCCTCAGAATGGAAGAAATTCTAAGATTGATGCCTCTGAGTGAGCTGCTGCTGAATGCATTAAGCTGTTCTGTATTCTTGAATTGGTGCTCCACTCATTAGTCGATGCAGAGCACTAAAAACCTTTGTGTATATACCATTTCAGTAGGGAAAAAGAAAAAAGAAGAAAAAGAAAAAAAGCACACAAAACCCACAATCAATTGCTTACTCTCCTTAGTTTGGTACTACAAAGCTGTTAATACATTATTATTATTGTGCTGAATGAGTTATTTCCTTAAGACATTAAAATAAAACTCAATGATCCAGATAAGGCAACTTATAAAATACTCACCTCATATATCCTGAAAATAATTGTTATGGCCTTAGAAATACCTTGTGAATTCTGGAGGATTTCTTCTGGCTCAAATTTACAGGACTAGTCCTGTAAATTTCCAAAATATAACCATCTGTAATATAATCAGACATTCTTTATGAAGGATATTGGGTAATCAAATCATATCTATTTAAAAGAGATATTGCTATTTATATTTTGGTGAATGCAATTTTTTGGGTGAATCTTCCTGAAAACTGATTAGAAGTTTGGCAAAATTTTCTTTGTAAAAGCCTGCAGAGTTTAGGGTAGACAACGACAGAAAATCCAAGTGTTCTTGGAAGTGAAATATGGAAAAGGACCTTATTCTTTTAGTGTACTTGAACAAAAGTGGATGCTTGAGTTAGCAACCTATGGAGTTATGAGTCAGTGCAGTTTCCAGAGGATGAGTCAATCCATTCAAGTGTCATTTAGCTGTCACTGACTATATGGCAGACAAGGCTCTATTTCAGTCGTGTGTCTTAACTGAATAAAGCTGGTTGTGGGAATATCCTGCTCAGACATTTGAAATTGGACACAATTTATATTTACCCATGTTTTCTTGTAAATAGAAAAATCATTTTTCTATAGTCATGAGAGGTATTGTTATATATGTGTCTGAAAAGAGATGTGAGAAAGCTATGGAGGAGCTTTTAATCACTTGCAATATTTAGTGTTTAAATTGTATAACAGTGTCCATTGTCACAGTTTGCTCAGGCATTTTGCTCTGTCATGCAAACTGATAAAGCTGCTCATGTTTTTCCTGCAGTTTAAAAAGAAATTATTTTCTGGTGAGCTGGTTAGGAATTAAGGGCCTTTCCCTACTCATTTTTGCCCTCTGTATGCTGAATCTGTGATTTCTCTCTATAATTACTTCAGTCTGACAATCCTATTACAGTTTGACTGGAAACTGCTCTCAAATTGGACTAAAAGATGCCTTTTGACAGTACCAATACAGGTAAGATTTAAGTAGAGCAGTCAGCCAACAGGCAAGGCTCTTTTTTCTTATGTGGCCAGGTAGTTTCTTGAATAAAAAGGTAGAGAAAAAGCTCTAATTTTCTCACTTTACTCCCTGCACAGTTTTCTTAAAAGAGCAGTTTCTTTCCACACTGGCTAGACCTTCATCCTACAGAACTTAGGGCTGTGGGATCTTTTAAAAAAGGAATGTTTATATTTTTATGCAGGACCTATTGTCACTAATTTAAACTACAGAATATCTCATGTTCTTTAGACAGAGTACAGTTGCTCATTTCTGTTTCAGTCAGTCAGGCAGAACAAAATCTTGTAAGCTGTAAGTATATTAGCAACTATTTGGGGAGTTTTTTAATACTATTCAGGATGCTGATTTTCACTAATATATTTATCTTACAAATTTCTGCAATGATTGTTTCAGGATGGACTAGATTAATCTGAGGCAACTGTATAATGTAATCATCATTTTTGACATAGAGAAGTGTATAATGAACTAACAGCGGATTTTTATTGTACAAATGAAAACAAAATTTCAATTCCTTTAAATTCTCCAAGAAGCTCGGCATATCTTTGCTTTTCAGTTGTGTATTGTTCCTCCCTGTTTCTGTTCATTGTGACCTCTGGTGTGATTTCCATGAAATTCCTCCTATTGCATAACAGTCTGTTCAATGACTTCAGGAGAAGATCCAGCTATGAGGGATAGTCAGCACAGTACCAGGTGTTGTGGAACCTTGACCCATTTCTTTCTTCAAAATTTTAGGAGAATTTTTCTTGTTTGTTTTTAAAAACAGATACTTCATAAGTATCTCTACTTTGAGTTGTGAAAAAATTGCAAACATTTCCTTAAAGCAGTGCTGACCAGCCTTAACAGCTCTGTTTTTTTCCAGCCATGAATTAATCTGTTAGTCTCATGTGCTCTCTGCAATGATTCATTTCAGACTCCAGTTTAGCATTTCTATAAATGTCTGCATCACTACTTAATAAATTACTCATTGCACCTTAAAGCAAAATGGTAATGCCTGCAACAGGACCCAGTATAGTAACTAAGTGAATGAATAATACATGTTTGTGTCATGGGAAGTACAAGGAAATGCTGCTTCCTTCCACTCACAGTGTATCAGATGTGCAATTATTGTATAATTAAATTCAGCTTACATGACAGGTGAATGACATTCCCACACTACTGTTCCAAATTTGCGCCTCAAGCAGGCTAAAGATGTTGTACAACAACATTTCAAGCAGAAGCAATGCAGAACATCTACTATAGTGTATTTTATGAGCCAGAGTGGCTCCTGTCTCAGTTTCTGCTACCATGGGTATGCAAGATGTACTTTTGATAACACATATATGAACTAAGAGACCCAGTAGGCCAGGGTAGTTCCTTAATAAGAGTAATCACAACATTGAATGAGTATGGGAACTGGAGTTGTGATGGTTAGAATGAGTGAAGCTAAATCTTTTCCCTGGTATGAGTTCTGTCTTTTCTTTCTTTGTTTAAATGTGACTGCACCCATTTGTCAGCCGACAAGGAGTACCACACCACATTTACAATTCCAAATGACTGACTCCTATGAATCATTTTTCAAGAGATGCGTAGGAAGTCAATCTCAAGGGAAAGAAAATATTCCTCTAATCAAATTGTTGTAGCCTATCCCTCATTGCACCTCTAAGAGTATTGAGAAAAGTTATTTTTGTTTGAAAGTATAGGACCTGCAATTTAAGAAAAAAATTACATAGTCCCTGTGGCTGCATGGGAATTCAGTAAGCTGTTGTATTTAACTCTTAAATTGCTGAGAGAGTATTTTACTCGTGATGAGTCAGTCAACGTTTGCTGTATGGAGGGTGTCCTGGTTTAGGGCAAATTTTGGGAGAAAACCTCCAAATGGAGTCCCTCTAGAAAAGAAATTTAGGTGGCCCTCTCTTAACTGGTTCAGGAAAAAGATTTCCTTGGAGAGAAGTGGAAAAAAATTTATTTAACAGGCCAAGCACTCCCCAGCACAACAAATGAACAATACTAAACAACAAAACTTCTTGCAGCTCTGAAGAGATGACAAATTCAGAAAGTCTCTTTCATGGGTTGTAGCTCAGCTCACTCAGTTGTTGTCAGTCCCTCTGGCACTGGGAAATGCCGTGGCCCAGGCCAGGCCCTGGTGGGTCATGGGCATGAGCTCCCGGTGCTCTCCTGGGTTTTAGTCTAGAGCAGGTTCAAACAGTTTCAAGAGAAAGAATTAAAAAACCCACAGTCTGGAGAACTTCTCTGCCTCAGCTAGCCAAAAACTAACAAAAAACAAAGGAGAGTCTCTCTTGCCATCCGCACTGCAGAAAACACAGGCTGTGTGTTCAGGAAAGCTGAAAACTCCAATCTTTATGTTTTGAAAAGAATCACCTCAGACACTCCATCACTTTTCTTTCTCCCCCCTTCACTCCCAGATCTAGTTTTAAAGGTGTAAAACTTATTTCTAAGCTGAACAGACGAATGGGGATACAATTCAGCATCAACCCAGGACATTCCACCCCTCCATAGTCAGCCTGGTGTTCCGCAGCTCCCCACGGTCACCATATTGATGGTGGCCTTAGCCTGGGCATCTGCTTGACACCCCACACAGCAGCCCAGAACTCCAAACATAAAGATCAGAGTTTTCAGTTTTCCTTCAGACACAGCCTGTTGTCTGGAGTGTCAGGATGGCTGAGTGGTCTGAAACAACCACCTCAGACGTTCCACCGCTTCTCCTTCTCTCCCCTTCACTCTCAGATCCAGTCATAAAGGCACAAAACTTATTTCTGAACTAAACAGATGAATGGAGACACAATTCAGCTGTAGAACCTTTGTAGTCAAGGAAAAGCAGATTTCAGCTCTGCTGGGTGTTTCCACTTATGAGAGTTTGCAATGGAGATTCAGACAACTGAAAAGATGGGAACTATTTCTTTCACAGCAAAACTAAGAATGAACTATGCAGAGCTGTAATAAAATCACTATTTTTCATTATTGAGAAAATAAGCAGCACTCACCAAGCCTGCAAAAGGGGCAGACCAGAGAATGCTGCTTCAAAGCTCTTTTCATTCGGTCTGTTCTCAGTGGATGTGGCTTTGTTTTAGCCATTCTTGTTCCAGGGGTTTGTCTGGGCAGCATGGAGCTCAAGGAAGTGTTTTGCCCTTAATTTCAGCCTGAATGAAGAACTCCTTCTAAGAACAGCAAGAAACTGAAAATAGTGAAATGTTTTCTCTAGATGTGAACTCTGGCTCACACCTGTTATATATAATATAAGGAAAACATTTCTTTCTTATGAAGTGCCCCAGGTATTCTAGTCAGAAACTGTGATGAGAGCTAAAGTAACTCCCACTGCCTTTAGATCAGAAAATAGGGTAAATAGGTAAGCAAATGTTTTAGTTTAATCAAGAACAATTTGAAAGAGATTCAAAGGGTTCTTTAAAAAATCAGTAGGAAAAAATACACACCAATTCTATTTATAATGTTTGGAAATAAAACACATAATTGTTTGAAGTCTCAAGGACCTGGTTGTACTCCTCTTTCATTCTGAAACATGCAGCTGATATTTTGATACACAAGAAGGCTGATTGTGCTGGGATGATGTTTTGTTAAGAAGGCTGATTGTGCTGGGATGATGTTTTGTTACTACTGTATTCCCTGAAAGTAAGATGTGTGAAAAATAAAAATAAATAGTAACTTTTTTTAATGGTTCAGAGTTCTTATTTTTCATTGTTTTGGTTATAAGAAATATCTAACATAAAATGTCAACATAAGACTGACTAATAGAAAAAAAAATTAGGTGTTAGATTATCTTGTTATTTGTTCAGAAGATGTTACTAAGTTTGCCTGTTATTTCAAATTTATGAATACAAACTTTTAGAAGAAATTTTGTACCAGTGTTTGACCAATGGGAAATTTTTGTACGGTGGAATTTCTTTCCACTTTTTAATCAAGAAAACTTTTAATCTGTCCTTGTTCTGTACTTATGATGCCTCCAATAGCTGTGGAATCAAGATATTCCATTAGTACATGCCTTGTGCCAGGGTCATAGATACAGATTTTGAGACTTATTTTGCACTGAAATATTCATGGGCAAGAAATCGCCCTTCTATTAGATGGAAGCTAATTCCATGTTTTGAAATCTATATTCATACATATATATACATATGTAATGTAGAAACATATATGTAAATAAAATAAAATATATATGTAACAGTTGCATTTTAGCGATTCTCTTTACATAAAATAATTATTACCATTACAGTGAAATCATTAGAAAAACATTGTCAAACACTGGTACTAACAAGCAGAAATTTTTAATCAAGAAAACTTTTAATCTGTCTTTTTTATCTATATTAATTTCAGTTCACTTTCAAATGTGTATCTGTCAATATTCCCATGAATTAAATACTTCCAAAACTAGGACTTCATGCCTGTTGCTCACACAGGTCATGTTCACATTGAATAAACAAAAAACTAGGTCTTTATTGGATTCATTACTGCTTACAGCATTGAATTGATATTGTATTGTACAGTATTTCTTGATACTAAAGGAAAGCCTGGATAGTCTTCTCTGTTCATGGTTAACTTCTTGGATTTTTTTTTAAGTACTGAGTGCAGTAAATAAATATTTCTTTACACCCTTTTGGTATAATTTATGTCTTAACAAAGGTAACTTTTTCTTTGAAAGTTCTCTGTCCGACGGGGACGGAATTAAAAATAAATACTTATGTCATGGCTGTTTGAAAGATCTGAGAAATTGGTGTGATGCAGGCTGATCAGAGGAACGTTGTGCTCAATAAGGAAGGGAGATAATGAAAAATGCAGAATTAATGACCATCTATTTCTGCATTTCATCAGTTAAAGCTCCAGTGTGTACCTGGATACACATGCATTATTCAGAAAAACACTTCCAAGTACTTCATTGCCATTAGGATTATTTTGATGACTGTGACAAATAAATTTCTCCACAAACCTGTTTATATTTGTTCTGTGTTTTCACAGGAAGTCAAAGGTGCTCAGCTCTAAATTAGGGAAACCAAAATTGTACTTATTCTTAGATTTCTATTGTTTTAAGTACTTTTCTCAAGTGGAAAGCAATGTAGTAGCCTGTAAGTAAAATGACATAAGTCTGGTGTATTTTGTTTTGATAGGAGAATGCTACAGCATCCCACCTGACCATGGAGAAGAAAAGGCCTAATCAAACATCACAGCTCCATAAAATTCAAAAGCCCCTGTGGATGATAAATAGTCTCTTTTAAAGGAAAATTGAAAAGAGATTACTCTGGTCTTTGCTGTTTGCATATTCACTGCACTTTTCTGAGACCATCTCTGCCTTCTGTTCTGGAAGAAATTCTAGAGTCTTATTTTCAAGATTTGTGTTAGGCAGCGAAAAATCTCACAATTTATATAGTTGAGTGTCATTTAGCATGTAAATTGATCTACACAGAAAGGAAATTCTCAGCCACGGTGTGTAAAGACTCATATGTTGCATGTGACTATTGGTGGTTCCCTCCTTACCTGTTTTAATAACGTACTATATTCTCTGCAAAAAAGTGCCCAACTAGTTAAAGTCAAGAAAATGCCCAGTATTTTATTAAGGAAATAAAGTTCCCAGTCCTAAGTCTGTCTGTTGTGTGTTAACATCCTATTAGTAGTAAATTAGAATGCAGACAAATGACAGGATCCAAATATGGGGGTTTTTTTTGGTCTTTTTGGAGAATACAGCATTAATAAGCAGGTAGAGAAAAACTGCCAGGGTGTACTTTGTGTAGCTGCCATCTGGTAGCTATATAACACAGTTGTGGTGGTCAAGCAGGTGGTGATCATCGATGATTCAAAATGATGTTTCACAGCAGGCATCCCCAGCAGGGAAGGAAACGTGGCTTTCCCAATATACTACTGGAATTCACACCCTGGAGAGAGGGAGGTGACACACAGGTGCTATGGGCAGGAGGGACTGGGAGCACATGGGAGGTTCCCCTGCTTTGAAAATTGTCCGTGTCATTCAACCATCTGATGGTTCTGTAGGGTTGTTCAAAGACTTGCAGGAATAAGGACAGGCTGCCTTATATTTCATTTTCACTGGTATTTACACAGATGGTATTCTAGAATGCTGAATATGTCATTAAACAAAATAATAAAGTAAGGCCACCATTCTATAGTGTCAGAATCAGTCACTGAAAAGTAACAGTCATGTTGCATAGAAGTACAAGTCTTCTTCAAATTTTTCCATTTTGGTATCTGCAGGAGGCCAAGTTTGATTAAAAAAATAAAAGGAAAAAAGTGTAGTCTAGAAAAATCACAGATCTGTTAATATGATCCCAGTATTTTTATTTTGGAACAATGAGTAAAAGAAAAGAAGATGTAAAGATAAATGTAGAATAGAATATAATTCTACAGTCTAGAAAAGCAGGATTAATGATCCTGCTTTTTATGTTTTCTTTTGCACAACAGAACTTGCTGATCATCCGATCTGATTGAAAGTGAATGCAGCATTTAGGATGGAGAATATGGATATTATTAATTTTAATACTATTAACTATTTTTCAAGTTGTAAACACTCAAGCCAATGTCCTCTTAGAAAAGGGGAAGTGTTAGCAGGTTCATTCAGCATTATGGGGAATTTTGGTTGTTTGTGTTAGAGAGCTATTAATTAATACACACGGAAGCAAAGAACAGTAGAATGATCTGAGAAAGGAAAGAATATCATGCTAGAAAGTAAACAGGCTTGGCTTGTTTGGTTTAGCAAAACACAGATGGAAGGAGGGATAGGATTGTACTTGATAAATATGTCAAGGGAACTACTAGACTGGGAGCTATTTAATCTGAGCTATTTAATCTTAAATTCATTTAATATTTAAGATTGAAGTTGTAAAATGCTTTTGAAATGTGAGATACTCCAGTTGTGACAAACAAGAAGCAATGAGTACAAATTGAAATGCAGAAAATTAAATTTAAACAAAAGGAAAAAAAATATTGTCAGGGTAGGTGAGCAGCATTTCACTCTAGCCTCTGGTGGAGCAGAACTGGAGAGTTACATGTGCATTCACCAAAGGAATTCAAGTGTACTCAGAAATAGATCACATGCTCTGAATATTTTTCAAGTGGCTGCCTTGATTCAAGACAAGGCAGAACATTTCAAAACACACAACTTCCATCTATGTCAAACAGACACCTGATACTGAAACCAGCTGTCCTATCTTTAAAGACTGCCCAGAGCAGGTAGTATCATGTTTTGCTCCCTCATGGAATTTGACTTATAAAAATCCTCTTAATTTGTTTTTAATTTAGTAGCATAAGATAAAGGAAAAATATTTGCTGAAAGACTCTAAGTTGTTTCATTTTTTTTGACTATTGCTTTCTGAAACTACAGGTTGCTGACAACAAACCTCCATTTTATGAAAAGGATCAGAGCAAGGAATCTTCTCATCTTGCTCTGTTATTACCTTTCCAGAGGTAACGCTGTAGACATTAAAACAAAGAAAAAGAAATCACTAGGATGCTCTTTCTGAAGAAAATCAAGGCTTGTCTTACAAAAACTGAGGCTATGTTTTAATGCACTAATTTTGTCAATCTGTCTAGATTTTACAAAATTTTTCCCTCTAGTATATTAGGAAGAAAATGGTGCTGTTCATTCATTTATGCATATTAACAGATGAAGAGTACATATATATATATATACATTAAAAAGTAAACTTTTTATATAAGAAGTAATTCTTAAAGATGGAAATATCTTCTTTTTTCATTACAAGAATATTTTGTCGTCAGTTATCAAAAAGAATAATAAACCCATCCTCGTGACTTAGAGTCACAGAGCACCGCATCATGCAGCACACTGAGCTCGCATTAAAGAGAATTTAACCAATACTCCAGACGCTTTTGTGGTCAGGCAGATCAAGTGGATTCACAGTTTTACCCAGGGCAGAAAACAATCCTGGTGCAAAAAGGAAGAAATGTATGTGAGAAATCTGGCAAAGATGCAATACACAACTTTTTCTTTTCATTTTTCCCTCTTGCCATTGACATCTTCTGTTTGAGAACTACAACTTTGTGAATGTTTGCCACAAATCCTACTGATCATGTTTTCCTCCCCAGCAGTAGATACTCATAACTTAATTTCTTCTGCTCTGGCTACAATTAGGTATAATTTTTTCCTATAAAACATTGCTTGTTTTATTTCTAGTTATCTAAACGGGATGTGCAGTGTGGAGTGAACCACTGATCTTCTACTCCCATCTTCTTTTCCTTGTACAGCAGTAAATTTTTAGTTCATTCAGTTGATGTTTTTTGGACATAGTCATAGGTTCAGTATTTGCTTCTCTGTAAGCTTGGTACGAGGGAGATGATGTGAAGGTGGAGTTAAGTTTTCTTCCAAAGGACCAAGACTTAAAACAAATTTTTTATTTTAATGAATAACCTTGACTTCAGAATAAGACCTTGGGAGAAAACTTCTGCAGAATCAGATAAAGGATTTTTTTGGTGGTGGGGATGTTTTTGTTGTTTGTTTGTGGGGTTTTTTGTTTGTTTGTTTGGTTTTTTTGTTCTGGAGATACTTCATTCGTGAGGATCTGACTACACTGTTAATTTACAAAGGGTTTTATTTTTTATATCATGCTTTTCACCATGTTCACTGAATTAAGAAACCCTTTGTAGCAACTCTGCATTCAAAATTATGGTTTATATAGGCTCTATTTATTGCTCAGTTTACTTCATTCTAGGTCAACGGCCTTAATTAGAGTATTTTTAGCAGATCATGAAATACAAGTGACATGACAGACATGGAAACACATTAACCAGTCCAATCACAGCACTTAGTACTACACCTCTTTGTTCCTCTATAAGCAGAAACATCACTAGCACTTTTAGACATCACTAAGCCTATGTCATCTTTTCTTGAACTCTCCATTTCTCCCTGTCACAGTTTTGGTTTTACTCTACTTTTATTTCCCCTCTACAGGCATATTTCTTACTAGTAAAAGTTGATGAAAAGTAGTCTTCAATCAGGTTTCTGCTCAAAAATTTGTTATTATAATAGAAAGCTAAACTGAACAAAAGGCCTATTCTAAAATATTATATTCCTTCAATGTTTGCTGTGGACTAGAGCTGAATTAAGGTGTTTATAAGTCAAATGTTAGGGTGGGATGTGGGAATTACAATTTTGGCATGAAAAAATAGAACAATTGGATTTGATTTACTAACATGTGATGGAGATTTTTTTTGCCACTAGACTTTGCCACTTGAGACATGTTTAGAAGGCCATATGCATAGGCTGAGGAAAAAAAAATATTGTCTCAGTTAGGCAATAGGGATTCTGGTCCTTGAATAGACCCTGGTCTAGACTGAAATTTTTTCATATGAATGCATCCATGATTATTTTTCAAGTGGAGGCCACTGTGTGCTAGTTCAAGGCTCTGATAAATCTTCAGTTCCTATGCTGATAAATCTTCAGTTCCTACATTCTTAAAGGCAGGGCTATTTAAAAAAAAATCAGGCTGTTAAAATGCTACAGATTTTGTAAGGAGTCAGGAGTTACTTTCCACACCTCAGGTTTTTCTGGTACTGAGGTGTTGTTGCACCTGTGCTCTGCCATCCACAGATCCCATCAAGTTGTGTGGCAAAGCAGGACTGCAATTCCCATGCTGATGGTCTGGGAGTTGCTGTACAGGTAATGTTTGGTACCAGGCTGGAATCAGGGGGCTGATTTGACAGGGGCTGATTTGACAGGGGCTGAGGAGAAGGTTAAGTGGAGGACAAATTACCACTGGTCTCCAGCAGCAGTTACCACTGATATTTATGGCAACTTTATAGCAAAATAATATACATTATGGCACTGCACTTTATAGATTCTGCATGACAAGTGATAAAAGTTATGAATTACTTCTATCAGGCTTCATTTTCCCCTGCTTTTTAGTTAATATTACAAAGCCTGATGTAATTACCCATTTGGCAGCTCTCCTTGTCAGTCATCTGCTGATTCATAAGCCAGTCAAACAATATGTTACACACCAGATCATCTGTGAGGACTTTGCTGGCACAGGGCTGGCATTGGATTCAGTTTTCAAGGGTATTTCAGCAGAATCAGAACTATCCACAGGGTTCCTGTGCCAGTCCTTCTCCTTGCTATACACAGAGCTGCAGGATTTTAGCCTGCACCTCTCTTGTTGCCCAAAATGACTTGTATGCCTTTACTTTGCAGAAAACAGACAACTGTGCTTCTTTTGGCATGTTAGTCATGGCAGGAAATATGCCAGGTGCCAATTTTGCAGCTGTTTTGGGGGATATCTGGAGGCAATGTGGAAACCTGCTGGTTCAGCCTGAAGGCATTTAACTGTATTTGTTTCCTGTGGTTTGGTAGGCATTACATATTTGGGGACCTGCTTCCCTGCAAATACCAGCAGAAATGGGGAAATTACTACCACATCAGGGCCAGGGAGACATTTTTTCATATTTTTACTACTAAGGAAAAGCTAGAAAAATCTGCTGAATGCCAATTATTGACATACTGAAGTTCCCTCCTCAGCATCTTCGTCTCCTTGGTGCACTCCCCTGCTGCAGCTCTTCTCTTTGTGCAGCTCTGTCAGACTCTGCCACTGATCAGTTTTGCTGTGTGCATCTTGTCCTTCCAGGTAATTAAACAATGTCCAGATAAAACTAGAATTACTTTGACTGGAGAGCGGAAAAATGCTTGTCCAGGAGTTACACACAACTTAATCTGAAATCAGGAAAATTCTAAGTATAATTTTCCATCTTTTATTAATTATGGCTCAATTTTCCTTAGAAGTCATGGAAACTGAAGAAAGAAGTATCAGAATCTCATGCAGAAAGGTGTTTTTCCATTCATTCTAAACAGAATGCAGACAGAAGATGTTCACTGAATTCACAGAATTCACAGAATCACTAGGTTGGAAGAGACCTCCAAGATCATTGACTCCAACCCATGCCACAACAACTCAACTAGACCAGGGCACTCAGTGCCACATCCAGTCTTTTTTTAAACACGTCCAGGGATGGTGACTCCACCACCTCCCCAGGCAGACCATTCCAGTTCTTTATTACTCTTTCCGTGAAAAACTTCTTCCCAATATCCAACCTATATTTCCCTTTGCACAGCTTGACTGTGTCCTCTCATTCTGTCAGATGCTGCCTGGAAAAAGCGACCAACCCCCACCTGACTACAG
>VYXF01009612.1:6586-55132 GCA_013397295.1 Polioptila caerulea
CAGCGCCCTCGGGGCCCTTTGCACAGCGCTGCTCTCCAGCCTCTCCTTCCCCAGTCTGTCTGTACATCCAGGGTCACTCCATCCCAGGTGAAAAATACAGCACTTGTCTTTGTTTAAAGTTCATGTGGTTGCTGATTTTCCAGCCCTCCAGCTTGTCAAGGTTTCTTGCCGGGCCTCTGCCTCCAAGGGAGTCAACAGGCCATCCCAATGTAGTAATTTACTTAGCACACCTCCTAGTCCTGCATCCAAGCTGCCTGGGGACAGCCCAGGTCAGATACTTCTAATTGTCTGCTGAGGTTTCTGGCCCAGGCTGCAGATATGCTCCCTGGACAAGATAACCTTATTTCTGCACCTATTCTGTCACGTGTGCACCTTTTTCAAATGCCACTGAGACTATGCAATGATTTTCACTAGCAGCTGCCATGCTTCTAAGTCTCATATCAATACAGTAGAGAGTTAATGATTATAAAATCATTGACAAAGGAAAGAACAAGGTCTCAGGAGCATGGCTTGTGAACAATGATATACTTACCTATCCCATGTTACAGCTATGTAAAAAATCTGGCCCTATGGTGCTTGATCCAGGTGAGCTCTTACAGGCAGCCTTGCTGTTTAATAATTAGTGATGAGTCTTGCTAGATGTCCTGGGTTTGCTCTAATTGGCTAAAAATAGATGATAAAAATACCATGATTTTAAATGGAAACCACACATAACGTGTACTCTTCTGTGCCATCTGCCAAGGAGAAAGATTGTGACTGTGGGCTCATGCATTTGTCAAAGCTCTGGCAGAGCCCTCAAGTGGGATGGTGCCAGCAGAACTGGAGGAGTTCCTTCAGCATCCCCCAGAGTTTGTCCGGCCTCATCTTTGGGGTTATTGGAAGCTACATCTGTCCTGGAAAGGAAAAGTGCATCAGGGAGCTCATAAGAGAAGTGGCACGTCTGTCATTGATCCTGCTCCCAGTTAGCACAGCTCCTGGAAAGCTGCGGCTGATGCTGCCCAGTAACCTCATCTAGGGACGAGCCGTCCTACTTTGTATAACAAAGGCTGCCTCACCTTTGGTCCCTTCCACAGCATCAACTCCATGCCCGCAGACTGTCCTGCAAAAACCCCGCTCTGATGGGCTCAGAAAAGCCTTTGCATTTCTGCGGGTATTTGGAACTGAAGGAAAACGTACCCGTTTCCAGGACACCGAGGGAGAAGATATCACAGCCAGCTGAGCCCTGACATGCCGTGCTGGGATTCATCCCACCCTGCCAGCTTTGCCAGCCCTGTCCATGCAAGCCCCGGGCAGGCAGAGATGCTCTCCTTCACTCAGAATGTCACAACCACCGCGTGGTTGGGCTGTGGCAGCTCACGACTCGTTCAGCGGAAAGGAGAAAAGGTGAAAGCAGCGGCTCGCCCTGGCCCTGCCCTGCCCACGAAGGCAGAGGGTGGAGACTCCCCGGGCTGACGGAATACGGGGTACCCAGCTGCCAGCTCGTCCTGCAGCAGATGCGGTGATCCGCCTGGCACTGCCCTGCCCCGAGAGCTGAGCCAGCCGCCGGAGCCGTGCTCCTGCACGCCGGGCTCCTCCCTTCCCTGGATCCTGCATCCCTGCCAGCGCCCCGGCCGCCTCCTCCGCAGCCCCGCGGCGCTGCCCCGGACCCGCGGCTGGTGAGTGGCGCGCTAGCAGCGGGCCAGCCCTTGGGCTGAGACAGATTTAGCCGGGGGGAGTGGCTCTCTTCCCCGTCCATGAATTGCTTGTGCTGCCATTGCTGTGGAATGGCATTCAGCAGCTGTTTTTCCCCAACAGCCAAGGAAACCACAGCAAAACGCTCGCCTGTCTTCTCCCAGCTTTTCAAGGGGTTTTATTGGGAAGGCAAGAAATCAATGAAAATATATTTTTATAAAAGGTTGGGGGGCGGGAGGGAAGGAAGCTTCAAGGCATAAATGTAATCCATTAAAAAAGTGAAAAATGAGAATATTTTGCGGGAGCTGCCCTTCTCGGCGTTCCCTCATGCATGTCAACACGCGTGCAAATGCCTGCACGCACCGTGCGCTGCTTGCTCGGTCCCCAGCTAACACACAGGGCTCTTTTCATGGAAGGTAGGTTACAAATCCCCGGTAAATCGGCTGGCAATTAACTTACAGATTGCCTGAATCGTATTATCCTTATTTACTCAAACGGTTTTAATTTCCTGCACGTGTTCCTGGGAGAGAGGAATGTATGGTCCTGGCCCCTTTGCATCCCCATAGCCATTCTCTGGTCAGTCCACATCCCTGGAAATGGCTAAAGAAGGGGGTAGAAAAGATATACTTACAACTTCTGTGAATTTATATATATTCAAAGTCCAAAATGCACATACAGTACTCTTTCAGCTTGCAGGCTGCAAGACTTAACTTTGTACGCCCTAGAAATAAAAGAGATGATAGCCCAATTAACTATGGTTTCTCTGGCATGTTCAAGTATCCAGAAAAAGAAAAAAAAGACTATTTTTAAAAAGGGTTTTGGGGCAGCTTCCTTTTAAAAATTCTGATGAAAGCTGCTTCTGTCTCTAAAATTCTTCCTCCTTAAGTAACTTCAATGTTTAGTCTCTACATAGATAAAATCTTTTAAGTAACTGCCTGGATTTTAAAAAATGCACATCCAAATTTTGCTGTTCATAATTTTACTACCCCTTCTATAATATTGTTTTTTAGTAATGTGTTTTTTTCTATTTGAACTGCAAATCCCTCTGGAGCCAAAAGATTTTGAGGAAAACCAACAGAAATAAATTTTCCTTAGCTTTTTATAGAGACAATGTATCTTACAGCACAAAATACATTTACTGAAACTGTTTGAAAGACTACAGGCATGGTATTGTTGTGGTTCAAGTGTGTTTGAATCAATTGAACTTTGTAGCACATTTTATTGTTGTTTGATAGTTTTGTTTCGTTCCCCCGCGTGTATAGGAAAAATGAGACTTTGTACTTTACAAAGTAAAAGAATACTCAGAAAAGTGACTGTACTGAGACTTTCATTTGACGTGCATTGAAACAGTAAGAAAAGAGATTTCTTGGTTGTTTTTAAGAAAAGAGTTTCAATTTGCCATTAATTAAAAGTTAAATCTCTAGATCCAGTACTTTTGCCTCCTGACAAAATTTTCTGAGACTAAATATCTCTGAAAGAAAGGATTTTCTATTAGACCTGAGCTGAAATCAGTGGCAATAAAAACATTTCAGAACTATCTGGCAAAACACACAAAATTTGCAAAATTTCCGGAGTTTATAAAGTTTTTCTTTTGCTGATGCAAAGTGTACTATACCTAGGGTTGATATGATGAAGATATGAAACACTTTATTAAGATTAACAAACACTTCTTAATACACCAGGCAGTATATGTTGTCATTGAATCTCCTGCTCATTTCCAACCTAAAGTAAATATTTGTAAGCCATTGGCAATGAAATCTGAGAAACTTTGTCTAAAGTTTGCATCGAAATTGATTCAATTAACATCTATCATGGTTGTTTCTTTGTCCTGCACAAGCTCTGACTTCAAATGTTTCATGGCTGTAGGCCACATTAAACTCAATGAATTATTTTTAAACAATTAAAATCTGCAATATTTTAAAAATTCTTTTTTTGAGGAAACAGCTGACAATTACATTAGCTGTGAAGAAACCAAACACTCTGTTCCTCTGGTAAAGTTTATTGCTAGATCAGAAATGGGAAGGTTGATTTGTAAAACACCAAATTGTTTATCTCACTACAACTTTTCACACTGCAGTGAAAAAGAGGCATCCAAAAAAGCGAAGCAAACCAAATACCTAATTTTAGCATGGGTGCATCATTTCTACTGTTGGCCCTTCATCTTCTCCCAGTGCACTGTTAGCTGAGATCCCAGTGGCCACTCTCGGAGGCTTCCACGGATCACCCAGGCAAAGCCATGGCTGACCCGATCTTGTGTGGGTGCCAGCACTGCTCTGAGGGAGAAGCTGGGCTTTGGGACCTCCCCAAGCTCCTTCCCACCAGCATGTCCAGAGCCCTGTCCTTCTGCCAGCTCAAGGAGCTGCTGGTGAGGAGACCTTGCAGTGGAAATGCCCCTTTGAGAAAAGAGCAGCCAACAAAGATTCCACACAGCAGAAATAACCACCCCAGCTCTAAGTGAATGAGCATTCTGCAATTTCTTCCTGCAGTAAATTCTACTAGCTCTGAAAGTGTGAAATGTGATTTTCAATATTACTGTAACATTTGAAATGTGATTTTTTACTTTGATAAATGGCATGTCCCCACCAATACCCTTTATTTTCTGAAGGCAGGAACAGAACACAGGTAAATCCATGTAGCAGGTGTTCCACCTGCTGCACCCCACCTTGTTCCTGCAAGTGGCACAAGCACCCTGCAGCCAGGAAGGGCTGTGACAACTTAAACCAGTGAGACCAGAATCCAGCCTCTGTTCATAGCTGCCAGTAGTTAATGCTTTCCCAAGGGAGAGTGGCAAAGAACATTGTTTTTCTCTGGAAATTTAGGTTATCAAGCCTTCCTGAACTGGAAGTTTCCTGCTGACAGCTGTATTAAATAGCCATTGAGAGACTGTTTGCTATGGATATATGTAATTCTTCCAATACCTGATTTAATTGTATAGTTTTTACACACCTTTTTGCAGGGAAGTGTACAACCTCATCATAACTTGATTGATAGATTAAATTTGACTGTGTCAGACTGTCTGTTCTTAGGGACAACACTGTAAAGGCAGTGTGATCCTTTACTTGTGAAAACAGTTTCTGATTCTCTGCTTACTGTCTACCTGTCTAGTTCAGTCTGGAAGAATGAATTTCTTTAATTCCTAAAAAAAAATGTTGTTTCCTGAAGAGCATTTCAGAAATTTCAGTGCAAGCCTTGGGCTAGGTTTTTGTAGTGGTCTTTGGAAAAAGACCAAAAACCCAACAAAATCAAATGAAATAAAACAAAATGTAATAATTCTGTTGATTATGCCTGAGGTCAAACTCTATCTCATTTTTTTCTCATTTGCTCATAATGTTGCATCAGTAATACTGAAATATTAAGCTGAGAAAAAAAATGTGATCAACCAAAATACTGATCCAAATAACTTATATATGTAGTGACATATCAAGGCCAGAGTCACACTGTCTCCTGACTTCTGCATTCACTTTGTGCTGTGTGGTTATTTAACAGCTCAAGGGATTTTCTAATGCCTACCTGTGGTGTTGCCCCTGTGGTTGAGTATTTGGTGCCTAGCTCAGCAAACACTGCTCAGCACCTGGTGAGACTCTAAGTGACAAGTTCTCACTGCAGTTCTGAATGCACATCTCCATTTTACCAAAGCATCCTTTCAAAAGGCAATGATTAACCTAGAAACTGCAGGGAAAATAGCCTTATAAAATTACCTGTCCTCCTCCAGGTAGGTAAATGTTCTCTAGCATAAGTGAGAGTGTATGCAGTTTCTCAGTAAAAGGCCTCTGTATTTTAGATGTTCCACATTTGATCGCTGTTCAACTTATTCAAAATGTGTTTTAGCTAAAATTAAAGTTAGACCCATTGTAATTAAATTTCAAATACGGTTTCTTTGCACTGGGCCAAGATTACTGACCACTAAAACATGAAGACCTTTTATTTTTGGCAGCACAGAAGACTGCAGCTTTCTCAGAAGTGGCAATTTTGGCTAGATTTGGGATAGCATCACTGAGAGACAGATGAGCCAGCCTTTATGTGGAGATAGGCTGGTTGCTGAACATAGAGCTTCCAGAGGTTTCACTGTGCTGATAGCCACCAAGGAGAGCTCAGCTGTCTGTCAAGCAGCCTTAGCAAACTGACAAGATAAGGGCTTGCCTTTGGGTTTTTATGTGACCATATGAGCTTGTTCGATTAAACAGCTTAGCTTTTCTTTTTTTTTTTTTTTTTTCCCCAAGACTCTTTTTTACTAACAGCTCTCAAATTCTTTCAGCATGTCTGAAACTGTGCCATAATTTGCCTCCTTTCTTGCTGTAAGCAATGTAACAATGCTGAGCTAGGGGACTGGTCACCCCAGAGCTCCCAGCTGCTCATTTACCCTCTTGATTCCCATGAACTGTTGCATTGCTAACATTTCCCATAGTGACAATTAAAGTAATTACACTCTGATGAGTCAACGTGTTAAATAGAGAGGCCAGACCCCACCTCTCACCCAGATGACCCTTAAGGAAGCACAAAAGGGACAAAGATCTGCATGTACGGGGACAGCTAGGGATGCTCCGCTGTGCAGGAGGATGGCTCACAGGCAGAAGCCTGGCTGATGAGGGAGGTGAGACAACTTTGATTATTCCATGACTATCTTCTAGTTTTCACATGGAAATCAAACCCAAGGAAGAGAATTACTTGGCAGCAGCATCAGTTTCTGTGTTGATATACCCTTGGCAAGACTATTTAGATTAATAGAATGGTTGCTGCCTGTGGCCAGGTGCTGCTGTCAAGGGGTAGTGGGATTCTGTGGGAAAGATCCTGGGGTTGTGCTATGGCAGACACAGCCACTTCCAGCTGCTGAGGCAAGGTTGAATGTGTCAGTGTTGCTAATAGAACCTCTTTGGAAACGTGTATTAGAGGGCAAAAGACATTGTTCAGCAGCTGTGAGACAGGAGTGAAAAAATGTGGGGGAAACAGACTCCAGAGAAGGAAGTCCAGGTGCCAGAGTAAATATTCACCTCAGAAGGTGGCTGGGTGGGCAGCTGTGGTCCCCAAGGTCGGTCCACCCCAACAGACCATCAGGGTGGAGGGAATCTTTTCTATCTCCCTACCTCTGGCAGACCCAGCTCCCCATCAGCTCCAGGTCTGAGCACACAGGACCCAACCTTCCTATCCAAAACCCAGGCCAGCTATGGTGCTGAACGCTGGGCCCAGAAGACACACCTTTCCTCTTCATACCTAACCAAATCTTCCCCTTCCCATGTCTCATTTCCAGAGGAAAGATGGCAGAAGACCAGCCACACCTATGCATTCAGATGTCAGAATCTGGTACAAATGGCACTCCCAGCAGAAGGCAGTCCTTGCCAGGCCTGGCTGGCAGGGCAGGAAGCGTACTCACCTTCCACAACATCTGCTACCGTGTGAAGACAAAAACTGGGTTCCTGTGTTTCAAAAAAACCACCGAAAAAGAAGTTTTGAGGGATGTCAAGTACGTATTTAAACATCTCTTTAGAGAATGTGTAACTTTTATTTCTGTCCGGAGAGTTGACTTCACTCATGTCACTGAGCCATTCAGCACAGTATGCAGACCAAGATTTAGAAAAATTATTTGTGTGTGTGGTTGCTTCGTGTTTGCTGTCAGCTGTGCTGAAGCCCAGGTTCTCAGTCCCTGGGCTGAGCCTGTACATCAGAGAGCTCACTTCCCTTGGCCCTAGGGGCACAGCCCTCCTGGCTGCTATCAGCCCTGGGCACACCAGCCAGCCCTGCTCTCTCTGCACTCCCTGGCAACCCTCCCTCTGTGCCTGGGTGTTCAGCTGAGATACCAACGGCCTGTCCTCAGTGGTTGTCTCTTTCCCTCCTTTCACCTTGGGAAAGGCTAATTTTTTGGGGGGTTTAACTTAAAACGTTTAACACATTAATGTAAGTGAGGGTTGTGTTAACTTCGAAGAGACTTAAAGGTTTTTGGAGTTCTGGCATTTTTTTTGTTGAGTTGTTTTGTGTCTTTTTTCCCCAACAGTGAACACTACTGCAGTAAAGCAGTCATGTCATTATGGCCTTTGTTCAATAATTGGTGAATAAATCTTGCCCATTCACAGTTCAGTAGTTAAACTCAGTGGCAAGGGCTCATACAATATGCCATTTCAAGTCACCCATGACTTTCAGCTCCCTAACTCCAATTTCTATCATAAATATTCACCCTTTTGTGTAGCCCTGTCTATCCTGCTCTTTGCCCAGGGAATTTCCACACCTGCTAAACATGAGCTCTTAAGGCTTTATTGCTTTCCTCAAAAGCCATGTCTTATGGTACCTCAGTTGACTCACATGGGTCATTTGTGACATTTTCCATCTGGCTTTTGAGTTTTGTGGGGCTTTAATGTCAGATAGAGAGAAACTATCAGCTGCATTTAAAGTACAGACAAATCCCTAGTTTATTCTGCCTACATGGACTGTTATTTTCTCTGTTGAGAGAATAACACCTTTAGAACTGAGTATGGTTAAAACAAGCGTGTGCTTCTCTTGTAGAGATCCATATGGTAAAAATACATATACAGATTTTGCTACATTTTAGTCATGTTTTTGTTCTGCCTTCATTATATGATGATTAGTTTTTCTTTAATTAGGAATAAAAGTTAAAGTGAAGTCCGATCATAAACACTGCTTGTGATTAGGCGGCTTCATTAATTCCAAAATTAATAGGATGCAGAAAGTAGTTGTACAGATAAGTTACACTGGCCTACCAGTTGAAATAGGCAAAGAAATAACCCCATCTGAACTATTTCGTAAAACTTATCTGTTTTGTCTTACAGTGGTGTCATGAAACCAGGACTGAATGCAATTTTGGGACCCACTGGCAGTGGTAAATCTTCGTAAGTGCCCCCTTCGCTCCCCACAGAAATTACACCATGGGGAAAATGAAACTGTATACATTTAGCAGTAATGGACTTCTCTTTCAGAGTAAGATTCAGTTTTTATTTAGGCCTGTGCAAGTCACTCTGTCTTCTGAAAAATACTTGAATTCAAAAAGACAATCAGATTATATGAGAAAGGTGAAATTCAGTTTTAGTCCACACTTTGCTGACAGTTGCTCCTCATGCATCATTCTAGTGATGTGTAACCAATTTGAGGTTAAACTCAAATAATTTAAAAAATTGACATGGACCTAAAATTTCATGGACATGAAATCTAATTTCCTTAGGAAACCAGGACAAANAAAAAAATAGACATGGACCTGCACAAATCTAATTTCCTTAGGAAACCAGGACAAAAGAAACTCTGTCCTTGAAAGTTGCTGGGGGTTTTCCAGATTGCAAATGTTTAATGTAATGTTTTAACTGCTTTTATGTAGCAGTTCGTTCCATGAGCTGGGTTTGTTCAGAGAGCTTTGCCTCCTGCAGGGTCATCTGACAAAGTGACCAACTTTTCCTTTAGGCTATTGGACATTTTGGCTGCAAGGAAGGATCCTCGTGGGCTTTCTGGTGACATTTTGATCAATGGAGCTCCTCAGCCTGCCAACTTTAAATGTACCTCTGGGTACGTAGTACAGGTAAGTAATTTTTGTCACTGTGGATTCTATTGTAAGAAGTTGCTGCTGTGTTGCAAATACCTTGTCTTGATCCAAGAATCTAGGAAAACTCCTTAAAAGTACAGTCAGCATGTTACAGAAAGGTGGTCTCTCAAACCACTTGTAAATCTCACCTTCCCACAAGTGACAAATTCCCTTTGGAAGAGACAAGCTGATGGTATCTAAAAGCCTTCTTTCCTTCCTCCTTTGACAAAACAAGTTGGGAACACCTTCACCCTAACCCACAGGGACCCAAGCTCTCTTTACCTCCCCTCTTTTCTCCCTGCTCTCACCTGCAGTGGGCTGAGGCTGCACTGGCAAACTCACTGATAATGACCTGAGCTGTAGCTGCTCCTTAGGTCCCTTCAGCTCTTCAGTCTTTCCCCCAACGCCCCCAAAAAACTGAATAAGGTAAGAATACCTTAGGGACTGATTTTAATGCTTTGCTGTTAATACATTTTTATATCATGCATGATGGAGACTGCTCCTATATGGTGTTGCTTTATGAACATAATTACATGCATGAAATCCACACTCTGCTATGATACAGGCATTGAAGATGTTCTGGCTGCTGCTACTGTCCCTCTGCATGCAAGGATAGCATAAAACGTAGCTAGATACAGTTTTCAGAGGAATAAATAGAAACTACCAAGTAACCACCCAGTATCCACCCTTTTTTTTTTTTTAAATGAAGGATGATGTGGTGATGGGAACCCTGACTGTAAGAGAAAATCTGAAGTTCTCAGCAGCACTCCGCTTGCCAAAGTCAGTGAAGGAACGGGAAAAAAATGAACGAGTGAATCAGATCATCAAGGAACTGGGTTTGAGCAAAGTGGCAGATTCCAAGGTAAGGCCTGTAAACATGGTACTTAAACCATAGTAGGTGGTTTATTAATTAACCAAATGGCTTATCGTGGCAGATTTAAAAAAAATTAAATTTCAACAGGCTGTTTCAGTCATACCATAATTAGTGACATTTCTGTATGGAGACCTGCACAGACTGTGCTGATGCTGCCATATGGTAATACATTGCAGGGAAAAGGAAGAGGAAAGGGAAAGGTGAAAGGGAAAGCTAGTGGTTGGAGAAAAAACCAAGACCTCAAGTAATATTAACATTAGGAACAAGGCTGTGTGTGAGATAACAGTTATATCTGTTTCTGAGAGTAGGGCCAGAATTCCTTGCAATTCTCCCCAAATACTGCCATGTGAGTAGAATGCTGTTTGCTCAAGGATTTCTCTTTGGGCCATACAAGACAAGTTTCTTGCTTTTTATCAGGTTGGTACCCAGTTCACTCGTGGAGTGTCTGGAGGAGAGCGGAAAAGGACCAACATTGGGATGGAGCTCATCACAGATCCTGCCATCTTGTTTTTGGATGAGCCAACCACGGGACTTGATGCCAGCACTGCTAATGCTGTCCTGCTGCTGCTGAAAAGGTGATGGCTTTAGAAACAGCCTCCCATTCTCACACTCCACTCTACTACACTTCATTTGTATTTAACTCAAATTACAGTTCGAGAGCAAACAGGCAATTCAGACATGTAATTATTTAGCAGTGAGCCAAGGGTGTGAATGGGGTAGAAAAAAACCTGAATTAATTCTCTCTCTCCGAAGTGAGAATTCTTTTCTCACAGAGACACTGTAAATGTGACCCAAATATTTTCTTTTTCTTTTTTTCCCCCCTTTCTTCTCCCTTCTCTGTCATACCTAATTAATCGGACTTCATCAAGGCTTGACTGAACTTTCAAATGCTCTCTCCAAACACTGAGTCAACCTGCAAAGCTGATGTCTCTGTCATTCTTCACATTCAGGATGTCAAAACAAGGAAGGACAATCATCTTCTCCATCCACCAGCCTCGCTACTCCATATTCCGGCTGTTTGACAGCCTGACCCTGCTGGCTGCAGGGAGAGTGCTGTACCATGGGCCAGCCCAGCATGCCATCGAGTACTTTCAGTCCATTGGTGAGCACAAATTCCAGCAGGGCCAACCTTTGGTTTGCACCAACTTGAGTGAAATGCCAATAGCTCTGGGCCGGAGCTGGACACGGCGTGTCCAAGCAAGCCCAGCATTTTAACAGGCTGAGCATTTCTCTGGGTGTTTCTCCTCTTGACCCACATATGGATTTGGGTGTCTTGTTCCTTAATTAGAGAAAGCCTGGGCTAGGATTGGGAAGAGCACATTGCAAGCTGTCACTTTGCTTCTGCTGACAGTGCTACCCGGCAGTGCCACTCATCCCTCGGGAAATCATGCACTTCCCAAAGGCTGCCATGCCTTTGGTGCAGTCTGCTCCATGGGCAGGATGTGTGGCTGTGCTCCTGACAGCCAAGCACAGCCCTTGGCTAGTCACACAATCCCACCCAGGGCTCATAACACCGTCAGCACAGTGCCACTGTCTCTGTCACAGGCTACCAGTGCGAGCCCTACAACAACCCCGCCGACTTTTTCCTGGATGTCATCAATGGAGACTCCACTGCTGTGGCAATGACCAAGGCTGGTGAAAATCACACAGGTATGAAACACAGGGCTGAGTCAAGCTATCCTAACATGTGTGGGAATGGGAATTTAAGAAACTGCTTTGGTAACTCTCAGCACACAGAAAGAGCTTCTTTCATCTTCAAGGCAGACCAGCTCAAATCCTGCAGAGGCAGGGATGATAAAACAGGACAATTGTTCCTGTTAAGGACATCATGTGATGCAGTTATGACTTGACTATTTTATCTAATGGAATACTTTTTATGTTAGGAAATTATTGTTTTCTTTCCTCCTAGCAGGGTGGGAAGGCGTAGAGATAGGACACCACTGCTCTCCTGATGTTTCCCTGAAGTTGTGCTGAGGCAGAAATTATCCTTAAACTAACAGATCAGCTCTCACCTACTTTTTGGGGCATGCTTTCTCATACTTTTCTGTGGCCACTCATTAATAGCTTACTCTCTTTTCACAGAAGTTGAAAAGGCAAATGAAGTAATAATACACTGAGTGCCCCAACACAGTTTCACTATACCTTTACCAAAGGAGCAGACATCATTTTCCAAAAATGTTCTTATCAGGGTCTGGCAAATGTTTTTGCTAGCAAGACACATCACATCTGTCATTGGAAAAGCTCACACTGTACTACAGTTGAAAAAAAAAAGGAGGTCCAGCTAGAATTTATTTATGACCAAAGTAGACACATGCAGGATTACCTGGATCTAAAAGTCTGGGAAGCCCAGGATTATGTCATCAGATCTGTGAAACAGATCACTTACAGAAACCTCTGAGGGCAAAGGGGATGTAAGAATCACTTCTTGATTAAAAGTCATGCTTCTGTCAAGTTGCAGCTCCCTGGTCAGAGACCTGAGAGGCTCTTGCCTGTGGGACAGGTGTGACAGACAAACACAGAGGTTTGGTCTTACTTATACTGACTCTTTTGAGCTGTCTGCTATGGGACTGAGTGCAGTAAATCACTGGAACTATGTGTGCATCTTAATTCTTCTGGTTTTTTTTATCTTTCCAGCAGAGAGCACTGAAGAATACTCTGAATATGATAAAACCTTGGCTGAGCAATTAGCAGAAAAATACTCCAACTCTGCCTACTACCGAGAAACAAAAGCACATCTAGAGAGCATTTCTTCAGGAACTAAAAAGAAAACCAAAGGGCTTTTCCGGCAAATCACATATGCCAACTCCTTCCTCCACCAGCTGAAATGGGTGGCCAGGCGCACATTTAAAAACCTGATAGGAAACCCTCAGGCTTCCATAGCTCAGGTAAGGCTATTTGTATCTAGAATTTTGTGATATATGTTGAATTTATTTGGCTCCTGGATTATTAGATAGGTCACTGGGATGGTTTTGCCTCTTGATATTTTGTCCGCAGTGAGCATCTGAAGAAAGAGTGCTCAAGGTCTCGGAATCTGGGAATAGAAGGGATCCTGAATGCTTCCAAATGTGTTCATTAATTAATTTTGGAGTACTGAAAAACTTTGGGGGACAAGACTTGTCCCAGCAGAGCATTCTGCTACTCCCAGCCAGGAGTGTGGGGATTTCTCTTCTTTTTNGTTTCACACATTTCCTCAAGAACATTCTTCAGACTTGACTCTAATTGTCCAGGCTTGGCACTGTGAGGTTTGGCCTCAAATCTTCTCCCCCACCAGGAAAAGCTGACAGACTGTATTTGTGTACTTAATTAAACTTCAGCACAAAATGAAGTGCTGGCAGTTGGCTCAAGTGCTAAAATATATTTGCAGCCTCAAAATGTGTGTGCTGTCTGTTGATATTGGTGATGATATCTTCTAGATAAGGTGTCTTGAAGTCCACAATAGGGTCCAACACCCATCATGAAAGATAATCACTGGCTCTGTTCGTGCTGCTTTTTCTGAAGGATCAACACCAAAAGTGTTGACTCCTTCAGAGCTGTGCATTGCTTTCAAAAATGAAAAATGTCCAGCTGGCCTCTGCAGAGTGATTAATCCTCAGGAATCCCCTAAATTGTGGGCCAAATTCTGCAGCCACAACACCACTAAAACTACCACTGCAATTTGCAGCAATTCTGAAGAAGCCAATAGAAAAATAGACCTGTAGGCAGGGGTATGAGTTATCTTGATCATGTTTTACATAATGAGTGAATAAATGGCTGGTGTGGAGACAAAATAGGTCCAGAATCCCTGAGGTTAAAAGGCTTTGAGTACGTGTGTGTGCCTGTATGTTGATACTATGGAGATCCTTAATAATTGCTTTGTAAAAGCTTGACCTTGTGACAAGAATTAGACTCTCAAGAACCTCCTTCAGAGCCCAAGGTGAATGGTCCTGACTTGTTTCTCACAATCTTTTTTAGCTCCCCACCCTCATTAGGGCTGGATTTGTCCAGCATTCTTTTAGGGGTACATGGCTCATTAAGCCTTTTTTTCATTAATCTGCTCCAAATTGGGCTTGAAATGATCCCTGCTTTCCACTGCCAGTGGTTTAGGAGCTGAGTGATCCCTGACATTTGCTCCTTTCGGCAGGATCTTAGCAAGAGGGTACCAGGATCAAGTAGTTTATGGTGTTAAAGCTCATGCATTGCTCGGGGCTTAAAAATGACAAAACTGCCTTATACCATTGTTTTCCTGAGCTTTTTGTCATTTGCATTTAGCATTTGAAAAGTGTGATGAACACACTTCAGTCTTTTAAGTGACATCCTTGAGGCAGTGGTTATCTCTGCTATTTAAATAGTTATGGACTACAAATACCAGCATATCTGCAGCCCTGTTGTAACATCTCATTAAAAACAGCCCCATGGGTAAGATGTGTGATAGAGCCCAGTAATTACACACTTTGGAGCATGAAAATAAACTGTCATCCTCATCCTGGCAGTCAGGAAAAGGAAAACCTTTGAAGCAATGTTAGTGAGACTTTCCCTCCTCTTTTCTCTTTTTCCCATTTAGGTTTGTATTACAGCTTTTCTGGGACTGGTTGTAGGCGCCATTTACTTTGGACTTGAAGAGAACTCTGCTGGATTACAGAACAGGTCAGTCAGTCTGGGTAATGGATATTCAAGAATTTGATAAAGCTCCCTTGAAAGGAGGTTAATACCTCTTTAAAGCAAATGCTTCCCTTCACATCAGTCGGGCCAAGCCTGTGTGACTTGGAAGTGAGGATGTGATTCCTCTGGCAAGGTCCCTGCAGAACTGAAAGGGTTAAAATATGCAGACTTGTGGCTACATAAACCTAGATAACTAAAGTTGTAATCTTGCAACTGTTTCTATTCACACACCTGATTTTACCACCAGTAAGAGATTTTCAAATTGTGTATAATTTTGACAGCTGTATATACCTGACCTGACACATGAGTTTGCCACTATGAAACCTCTGGGTTCTTAATCCTGAAACACTTCATAGAGTTTGATTAAAAACAATTCAGTTTTAAATTGAGTAGGAAATGCCTTAAATTTTTGTGGAAAAGGTGAAAACTATTTCTCGCACTGTTTGTTTGGTTCCTCACTGTTTGCAGCAGACAAATGCTTCACAATCTGAGAACCTTAATGTGTAAGGAAATTACATTAAGAAAAAAACAAGCCACAGCCCCTCAAAAAACCCCTCAGTTGATTTCCTGTCTTTTGTCTGCATCAGAAAATGTGCTATCATTGCATGCCAAAACCAAATAGTGACCCTACCTCATCCACGTCAGGCTTGTCACAGACTCAGACTCATAGCCAAGACTTTTCCCATGGATTTTGGGATGGGGGTCAAACACTACCAAACTTCAGGAACTGCAAGTGGATTTATGGACTCTGTTGTGGAAACATTTCATTTACATCCCATTTTAAATAACAGCTCACTGTTTTGCTATTTTGCAGAGTGGGTGCAATGTTTTTTCTGACCACTAACCAGTGTTTCAGCAGCGTCTCAGCTCTTGAACTCTTCGTTGTGGAAAAGAAGATATTTATGTGAGTAAAACATACAAAAAGGTTGCCAGACTCTGCTGTTAGACTGTGAGTTTGTCTGACATGCTGTAAACATAATTTAAGTACAGCTAGTACAGAATTTTCAAATTATTTCACTGATAATGCTCGTTGCAAATGTACTCTGTCAGTCTGCTAGTGAGTTGTCTGCAAACCCCCCAAAAGGTACAAACGGCTCAGAGTTTAAGATTATTGACACAGTAGGGAAAAACCTCTCAAATACTCAATTTTAGCATTGATAAATAATTTTGTGACTTGCTAGTGAGGGCAATAAATATAATCTCACTGGATTCTTTAAAGCTATGCATAATATGCTGTATAAAAGATGAAAATTATTCAGACTTTATCCTCTCTGTCTCAATGATATGACATGTAAATTTACTAAAAATTATGTGCACAAATACCCACGTTCATTTGCATAGGAAAATGTCAACAGTTCTATAGTGTGTAGCTTACTGGATAGTTTCATTATAGCTTAAGTATGAAAGATTTTCTTCCAGTTTGAGCCAGAATTCATTTGTCAAGAGGTGAAAATCAAACTGGCTTTTAGTGGTTAAATTTGTAATGTGCTGTACCTATCTCTGTGTTCCAGGCACGAATACATCAGTGGGTACTACAGAACATCTGTATACTTCATAGCAAAGCTAATGGCTGATTTAATACCCATAAGGACTCTGCCCAGCATCATCTTCACCTGTATAGTTTACTTCATGCTAGGCAAGTATGGTCTCCTATAGTCTCATTCCAGCCCCCTCAATAAATCATCCTGGCACCTGCATCTTACAGATGTGTATGCATACATGGATATTTATATAAGCTAAAGCCCTGCACTGGCATGGCAGTGGCTGCTGAGCTTACTTTTAGCACACCATGTTGTTTTCTACAGAAAAGACGCAAAAATTTAAGCGTTCATCAGAGAATCTGTGACATGTCTCATCTCCACTGTCCCTAGAAGGAAGCCATAACCATTACTATATGGTATTGACTTATTCCTTTTCATCTGTGGCCTTCTTGGCTTCTCATGACTTTTACAAGATACTTTTCTGATCCTTGCAAGAACACCTAAAAGAAAAAGGTTTTGTTTTAGGATCTTAATACTGTATGAATTAATATCAGCTTGTTGGCTTTGGTCTGAGTTTTTTCCCTAAGGAGCAGGAAACAATGCCAGATAAGCAAGAGGTTCTCAAACTGTGAAACTGGAGTCAAACAGACCTAGCAACAGAATCCATAGCCACCTCAAGGCTGCTAGGTTCTTTAGGAAGCTCTCTGCTCAAAACTAGTGAGATGCTGTACAGCTGCTGCTCATGGAAGTGCACTAGAAGGTTCTCCTTCGATGGGCAGCGTGCAGCCACTTTGGGTGTGTGAAGTACAGTACTTCTACACATTCTACTATCTTCAGTCTTTCTGCAGTTTTGGGTATATTGCTTATTCATCCTGCTTATTCACCCACTGTCAGGACAGACACATAAGGGCTGTCACAAGTACCACAGCAGCCTCGGGTCACAGTGACACAGCCTGTGCTGGCAGACAAGGTGTGATTTGTAAGCAGGACACACTAGGGTAGTGTTCAGGTTATGGCAGAGCTTTCAGCAGAACCATTCTGAAACCCTTTTTGTTCTGATCTTTAAGGTTTGAAACCAACAGCAGGAGCCTTCTTTACAATGATGTTCACCCTTATGATGGTGTCCTACACAGCCACTTCCATGGCACTTGCCATTGCAGCAGGACAGAACGTGGTCTCTGTAGCAAACCTACTCACGACTGTCGTGTTTGTTTTCATGATTGTGAGTAGCACTGTTCAGTTCTCTAGACTGGATCATGAAATCCCAGAAATGCTGAAATCCAGAAATCCTACTAGCTCGGAGTTCAGCTGAATTCTGCAAGAAGTTTGTTGGGGTCAGCATATCCTGATTTGCCTGGTTTGAGTACCCTGGTGCTGTGGGGTGGGATGTTCTGCTTGGTCCTTTGAATGAACGAGAAGTGGGGGCCTGGAGGGTTGGGTGTGAGGAGGAGGGTGGTTCCTCTGACTCCTTCTCTGTGGCTCTGGCAGACAGAAAACTGCCTGGAAAGGGAAGCCACTTAGGGCTACATTTCATTCTCCCTTAACTTTGTGAAAGGCAAATGTGTCTGGCTGAGAGCATGACCTGCAGCCCCCTGCAGCCCAGCTGTCCTCCTCAGCTGCAGAGCCCACCTGGGGCATGTTAAACTGGACAGCACACAGCCACAGTCAGGAGACAGACACCTCAGATGAGGCAGAGCTGAACCCACAGCCAAAATCCACGATGTCTCAGACTCAGGACACAGAGTCCCACACTAAGGAGAAGCAGAGAGTTCATGTGAACCCATGTGGGACCCCCAGATAGGAAGCATGTGGATTTACTGCACAGAGGAAAGCATTCCTTGTTACTGCTTTAGGGGGAGGGACCTGAGGTTATGGCCCAAAGCTTGGTAACGTATAAATCCTTCCCTTTTGTTGCACTGCTGGAAGAGTTTCTTCCTTTAGGAATGATTTCCCATTCCTTTTTCCCTGAAGAAGCAAAGTCAAGAGCTAGAGAAGAACACATGATAAAAGCATGTAATTTGTAATCTGTTTTTGTTTATTGTGGCTTTTTTTGCAATTATTGCCTCTAGATTTTCTCTGGGTTGCTGGTCAATCTCACAAGTGTCATGTCCTGGCTCTCCTGGCTCAAATACTTTAGCATCCCTCGATATGGAATGGCAGTAAGTGCTCTGATTTCCTGTGTACAGACCTGGAAATGGTTTGCTAGAATGGAATGTCTTTAATCATGATAAAGAAATCTTCAGACTCGATGGCCTAATGAGCAAAAGAAGAGATAATTAAGTACAACAACCTCAGAATGTCATGCAGTATCTTGAAACAAGAAGGGCTTCTCATCAACCAGCACTCATTGCTGTTTAGAAGAGCTCATTTCTGTAATTTGGAAACACCTCATATGACAGACACAGCTACTACATCCACTGGACTTCAGCTGGACAGAAATGTTTCAAAGTGAAGAACAATGTTATCCCCACCCAAAAAAGTAGAAATCTTCTATTTGTGTTTTACATTAGTCAAACAAAAACTGGTTAGGCTAAAGCTTTTCTCCTGATTTGTGAAAATTTAAGCCAGAGTGATGTTTTGCAGAGAGATTTGGGCTTTCCTATGCCTATGCAGGAATAGTCTGGCCTGGGGGAGATGGTAAAGCCTGTTGTGGTGTGTGCTTTACCAGGTGTGTACAGGCTGCATACATTTCTCTCTTGAAAGAAAAAAAGAACTCTGCTACTCTGCTAAAAAAATGGGGATTTGGCAAATATAATTGTGATACTGGTGTATTTTTAGAATGAAATTTAATTGCATTATATCTCATATTTTTAAGGTGTCACTCTTTTACCTAATAATTTTTGTTGTCATTGTTTCTTTTACTTTAAAAGGCTTTACAGATCAATGAGTTGACTGGTCTGAACTTCTGTGGCAGCAGTAACAACACAGTTTTAAGCAGAGACAGTAGATATCAAGAGGCAGGTCAGATGTAAGTATTTTGGTACACTGAAATTAATCCCACCATCAGTAACTTTAAAAGTCCTAGAACACCAATCTGAGTATCAGAAATACTCACTGATGACCAGAGAATCTGTGAATTTTTACATGGAAAAGGAACCCTGACTGGATTTTTGCATTCTGACTGCATGGAACATTCAGCTTGTCTTCCTATTTAGTATTTATAAAACTAGAAATGTCTGGCACTATGCTTCTTACTTTTCTTCAAACTGTATTTAGTGAGAGCTGTGCATACACACACAATTGTACAGCCTCACAAAATCAATTTCAGCTTTCTACACAAAACTGGAGCTACTGACATAGAGCTGGCGTTTGCCCAGCCTACTACAGACGTGCAACCACACTACAGCTTCTAGAGGTTTTCCTACATCCAGCTGACTGGTTAATAAAGTGGCTAAGCTTGCCCATGTGTCTGTATTTCTCTGCAGGGCATGTACTGGAGAGGAGTATCTGAAGAATCAAGGCATCGATGCCAGCACCTGGGGCCTGTGGCAGAATCACCTGGCTCTGGCCTGCATGACACTTATCTTCCTTACCATTGCCTACCTCAAACTGCACTTCATGAAGAAGTTCTCTTAAAACCAGAGGGAAAGATGCAATTCCCACTCTTCAGTAGTTTGCTGAACTGACTGACTGTGCAACTGCCTTGATTATTTTTAAGGAGACCTTTCTTTGTACTTTTATTATTACCCAATGCCATCCTTGTATATTAAATACTTGCTGTTAATTTACTCTGCCAAAATATCTAGCACAGCTCACTCCTCTTTGCTACAAAAAAGTGTTTTCTTCAAGAGACTGTTCAATCTTTCTTCATGTTCTAGGTATGAACTTGCCAAACACTGTATCTAATACTTAGTGGCTTAACCTGAAAAAAATAGTGGTTAATTAGCACCTACTTTCACCAGGAGGTAATACAGCCCAAAGTGATGCTTATCAGGACACCAACACAGTCTCAGGTGCTTATGTGGTCACAGGATATGTGAGACAGGGACAAAATCCCTTCCATCCCATTTGGGAATCATTACTGCTCTAGAATGCACTTAGTGATGCCATCAAGCCTTTCTTGCCTCACTCAAATGGTAGAAGCAGTTTTTTAAAATAAAGCTACTCTTACTTACAGTGCCAGTTCCACAATCCTTGTCCTGAAATTTGTATTTCCTCTGCACAACTGCAAGTCATCTTCACTGTCCCTTTAGTGCTGCTATCATGAGTAGTTCTTAGTCATTTTTATGGTGACCAGTTTCAAGTGCACGACTAAACCTTTGTAAGAGTCCATAGATTGCAGCAATCCCTTCCTGGCAGGCCAGATTTTCCCTGGCCATGTGCAGCAATGCTAGGTCATCTTCTTTTTCTGCAGACTTATGCAGAGTAAATGTATAAAAACACATAGAAGACAACTTTACAGCTCTTTCTTGGCTTGTTTCTGTTGATCTTGTTGCTCCTGCAGTTTTTGCCCCAGTTTGTGTAGGTCACAGAAATTGTGTTCCTGTCGTGAAAGAAAATAATTTCAGTATATAGCAGTGGTTTCTGAGAAAGTAAATAATCAAACTAAATTGAATTACTCACATTTTTTACAGGTTTTGACACTGTATTGCACAGATAATATTTACCACAAAACTCCTTAATTTTTCTTGCTTTCCAGCTGTTCTTGGAATTATTTCAGCAGATGATCATCTGTAAGAACGTATTTATGTACTTACGTAAAAAAAATGTTTCTTCCAGTACTGTCAACACTTCACTCACTTGTAAAATTTTCTACCTCAGTTGCATGAGCAGAAATTACAGTAGTAGTCATGTCAGACTTCTCTGTCACACGATGGGCTTTAAATTAAGATTTTATTTTTCTCTCTTTGTCCAGCACTGCACTTTACATGTTCTAGTGAAATGTGCCACTGCCCATGGCAGGGGGGTTGGCAGGTGATCTTTAAAGGTGATCTTTTAAGTCCCTTCTAACCCCAAAATTCTATTATTCTATGATATATCTGATTGTCCCCTTTAGTTTGGGGCAGATTAGTACAACTACCTTGCTTGCAAAAGCCAGGAGACATATCATCCCTACAATAACTCTAACATGTACTTTTATGAGCAGTGAAAGCAGGGGGGGAAAGATTATTAGGAGAAGGGAAATGAGTCCAGAATCCCTGAGGTTAAAAGGCTTTGAGTACGTGTGTGTGCCTGTATGTTGATACTATGGAGATCCTTAATAATTGCTTTGTAAAAGCTTGACCTTGTGACAAGAATTAGACTCTCAAGAACCTCCTTCAGAGCCCAAGGTGAATGGTCCTGACTTGTTTCTCACAATCTCTTTTAGCTCCACACCCTCATTAGGGCTGGATTTGTCCAGCATTCTTTTAGGGGTACATGGCTCATTAAGCCTTTTTTTTCATTAATCTGCTCCAAATTGGGCTTGAAATGATCCCTGCTTTCCACTGCCAGTGGTTTAGGAGCTGAATGATCCCTGACATTTGCTCCTTTCGGCAGGATCTTAGCAAGAGGGTACCAGGATCAAGTAGTTTATGGTGTTAAGGCTCATGCATTGCTCGGGCTCAAAAATGATAGAACTGCCTGATACCATTGTTTTCCTGAGCTTTTTGTCATTTGCATTTAGCATTTGAAAAGTGTGATGAACAGAACTTAATGATTCTGATTATGTCACTAACTTGACTGAAAATGTGTTCTCATGTATGAAAATACCTCTTTAGTTTGCTTACACTTTCATAGCAAGTGATTTAATCTGGACTCTTGGAAACTTTAAAAGACCTACTTTTAGTTAGGTTGTAGAATATTCAATCCAGTTGAAGATTTTTCTTTACATCCTCTGTCTGAACAACTTCAATTAAAATAAATCACAGGCGGAGGGTTGTTGTTTTCTAAAGAGATATTAAAATAATTTAATTCAATTAGTTTGAATGAAACTTTATGACAATAATCTTATAAGATACCACTTTTAAATTTTATTGCTTTCAGTACAGACTCTAAGGTTTAGATGTTTTCTGTGCCAGTAACTGAAAGTAATTGCTTTTTCCTTGTAGTGAATGCTCCTGAAGGCAAGCACAGATGGCAAACTGGCCAGACACAGCTGATATATCACCAAATAAGTGGTCATGTCCTAGGAAGAATATTTTAAACTTATACAGGTTTGGACTGTCACAATTCAGAGGAGCCTGAAGAGGCTTTATATTTATTTATATAGAAGAAGAAAAATGTAAAAGGCAACCTAACAATAATTGCAGCCTAAGGACTAAACCTGTATTAATTGAGAGCTTTTAATATGCAGAAGGGCACTGGCAAAACTGAAATCACTGCTACTCAATTTTACTCTTCTAGCTTCTTCTTNCTGAAGGCAAGCACAGATGGCAAACTGGCCAGACACAGCTGATATATCACCAAATAAGTGGTCATGTCCTAGGAAGAATATTTTAAACTTATACAGGTTTGGAATGTCATAATTCAGAGGAGCCTGAAAAGGCTTTATATGTATTCATATAGAAGAAGAAAAAAGTAAAAGGCAATCTAATAATAATTACAGCCTAAGGAGTAAACCTGTATTAATTGAGAGCTTTTAATATGCAGAAGGGCACTGGCAAAACTGAAATCACTGCTACTCAATTTTACTCTTTTAGCTTCTTCTTTGTGCCAAAAAATATTTAATAATCAACAATATCAAATGTTGGAGCAATTCTTCTGGAATAAAGAATTAGTTCAGTGGAATATGAAGCAGGTTAGTTGCCTGGTGGCAGAGCAGTATGAATGGCTTTTGATGAGGAGGCAGAAGGCAAGACAATGAGGAAAACAGATTTCATCTTCAGGATTACTGCCTTATTTTCACAACTGATAGTGAGTTGTTTATTAATTCTGTAACATATTTACACACACTTGGACAACTGCATGATACAAGCTGCTGACTTTTCAAATGACACCTGTCAAAGGCCCATGGCACTGACTTGGGGATTGGGACTTATTTTTCACAGTGTACCAAGCAAAGATTGTATTTGTTCAAGCAAATTTTTAACAAGTGCTTGCTGATCCTTCAGTTCTCACCCTGGGCCAACATGTTCCACTGATGAAGCCACTGCCACTGGCTGGATGCTTTGGGCTGAATAAATAAATGCCATCAACTTTCTTCACTTCTGAGTGAAGAGCCCTGCAGGCTGTACAGTAACCACCTGTGAGGAAAGACATTTGTTTAATTTGGGTTTTCCAGGAGGCATTGAGAAATGTACTTGCAGAGTAGCATCCCACTAAAGCAGAGAATAAATCAATAAAAAAAATCACAGTTCTGTGTTGTTCCACTACGGAGGAAGGATTGAAAAAAAATACCATAAAAGACAGAAAGAATTTATGTCAGGTAAGCTGGAAGCTGACAAACAATAATGATAATTAATATAACCACTAGAGAAGGAAGAAAGAAAACAATTCAGGTAGCAATATCACAAAAAAATTTAAATTATATATGTCTATCTCTTGTCTTCAGAGATTAAATAGTTACAGATTAAGAGCTCAAAGCAACTGGTTCTTTACATGTGGAAACAGATGTATAGACTCAAGGGCAGCCTAACCTAGTCTGCTAAAATAAGTAAACTCTGCTTCTCCAGTTTCATGCATTTCCTTCATATTTCAAGAGAAATAATCTTTGCCCCCATAAGGTTTTGAGTCATGGCTGGTTCTTTCTCAAGAAAGCTGCCTTACCAAAATCTTAGTCACCCTGCTTCTTCAAGAACACAACACTGCAATGACTCCCTCTCTCTCCAGTGTTATGAAATAGCCCCCTGCCTTCTGATTACTTTTCCACTGGCCCAGTGGGCACAGAGTCAAGTGCTCAGGATGCAATACCCTGCCCTGCACAGCTGCAGGCAGGCAGGAGATTGATGGAGATTGTTTCTGGACACACACCAGCATCAATCCAAGGTGAGTCAAACATCCTCAAATGATCCCTGTGATAGATTTGTAGTTACATATTTTTAGTTTCCAAATTTTCTCTGGAATGCTGACAAACACTGCAAGTATTCAAACTTTTATTTCCTGGATGAAAAATTTCAGTATTCCTTGCTACAGTGCCAGGTTTTCTGCACACTTTATACAAATGATCTTCTCAAAGACAACATCACCATTTGGAAATTAAAAAAAAAAAAAAGATGAGTAAGTTTTCTCTGATTTACTGGTAAATGCCATTTTTAAAAGCATCAACTTGCTGCCTCTTGAATATTCAGGGAAGTGCAAGTGCTCACTTTGTGTTCAGCTGTGTCTTTTTACACAAAAGGTACATAGCAGGAGGAGAGAATATAATCTCATAATGTAAATAACAGCAATGCCAACAAAGGCTCCTGGAGTTGCTCCCCTGGGTCTTCCATGTGACACACTTCTATTTGTTAAATGATCTGTGATTATGGTTCTTACAGACATGAACAAGTTCTTTCAACCTAAATGTTTCCCTCCTTTTTTTAAAATTAGTTCTCCTGCCACATAGACCTCATTTTCATTTTCCTGTGCCATTAAAAAAGAGAGTTCTCCTGAATGTAGATGCTTTTCCTTTCCCAGTCTACATCTCCCTCCTCTTCTTGCTGGGCATGAAATTACAAGCAGTTAAGACAACTAAAGCCCTTGACAAACCTGTTTCTTCACTCAACTGTTTCAAAAAACTAAGCCAGGAAACACAGCTGGCTTTTATTACACAGCTGTGGCATCACAGGAACACTGTGAGAAATGGAAATTTCTTTCCAGTGCTTGCCAGCTTTGCCTTTCTGCAGCACAAGGTTTCTTGTGGCTGCATCTTTCTGCACACAGACATCTGAAACTGGGGAGCTGGGGAACTCAGTCTGACAGCATCCACCTCAGCTCCAGGAAAAGCTGATGGCAGTACAGAAGTGTTACCTCAGACTTTGGAATGAGCTGGTAATTTCAGGTTTAGCCTGAAAGGAGCACTCTTTTCCTTTGAGTGTTTCTCAGAGTTTACATCACACCGCTCTCCATGCAACAGTGAAAAGCAGCAGCCTGAGCAGCACACACAGGTATTTTTGGCAGTGTTTTTATTACAAAAATACCTCAAATGTATTTACTTCCCAGAAAACAAAGCCTAACTCTTCTCACTGGAAATTATTTTTTCAAAACTGAAAGTCTTAAAAACTGAGCAGGAGTTAAAACAAATTCTAACTCTTACAGAGTTGAATATTGTTGATTTGTGTTTTAGGAATAATTCCTTAATGAGCATTTTGTCCCCAGTGAATCTCTGCTAATCTTTTATGATTAGCATGATTTTTGCATGGTCAGCACTTAAAACGTGCAAGTCCTTGTTGTACAAGTGACAATTGCTTGCAGACCTTTTATCATAACCTTTTTACCCCTTTTCCTCACTTTTTGGATCAAGTTTTTCTTCTTGTTTAGATTCACTGGAGAAGACTCTTGGAATATACAAGGCATCTAAGTAATGCCTGTGGACATGGAAAAATTACTCCAAAAAGCTCATATTCCAAATATGCATCTCAAACTGCATTTCCTGAAGAAACCTTACAAAATTAGCAATGTCACAGCATACACATAGCAATAAATAATAAATTAATTAAGTTCCCACTTTAGTAATTTTCATAGTGCACTGACTAAAAGCTTAATATAATTAATAAATTCAGTATGTATGTTTTTCCTTGAAGATTGAGATGTATTTACACTAATAATTCAGTTTTCATGAATAATGTTTCATTGATACAGCTGTCCAAAGAGAACTATGGGTCTTACATGGGAGCTTTCCAAGGTCTATTTAAACCCTCCAGATGCTGTAGTATTTCTTCCTGAAACAAGGGAAAAAATAAAGGGGAACAGAGGGAAAAAAAAATATTTAAATTACATGGCAAGTAATGAAGAGACAGTTATTAGCAGTGGGAGCTGCTACCTGAAACAGCAGAAAGCAGGCCTGTGCATTTGGCTTTACACAGATCTGAAATAAAGTGTTAAAAAAGGACTGTTGAGGCAATGAAGCAGTAGGATCAGCCCAGTCCTCTGTGTTCACTTACATCCTCTGCTCTCTTTATTAGGTAATCTGAGAACAAGGTATGAGATAAAAGCAACACAAATAAAATGTAGGATTCTTCACGTTCCGTTATAAACAAACCAAGTGTAGGCACAATATTTGCTTTGTAGGTTATATAAAATGTTTATTAGGAAGTAAAGTGCTCAGTTTTACAGATCAATACATTCTTGATCACTGTAGAAGACTTGCATAATTAACAGCTTCCTAATAATAAGATCAAACACTGTACATTACTATGCAAAAAACTGTACCTTTATAATAAGTGACAAATGATATTATAAACTAAAACTGTAAAAGGCATCAATAAAATGTTTGTAACATTTGTCAAGTGGCAATGCACTTACTGCAAGGGCCACTGTCAACACACATGGGTACCCCATGGAAACTTATTGCACTTCAAGGTGAAGTTTGTTATCGAGTAACGACACGTTACAGAAATACACCCCAACAAATACAGCTATTAATGCAAACATTTTCATAATAAACATATAGTACAAATGAAAGGTGAACTGAGTGACTGAATTTACATTTTGAAAGACACATTTTGGATATGAGTATAGAGACAAGGCTCTGTATATTTAAATCGCTTTGGTATTGTATTTTCTCTTTTCCTTGCACACCAGCTGGCCATGTGTACAGCTGGTGTTTCTTTTTGGTCTGTTTACAGTCAGAAATGCAGTTCAATTCTGAAAAGCTTTCCTCTGAAAGGTTTCTGAGGTGTAAAACCCTTCAGCCAAGGCAAGAGAGAGCTTAATCTGGATGCCCTCACCCCACACAAATGCCTTACCCACTGTGCTGTGCACTGTTTTGGCAAGTTCATTAGGACTCCTGTGAAAGGGTATGAATTTTTCACAATACAGGACAAAATAACCCACACAAGAGCCTGTTCTCCTATATAATTCTGTTCCTAAGACACAGCTACTATGAAATTCCAATACTGAATTTCCTCTTCTTCCAGCTCACATCAATTAGGTTTCTGTGCATACGGTTTCTCTTAAAATTAAAAATGGAAAGGTGTGAATTCTATTTAGTTTTAGCAAGTTCCCTGGTTAGAGGAAAGGCATTCTGAGCCACTGCTCATACATGCAATGCCATTGCAAGAATATATTGAACATGGAAGCTTTGCCTAAGCATCACTCCCACAAGAATGAAGAGACAACAACAGCTTGTTGAAACAGAAGGCACCAACACAACACATGCTCTTAGACTTTGTTAAACTGGCCTTTTTTCCTCTATATACCCAACTAATAGCTGAGATGTGGTTAATTATGTAGCTTTCCATTATCTTTTTCACCAGTTCTCAGCCTTTAAACACCAGACAACTGCCATCTTTAGGACAAAAGCACAATTGACAGCCTCCCTCCTAGACCAGGATTCCACAAACATACTGCTAGGCAGAACTCCAAACACTGCCTCAGTGCTCTCGAGAGGAAACCAACAGAATTTCAATGTTACATGTCCTTTCAAAAAAAAAGCTTCTGTGACACAAAGCAGAGGGAATTAAATACTAAAAATAAGTGATTATACTACAAACACCTTCCCAAAGGAATCTTGTGTTGCACCTCAGCAGAAAAGTCTGTGTAGAAATGTACCTAATAATTTTACAAGCAGTTCAGTTAAATGTAAATAGAGGCCACAGAGCTGAGATGTGATTGGAACTTCACATGGCACAAGACCAGATTTTCCCAACTGTAGAAACTTCTCTGCCCCTTTCCCTGTCACACCCAAGGAAAATTTAGTGTTTTCAATTTTGTGTGCTTTAAAATAATGTATTTTCTGCAAAGGATCTGTATTTCTCTAAGAACCTCTGGAATGTTTATCCCAGAAACACTTAAATCATGAAAACATAGAATTAAAAAATGGTCATTTTGCAATATAGCTGAAAATTATTCTGTTAGTTGGGTGTGAAGAGGCAGTTCTTAAATATTTCTTCTGAAATGCTAACTATAATGCATTCAGTTTCTACCACAGAATGATGTAATTTACAGTTGTACAAATTAAGTGCACTTTCTTCTGCTTAAAGAAATGTACCTCTCCAAACAGGAAAAAAAGAGTATTTTAAATTAAGTAAAATATTAGTATACTGAGGATATCTCAGAAAGACAAGTAGAAAGTAATTCTTTTAAAAAGTGCTGTTTTATCTGTCAGCTGTTATAATGAATAAGACAAACTAATGCCATTTTATTTTAAAATTTGCTCTTAAAAGCCTTTAAAAATTGTACTTTCCAAGAGGAAGCAGAAAATTTATAGCCTTTTAGTGTCCCAGCCACTGTACAATATTTTGTCTGAAGCTTGCAGCCCTCGTGGAAGTGTTCCTGAAAATATTTTTATGAAATTGATGCCTTAGGTTTTAGCTTTTATATTTTAGATCCTGTGCTGTTTTAGTGGGTAGCTTTAGGCTTCATATTAAGTGTTATTGAGTTCACAGAGCACAGACAAAACAATTCCTTCTCCAGCTCGATACCGAGGACAACTTCCAGGCCCAAGAACAAAAACAGCAGTGAAGTGAGAAGGAAAAACCAGGAGGATGGAGCTTCCTAACCTGAAGCTATGGTTGGACAATTGATTCTAATCTGCTGATGGACCAGAACTTATAAATGGGTGGGACCTTGTGATCGAGTGTCCATTTTGTGACCATTTTGGGGCGTCTTGGGTGTGGTCCAGCTGGGCTCTTGTGCATCCCAGGTGAACCCATTGAGGCCTTTGAATAAATATCTACTTTATCCTCTTGCTCTGCCTAGTCTCTGTTCCAGGTCAGCCTCCAGAAGGCAACAGAATCAGACTCCCGTCCTGGTAGATTTTGTCCCACCTAATATCCATCATTTTTGCTTCCAAGGGTGACACCCTCACTGCTGGCATTACACATGGCTTACACAGGCCTGAAAATGATCTATGGAGTGAATATTTACTTTTTGGCACCAGTGACAATGTCCTCAGTGGCGTGAGCAGAACGGTCCCCTCCTGCTGGGGAACAGTGCTGGGGTGCTTGCTGGCTGAACACTGACCTGAAAGGTCCAGAATCACCAACAAAGCCCAGGCTACACGTGGATGTTGTTCCCCCCATTGCCCGCTCCTGCATCAACGCCCTCTGACTGGGAAGAAGGTGGCCGGGAGCTCCTGGAGCGAGGCTGGCTCAGTCCCAGGGGTGTTCCCAGCCTGTGGCTCATTTGGGAGGCCGTGTCATCCGACTCCCAGCGCTCCAGCTCCTCTCGCACCAGCCGCTCCATTTGCTCCCTGTGGATTTCGCTGTCCCGGCCCAGTCTTTCGTCCTAAACACAATGAAAGACACAAAGCTGAAAGTGCAGCTTCCAAACTGCAGTCTTGGCAAAACCCTATACAACCACAGGAAATGCTGACACCACTTGAGTACTTCCATAGGCTAGTGGGGAAACAGCTCCCACAGCAAATTGTTTTATTTCCAGGGATGAATTGCCCAGGTTGCCACCTAGGAAAGCACAACCTGCATTCCGCCTGACAGATTTTAGCATCTACAAAAATGACACACTTCTCCCACTGGCCACTTCCAAAGGGCCATTAGGAAAGAGGGAGTGAAAGGGGAAGCAGTAGAAGTCAGGTAACTCTGGTGACAGAAGTGACCTACTCCCACCTGACACATCCAGTCCTAGAAGCAACAGAGGAGAATAAGAGCAGACTAGGCTGGATCCCATAGACTCTAACAGACTAGTCCACAAAAAATATTGTATTAATCCCAACAGACACCAAGGGAAGGAAGAGCTGCTTCAGCAACCACTGAACACCACTGCTGTCCAGATCACAGGTTTAAATAGTGACACAGGCCTTCTGTAAGACATGTTGTCATATCTGAATCTTGAATCATGTTCCCAAAATTTCATGCTTTAAATTTCATGTTTTCCTAACACCAAACTGAAACCACTCACCCACAGCCAGAGCATCCATCTCCTCTTTACCACCACTCCTTCAATCCTGCCAAGCCAGGCAGTAGGAAGAAATGCCACCTGAAAGGAAGGCATGCAGGTCATGACCAGATCACAGAGAGTGTGTTTCTTACCTCTGTCACTCCATCTAAGAGCCTTCCCAACACATCTCTCCTCTTCAGCTTGGCCCTCTCCATGGCTTCCAGCTTCACGATGACGGCGTCGATCTTGGAGACGATGCTGCCGATGGAGTGCTCCATGCGATCCACCCGCCGCATGAGCCTGAGGGCAACAAGGGGCAGCTTCAGTCACTCAGACACTGCCCAGTCAGCACGTTCTAGCATGGCAACACACAGAGCAGACAGGGAGGAGACACCACTGTTATCCAAGCACGCCTCTGACTTCCCACAAACCAGTCCTACCGTCCAGGAGGGACGAGGTGATGAAGAGCAACAAAGTAAAACAGGGGCAAAGCACGTGGGGGGAAAAAGTACATCATGCACTCTGCTTTCACTGCTCTTAGGGCATCATCACGAAAACTTGTTGGCTCCAGTTACACAATTCTTTATTCAGCTAGTATTGCTGTAATTAATCAATATGGAGATCTATCACTTTGGACAAAATACACACTCAGAGTAACTTAAACTTATATAAAACAACCATTAAGGTTCTCATTGAATTTACAATAAACTCAAGGGTTTACTATTTAAACAACCAGAAAAGACTTTTCTGGCATTATTACAACATGACCCTTTTCTCTGACTTTTCAGTGATGAGGTTTTAAGGACAGGTGTTTTGTTGCTGGGTTTTTTTTTGTTTTTTCTGATCTTCTATATTCTAACCAACTCTCATGAGGCTCTCTAAGGCACTTCCAGTTCAGGTACTATTTGAAAGCTACTAAAAGCAGTGACTTATGCCCAACAAAATCATAACACTTACTTTTCTTAATAATTTGATTACTAACAAGGAGATAATCCTGTATAACCCAAAGAAGAAAACTCGCAATGAAAAAAAACCAAACAACCAACCAAAACCCAAAATGCAGATATTTCCTCCTCAGAAGGATAAACTTACACTTGGAACTCTTCATAGGAAACCCCACTAGAGCTGCTGCCCCTCCTCCTGGAGCTGTGTCCGCTGTCTTCATCCTCATCTTCCTCGGAGTCGTCCAAGCTCCGAGGGAAGCTGCGGCTGCTCAGAGGACGTGGCAGAGAGCTCCTATCCAGGTCCAGATCCTCCTTTGTGAGCACACAAGTCAAAGAGAAAGAGAGAGAGAGAGACAGAGACAGAGAGAGAGATGTAAAAACTTTTACCTGTACATGGGGGATGGTGGTGTCAAGGTCAAAGAGCTCCTGTCCTCTATCAGCTCCCCTGTGCCTTTTTACAGTTCTGCCTAGACAGCCAGGAATGACAGCAAAAGTGACAGGAGACAAGAGGACTTTTCCAAGGCAGGAAATCAGCACAGGGGGCAGACTGGCAGACAGTGCTAGTGGCATCCCACTCCCTATGCTGAGCTCACCCTTTCTTTCTCCAGGTCATCTCTCATCTGCTGATGTTCATGCTCTGTCAATTCCTGGTCCCCATCCTGATCGTATTTGGTAAATATTGCTTCAATCTCTGCATCCGTGTGCCCCTTCCTGAAAAGGCAGTAAAAGCAGTTCCTTTACTTCCCATACTTCAGATGCTGAAAGAACTCTCTTCTGTGTATTAGAAAACATTTCACTTTGGACAGACTTTCATACTTAAGACAAAGACATCCCAGCATTGCCTATAAATTCACAACACTGATAAAAACCCCTCAGTCCTTACCCTTCATTAGTTAAAGCACCAATCTTCCCTACATTGAACCTTTCTCCTTCACAACTCTCACAGATCTCCTTGATTTGTATCCTAGCCTTGGACTCTTGACTGCCCACAAACTCCTGCAGTGGTCTGACAGAAACATTACCATTTCCTCAAAGGCTCTGCTTCTTCAGAGATTTCTATGTTTTTCTCCACAAAACACAGAAATTCAAGGAGGTTGGGCCCCAGAACTCCAAAACCTTTCTCTGGTGTGGGATGCTAACACCAGCCATAGTGCAGAGAAAAAAAAACTCTGGTGTGTGTCTTCATCCACATTAGAAGCACATCTAGTACTTCTGCTAGAAGAAAATCACATCAAAAAGTTAACATCACATGTTCCTGGGGATACTACTCAAGGTAAGAAGCAACAACTCCCTCACCCTTTGAGATCCTGACGGAGTTCATCAAAATTGAGTTTTCCTCCACCTTGTCTCAGACTTTCTGAAATGTCATCAACAGTAGTTTTCTTCAATTTAAGTTTGATCATGGCTTTGTTGTAGCCCTAAAAGACAAAGTGAAATTTTGTTGTTTCTCATGAAACAAGATTACTAATAATTTTATTGATTATAGAAATCAGCTGCTGTACAATCTCATTCAGTGTGATCATTCAAGGCAAAGTCTCAGATGACTGAAATACATTGTGATGGGAAGTTTTCACTCATTTAATTTACACTCAGCTCAGATTAATTTATTTTAACTGAGATGTGTACTCACACCAGCTGCTGCCAGCTTTTCTTTGTAGGGTTTATATAGTATTTGATGAAATAAGTTCAGATGTGAGGAATAAGATGTCAAACAAGCAAAACATTACATTTACCTTCCTGATAAGGTCAGACAATTCCATTTCTGCCTTCTGTTGTGCCATATCTGATTTGACTTCAGAGTAGGTATCATTAATAATGGCCAAAAACATGTTCTGTTCATAAGAGAAAACAAAAATGTTGAAATTTCAAATTTCAACAAGACTGAGCCCTACTACTCCTATGACCTTCTTGTGCAGACCTTAGCATGAATTTTGTTTTAAAAGGCCAGAACAAAATGGTGGTCTGTTTAAAAAGAAACTAACATCCAGAGCTTGATATTGAAATATCATGTGCTGCAGTATAACAAATTTTAATCAACATCACTGGTTATTAACATAACTAGAAAATTACTTTCCAGAGAGGGTTCACAGCTACACACAGCAGTGGTAGTAAACCCAGCAAGACCAGACTTACACAGGTAACTGCTGTGTATTAATCCAGGCAACACAGCTGGCAACAAAAATGCCTGAGGAATCAAGTTAACTATTCATCCTTTAATAACCAGCACAAACAAAAGGTTCTTATCTAGTTACAGCTCTGCTTGCATTTCAAACTAAAGATAAAATCAAAAAGCTTAAAATCAGGCACTTGGCATTTATGGCATCAACTCTGAAGAGTTCTTTCTAGTACAGAAAGAGGAGAAAATATTGGTCTCACTAACCCTGTGCCAAGCACATAACTTAATCAAACCATGCTGCCATTACTGAAAGGTTCCTGCTGGACATGGAGTAAACATGACTGAATTGCAACTTGCATATTCATGTTCAAAAAGAGCTACTAAATTTACTGGCATGTTCAATGTAGAGAGGCAGTGTTATCCTCTGTTTCCTCATGGACTTGGAACAATCTTTCAGTGCTGTATCTTTATGCATTCATGCCCAACACCAGACAAGCAAGAGGTAACCTGACAACTCACTGCTGAGCTATTTTTGGCTGCTGTTTTCCCCAGCTTTAAGAGGTGGTGCTTTCTGCCCATCTTCCCTAACTTAATTTCCAGGTCTCAGGCTGGTCTCAAGGGACTTGCATTAACATTTCATCCAGGCTAAATGAGAGGCTGTACAGATACTAAAAACCACACGAATTACAGTGAGTGTTTTGGATAACCTGCTCTGACTTCACCTTCCAGTGCTTTTCTTTTACCCCTTAGAAAAAAGATCTTTCTTTCCCTTGCTGGGCACTAGACTGTTCCTCTGGAATGTGTGAGGTGCTACAAAGTAAAGAGGAAACCTGCTTTATGTGAACCCTTGGCACATAGTGATACGTTATTTTCCCATTGAATCCTGGTCCATTTCACTGAACACTTACATTACTCACAAAACACTTAGAATTTTCTGCTTCCTTACTAGTGAGCATCTAAGATGAAATAAAATCTGAATGCCATTCCTCCTCATCTCAAATAGGAATAAAAAGCTGCACTAAGTATAAGGGCCACTAAATAACATTAAAAATTATGATGATACAGGACAGCTGAAGAACCAGGCTCTTGCAGCAGGCAAAGCTGTGTGTGGCATGCAAGAACAAGGCTGTTGTAAACACAGCCAGCCACACATTAGAGCACTTTATGAACCAAGAGACTGCATGGAACAGCACAGCTATTTTTCACCAAAAGACACAGCCTTGCTGTGCATGCCAATCAGGCACTATTCAGATTTTATAATAATAATAAATTAATAATAATAATAACAAAATGTATTTTAAATTTAATAATAATAATAATAAATTTAAAAAAACACAATGTGGAGCACTACATGAGAATGACAACAAACATACAATGCAAATCAATTTTAAATGAGGAAAAAAAAGAAAGAGTGTAGTGACCAGCCATGTAGCAGTCAGGCCCCTTCATGGGCCATACAATCTCCATCATCAGAAAAAGCCCCAAAACTATCAGGAGAAATCAAAGGGCAAGTGAAGCAAAAACAGCCACTGACCCACCCCACATAAACAAAGTGTACATACCAAAAGAATGAAGAACATAAAGAACACAAATGTAGTAAAATAAATGGGTCCCAAAATTCGATTGGCTTCTTCAACCTCTGTAAAGTTGAAGTCTCCCAGAATGATGCGGAACTGAGTAAATCTTGAAAAACAAAACACATCCAGGAGTTGAAGAAAATATTACTGGAGCTGTGCAAGGATTCTCAAACTATTTTATTCTAGCAGTGTGACTGATGAGCTGCAGAGAGGTCTGCACATTTGTAACACCTTATGGGGGACTGCAAAAACAATTCATCAAGCACATGTGTCGGCATAACCAAACTCAGTCAGGTGCCACACACAGAACAAAACCATGGTGGCTACTTTTCCCTTTTGGTCACAACTGGAAGCAGAGCAAACTAACAATTACTACTGTGAAGCTCTGAGACACACTCCCTTCTCTCTCACACACATACAACCCCAACCCTCTCCCTCTAAGCTGGAAGAAGCTTGGCAATTCACAGCACCATCACCACATTTCCAGTTCCTTCACTTCTCTGCAAGAAACTCTTTGCAACACCAGCCCAGTGTAAGGGAGCAGGGGAAATCAGTGACTGAAAAACCTGTTAATTGCTTCAGTTACAATCAGGTTCTGTTGCACCAAATCAACCAAGGAAAAAATTATTAGCNCACATTAGAGCACTTTATGAACCAAGAGACTGCATGGAACAGCACAGCTATTTTTCACCAAAAGACACAGCCTTGCTGTGCATGCCAATCAGGCACTATTCAGATTTTATAATAATAATAAATTAATAATAATAATAACAAAATGTATTTTAAATTTAATAATAATAATAATAAATTTAAAAAAACACAATGTGGAGCACTACATGAGAATGACAACAAACATACAATGCAAATCAATTTTAAATGAGGAAAAAAAAGAAAGAGTGTAGTGACCAGCCATGTAGCAGTCAGGCCCCTTCATGGGCCATACAATCTCCATCATCAGAAAAAGCCCCAAAACTATCAGGAGAAATCAAAGGGCAAGTGAAGCAAAAACAGCCACTGACCCACCCCACATAAACAAAGTGTACATACCAAAAGAATGAAGAACATAAAGAACACAAATGTAGTAAAATAAATGGGTCCCAAAATTCGATTGGCTTCTTCAACCTCTGTAAAGTTGAAGTCTCCCAGAATGATGCGGAACTGAGTAAATCTTGAAAAACAAAACACATCCAGGAGTTGAAGAAAACATTACTGGAGCTGTGCAAGGATTCTCAAACTATTTTATTCTAGCAGTGTGACTGATGAGCTGCAGAGAGGTCTGCACATTTGTAACACCTTATGGGGGACTGCAAAAACATTTCATCAAGCACATCTGTCGGCATAACCAAACTCAGTCAGGTGCCACACACAGAACAAAACCATGGTGGTTACTTTTCCCTTTTGGTCACAACTGGAAGCAGAGCAAACAATTACTACTGTGAAGCTCTGAGACACACTCCCTTCTCTCTCACACACATACAACCCCAACCCTCTCCCTCTAAGCTGGAAGAAGCTTGGCAATTCACAGCACCATCAGCACATTTCCAGTTCCTTCACTTCTCTGCAAGAAACTCTTTGCAACACCAGCCCAGTGTAAGGGAGCAGGGGAAATCAGTGACTGAAAAACCTGTTAATTGCTTCAGTTACAATCAGGTTCTGTTGCACCAAATCAACCAAGGAAAAAATTATTAGCAATCTTATATTAAGTCCTCTCTCTCTCCTGCATTCCAGATACTTATAAATTTCGTGGTTGTCTAAGATGGACTCTGAGTCAAGCAACTACAAACACTATCAGGAACACAGCCTTATTAAGCTTCCAGCATTTCAGCAAGCATTTAACCACTGAACAAGGAGTCACTGCTTTGCCTAGGAATGCAACCAACTGCTGTAAAAATCATATCACACCAACCCAGCCCTATCATTTTTAGCTCACTGCTCTGACTATTTAATCTCACAGCAATAACATTGAGATATAAACTCCATAAAAATATGTTTGCTGCCAGGTTATACCAACAGCAGTGTGCCTGCAGCTTATCTGCTTAGATGGATGTCACAGGATTTGCCTCTGATAAAGCAACCAATTCACTAATGCACCAAAATCTTCTTTGCATTTTTTATACCTGTACTTACATGCAGTCCTGGAAAGTGCTGAAGTCATCAATTTGAGTGCCAAAGACAAGATAGGCCAACTGAGCATATGCTAAGAAAATAATAAAAAACATAATGGCAAAGCCAATGACATCTTTGACGCAGCGAGACATCGTGGTGGATAATTGGCTCATCGTTCTGTTGAAGTTAACAAATTTGAAAAGCTGTTAAAAGAAAAAAGAAAAGAAAAAAGCTGAAAAGACAAGGAAGACAAATTTTTAACATAATTGCTCTCCACTCTTTTATATGAGATGTCTTACTGAACATAACTGGAGACAAAACAGTAGCCAGTAAGAATTACTGACTTATCAATTGAGGAATAATAAAAACGTTTCTTAACATGTCTGGTGACAAAACACAAGCACTGACTACATCTTCTGGACCTAAACAAGAGCTGACTAAACCTGTGGCAAATCACAACTTTGCCTTTCATCTGCAAGAAGTTATCACTATTCTGACTTTCTCACATGACTGACTTTGAGAGAAACATGGGTAAATCTCATAAATAATCTCACGAAACTCAGAATACCGCTTACATTCTAACATTAGAATAGGGATGTGTGTCTTGGTATTACCTTAATCCAGACAAAAAACACAGTGACTGCAGCAATGTTGTTGAACTGCATTTGCCAATATGCCAAGGGTTCAAAATTGGGGAATGAGTTCTGATCTTCCAGCAGCTTCTTTAGGAGCATATCAACAGTTGATGTCCTATAGATGCTAATTCCTATAGCTACCACAGACAGCTGAGGACAAAAAAAACATACAAATAGACAAAATGTTATCAGGGTCTTAAAACAACTTGTTTGAGACATTTATGTCAGATAAAGTTAAGATATGAAGAACTTCATGCGTTTCACAGTAAAGCCATTATAGTCCTGAACTACAGACAAATAGTCTGGGAGCAAAAAGATTTAGAAGCCATTTCCTCACCACAGGTGAAGAACAAGATGTCAGTGACACATACTAGAATTAGAGAAATGATGCTGTCACAGAGAAGAAAATATAAGGAAGGGAATATGACAACTCAGACAAAGGTGAAAAAGAACACAGGGCAGCAAGACAGCAGCAGCCAAAAAGCTACTACAGTTTCTCCAGAGCACAGACTGAGCAGTATTGCCCAGAATCAGCAACAGCAAAGAAGCTGCAGTTTTACCATAGAGGCTTCCTGCTTTGACTTCTGCAAATGTGCTGTTCACTACTGTAAGTGAACACTTCACCACATATAAAGTCATAAGTACCTAATCCTACATTTTAACAATGCCCTTCCATCAAGTGGTAAACATAGAATTCTGACCTCTTGTGTGAACTGAATTTTACACTCACACTTGAATACTCCTCACTGACTGTAAGAGCAAAGCATCTTATCCCTGCCCCACCATTAAGTGCAAAAAACAGCACACAGTTCATGTAAACATCCTCCTAAGCAGCCATTCATTTACAAAGGACTGTGATGCAAATATTATTTCCTGTGATTACAAATACTGGCTTTGATTCATCCAAGCCTGAAGACACAAAACGAGTGTGGGACTGGAACTGTTTCAGCATTTCTGGCTTTGTATACTTTTGGGAAGAACAACTTGACCTGAGTCCAGAGAGAATTATATTATGCAGCTTTATATCCAAAGCTCATATTTTCTGGTGTACTAAGATTACTGATGTGCAACACTGTCCACTTAACCTAGACAGCTGCTAGCACTCTACAATTCTGAGACACTTCTTCAAATTTGGTATTAGTTGGTGAGTATTTAATACCATGATAAATCTCTCTGTGGTTCTTTGCAAACATATTCAAATCCCAGTCCCATTCCTTGAAATGCAAAGCACTTCTTTGAAGCAGATTATTTTCTTACTTGAAAGCCAGTGCAATAGTCTGTACCAGATATGTAGAAGAGAGGGTAAGTTTGTCACCTCCAATAAAAGCTAAGTCTGAATAAATAAAAACTGTGAAAAAGCATGATGGACAAATACTCTAACTTTGCTGCGGGTAGAAGCCACTGAAGATAGAACAACCAACTTTGCAAAACATACCAACATTGCAACACAGACTAAAATTGTGTTATTCAGACTGAATAGCCTAATAGTCTGCAAGTGTCCTTCCTAATGATGCTCCTGTACCTTAAAACCACAATAGGAACACAGAGCAATTCATGTCTCCCACAAAGTGCACTTTAGAAAGCAATTTCAGCCTGATTACAAAGGTTACTTACCACAATGATAAGGATATCAAGGCAATTCCAAAGACTTCTGAAGTAGCGCAGTCTATGAATGCGAATTTCTAAGACTTCTTCCACCATGTAATACAGAACAAAAAGACAGAAGGACATTTCACAGGCTGCCAGAAAAAAATCAAAGGTGGAGATGTAATGAATCAGCCTCACAGGCTGAAACTGCCAAGATGTAACCAGGCCTCCGGTAGCTGGAAACTCCACTAGCAACCTGCATTAAAAAAAGGCAAAGAAAAAAAGAATTTAATTTAATCAGAATTGATGAAAAGCACTACTAAAAGACACTAGGGTTTATTAGTATAATTATCTAAATAATAAAAACAAACCTACATATGATTCAGAGAAGACACCACACAAAAGTTGTAAATGTGACCACGCTCAATTTTGACTAAAACTCAAAGCCTTTCAGGAACAGAGAGGAAACAGAGACAGAAAGATTTGTTTTCATCGGTGCCTGTTTCATGCTGTCTAAACCAAAGGCTGATGCTCTATATCCATGTATCTACTTGAATAGGCCAACTCTCTACAGAGGTCTCCTGCATACTGCACCCAAGGCGTTGTGGCACCAGGAAAGCCAGGGCAGGCTCCACGTGGAGTCTCAGTTCTTTGACAGGGAGGCATGGCACTTCAGTTGTCTGTCCCCTTCACACAAACCATACACTCACCTACGTCCCCAAAACAAAGCAATCACAAGAAAACCCCAAGTCTACAACCCACACTGTGCAGCTGAACACTGCCGTGGTTCTGCCCGTACCTGACCACGCAGAACAGGTTAATGTTTGCATTGTACACTGAGAAATCAATGAAGGCTGCTCTGGTCCCTCTGTCCAGCCACAGGTTCTTCTTGAGGCTCGCAATCTGCAGAGCTGTCACTTCTCTGGTCCTCGAGAGGTCTTGGTAATAACCAGCCCCACTGTATGTGGCAATCAAGCCCCAGTGGCTGCTCCCATTCAAATCCTTCTCATTGGTGTATGTCCAGCTAGTTCAGAAGAGAAAGAGAGCACATTAGTCTTTCCACCTTCAACTTACAGTTAACAAAATAGACACCAACAAAACCTGAGGAGAAAACACACATTAGTTACTCAAATACGCTTTAATTCAAGGGGTGCTTGCAACAAAGCTTTGATGTAACCCCTGAGAAAGAAGTTACAAAGTTCCTTTGACTAACACCCTAAAATTAAGGTAGCAAGATGGGTGGCAAGTACATTAAAAAGGAGTATGTATCCACAGCAATGCTACGTACGCAGTTCCATTGCGGAGTCCAAAAGGAGCAGTATCTTCATTAGCTACAGAATAGACATCATAGCAGTCTTTGATTTCATCCTTTAAATCCTCAGGTATGGAGCACGAGCCGTTTCGGACCTTCAGCTGCCGAATGCGAGGCACCCCTAGGAGCAGGTTCTCATAATAAATGAAGCTTTTGTTCTCTGCCATGGTTTTGTTGTTGTACCACATCTCCCAGTAAAGACCATCCAGCAAAGGGCCTTCTGTGAACTGGGGAGGATGACAGAACTTTAGTTTGCGTGTTGCCAGCACTGTTTTTGCAGATCTTCACTCCACAGAACTGTTAGAATTGCAGTTAATAATTTTTCTGATGTAAGACTTTACTATTACCAGTCCTCCAAAGACATCCCACAAACCTGCCCTACCCTGCCCCACCAACTTTATTGGAGTTCTAAATTTTCACATATTAAAGTCTTACTTTGTTCCATAGCTTTGACATTGTGCACATGGATCTTCAATGCACAAGCCTGACCACGTGAGGACACAAGATTCTACAGGCTAAATTTATGGTTCATGACAGAACCAGTGAACCACAGCAACAGAGACATAAAAACTTGAGTTTAGATTACCTTCCAGAAGTCATCCATTGTGGACAAAGTTTTGAAATCAGTTCTCTCTGTTTTTGACACAGGTGTTTCCAGGAAGAGCTGTGACATAACCCTTGTATAATAGTACATACTGGAACTCACTGTCCCATAAGTCACTGCAGAAGATTTGGTAAGGAGTGAGAGATAAAGTAATGAGAGAAAGAGGAAAAAAAAGTAAAAAAAACAAAAAGTACTTTATTTGTATACATATTTTATTTGAATACATCAGGTTGTATTTGTATAGATTTTGTAGTGGAAATATTAAGCTCCAAAACAAAACCCACACCAAGAAGCATTTATTTGTCAACTGTGATTAAAATACAAAAAAGGAGTGAAAGAAGACTGATCAATCAATTTAAAATACTCTCTTCGCCTTCCCACACCTCATTCTATTATTAATCCTTCTACCAAAGTTAACCTTGAGGAAAACAAAGGGCACAATTCAGCAGCCTGAAGAGAGGCAGGCAGTGTCTTTTTAGGAGGCTTGTGCTATCAAGGCAAGCCTGGAGAACTGGCACAGATGGCACTAAGACCTCAAGACAATTATGCTCTGCTTGAGCAGATCATGACAGTCAACCAGGATACTGCAGGGCACTGGGAATGACCTGGATTAGGCAATGAAAATCCAGCACAGACATGCAGTGCCTTTAAGAGAAACTCCCCACAGAAAGTAAATTACTGCATTACTCCTTTTCCTCACACAAGGCCAAAGATATGGCTGAGGCAACAGGGCATAAATTATAAAATGATGTACAAAACTAAGATGGGTTGAGGAAATAGCCTCTGGCAAGGGTATTGTTACCACTAAATACTTGAACTACTCTATGGCTAAAACTCAGAGGAGTCTGAAAGACTAGGCCTCCACTGAACAATCGCTGTCAGTTTTGGCAATCTTATAAAATTTATAAATTTTTGTTTCCCTTAACAACTGGACAGCAAGAACTATTTTTAGCAGACTTCTGCTGTGCACATGGAATATATCACATGACTGCAATACCTGGATTGTCTCTAAATATGTACTCTCCAAACCACAAGAGAACAAGAAATGCCCACGGCATTTGGCCTGCACTGGGAAGCACTCTCCTAGGGCATGCCAAGCCACAGACCAGACTGACCTACAGTTACTGCTTATGTGAAAAATAAAAAGGATACTTAAAAAATATTTATGAGTTAGCAATACCTCTAGATATTTAACACACTACATTTTTCCTTTATTCTGCTGGCAAAATCTTCTTCTGTAGCAAAATAAATAGTTAACAGTCTGTTAAGTGCCAAACTTCTCCTGCTGAAACAAATTTCACCTTAAGGCAGGCCCCTCACTGCTAGACTTCTCCTGGTGGCACTGTGTGCCAGCCAAAAGCAGCCTTGCACTGCTTTGTTCATAAACCTGCTCTAAGCGTTCTTAAATGACTCAGGAAGGAAAACACCATGACATTTAAGAGATAAACATGTCTGCAGTACAACATGAAAACGGTTGTGTCAATGGTATAAAATCTGAGCTTTGCAGTAATTCTGCTACATTCAGGCAGACTTGCTCTCAGAGACAGTCTACTAATGTAGTTTTGCCTTGGCTTTTCCACTCTGAGATTCCCCCTCACAAAAATTTTAACCATCACTTTGTCGTATTACAACTGATCAAAAACAGCAACTCAAGTGTCACCAATATTCCAGCTATTTAGGGCAGAACTGCCCACACTACAAACTGCAGACTTGAAACATACTGGCTTTCTAAAGATACACTAACTTAATGTACACACTTTGTTGGTTTTCTCCCCAGCAAACAAAACAGATATTTTGTTACTCTACAAGAAGTTCTGTCTTGCATTGTAAATTGTTACTCTTGTTCTGCATCCTTCAGTGTTATAATACTTTATATGGTATCAAGACAACAAATGGCACAAACCACAGAAGTCTCCAGCTGTGAACAGTACATAACCTTGCTGATGAACTTCAAAGGTGGTGATTTAGTTCAATTATTTGTCCTAGATTACTAACTCCTCCTCTTCATATTTACCATTTCTGCTCAATGATTTCAAAAAGTGCAGCAGAAGTATTAGACTGCAATGTGGTACTACAATTAAAAAATGCTCTCTAAAAACAAAGAACAAGTATATTATCATCCTGCCTAAAGATTCTAAACTTGTTAAGGCTCAGAAAGTTGTAGTACTTTCAGTCGCAAGCAACAGTCCACGCACAGAAAAAAGAGAATTGACTCCAAGACACCTGCCCATTAATTCTTCTCCCACATCAAACAAACTTCCTCTGGAATCACAACAAGCAGGCAGTACAGAACTGGATGCAGTGGTGCTGAACAGTACTTACAGACACACAGGACCACGAGGAAAACCACGTACGTGATCAGCTCCCGTAAAACACTTTTCAAGTACCGCTCTCTGCTGGTGTTGCTCTCTTCCATGAGTCTTGTCCCCCACAAACCTTAAAAGGAAAAAAGATATGCACAGATGTCTGGTACAGATACACAAGTGACATAGTAAGCGGTGTTGAAAGCTTAATCTTTGTCATTGCTGCAGGTTCTTCTGTGGATTTTAAACTGATCTAAGTCCAAGCAAGAGGAGCTTTGTTTGGAGACAGAATGGGCCCTGAGGCAGTATTGACTATCAATGAGATACCATAATAATTTAGGAACAGCTCAGCAGAACTCTAACAGACTCTGTGGAAGATTTGCAGAAGTTAAGAAGCTTGGAAGCACATGGTATAAAAACAGATACAGGGACACAGAGACATGCACAAACAGCCATCCTTCAAGAAATGGAAGTGCAGTGTTTTGGTGTTTTTTTCTTTTAAACATGAAAATCATTGTTCAGTGAATGAAAATGCACATTCATTATTGAGCCTTTAGGAGCAGCCCTAATTTTCTACATGGAAGGAGGATACTTGGGTCAAACCTATTTTTAAAGACCAAATCATAACCTTCCCCTCCCAGATAGTCAAGAGACACAGCAGGGATGCTGATGAGCATTTCTGCATGGTTTCTTTCCCAGTATCACAAAGAGTTACCAATTAAACAGCAGTAGCAGCCTAAATGAGCAACTGGTGTCCAGTTAGTTGTCGGCTTGAGCAACTGCATCAGCTGAACTGTTTCTGCCTGTTCCTCACTTCATCTAATGCTTGACATTCCCAAAAAGATGGGGAAAAAAGCTATTGAACTTCAGTGATCCCTTCTGAATGGGTAACAAAAGCAAAAGGATCTTATAAATGGAGTCTCTAAAAGGAACAACCACCTTGAAACAAAATGCAGCTAGCAACCATCATCTTCATTTTCTATGCCTAGTACACAACAGAAAAAAAAAGCTGGGAACAGCTGCTGATGCTCAGACTGTTCCCTTCATGGAGCTTCTCTTCCTTTAAAGCTAAAGCAAGGCAATTTGACCTTAGTTTCTGACGAGAGAAAAAGTATTTAAAACTAAAAATTCAGTCCTACAGAACTGCAGTAAACTTCCATCCTTTTCAGGTGTTTTAAACAGCCAACCTTTCAAAATACCCTTGACATTCTCAGTAGATGGAAATGTAGTAACCTCAAACTCCCATGGAAAAATCTTGGCTCCATCAAACATACCAGAGTAATCTGAAATGGAACAGTAACAAGGGATAGCCAAAACACATTATAAAGCTGACAATGAAGTATGAGTTCAGTCAATCTGCAACCACTGCTGTAAGACTAAGACAAAGGGCTAAGCTGTCTTTGTTTGCTAACAGAGATGGGAATAAGAAAGCTCTTCCCTCTACCTGAGTAAATGAGAAAAAAAAAATAATGTGTTAGGTATTTCTTGAAGCCTTTCAGCTACCACATTTTTAAGTTGTGACATAAACCTGGAAACTTCTCTTGCATAGGCACAGCAAGCAGTAAAAGTTTTAGCATTGATCTCTGTTCATATGGCTTAATCAGTAACTTAGGGCCTTCCCTAGTGTCAGTCTCCAAATAAAAGAGCTTTTTCAAAGCTGTTCCTTAAGGCCAAGTTTGAAAAGTGCAGAAAAAGACTGCAACTTTACTACACTGAATGCCAAATCCTCCCCATTAGGTCATCCTTGAAGACAAAAACACAAATCCAAGAACATTTACAGAGTCACTAATAATAATAACAAATTCAGCCTCTAGCACAGCACTACATTGCACTAGCAACCCTCATAATAAAGACAGGAAAACATCATGGAAGAGAGGAAGAAAAGGCTGGAAAAGCCAGTGAGCTAAGCTGGCGAGAAAGCCAAGTCCTGGCTGTCAGCACATTACTCACCAATAAGAAATGTGGTGAGCAGAAGCAGAAAGCTTCCAAACTCAAATTCTGTCATATTAGACTATTGTTAGGAGTCAAGTCAGCAAAGAACAGAAAGTTACAACAAAAAAACCCCCCAATCAAGCAGCACCAGGGATCACACAATTACCCTTGTCCTAAATGAACAATGAATATGCTCATGCTTGGAGCTTTCATTAGCTGTTACATTTTTGCAATATACATATATTATCCCCCTTTTTTCCTTATTAGAATATCGATTTAGATGCATCAAGCACAGTAGAGGTAAGCAGTGCTGGATCTGACATCTGCTGCAAGCAAGAAAACTGTTCTGCTTCCTTATATACATTCACTATTCATCAACTTTTTGACAGAATCTGTGCACTTCAAAATTGTACTTACAAATAAATCTGCAACTAACAGTTGCTCATACTCATTCTGTATGAAGTAGGCTTCATTAAAGTAACAATTATGAGTGACTGGGAAGGGTGTTTTGTACCTTCATTTAACAATAACTAAGAAAACTTTTCAAGAAATGCCCAACACACATCAGTGATGACACACATGAGGATGTGGCAGCACTGGGTGACCAAGTACTGCTCTACAGGGCAGGATTACCTTTCTGGGGATCTTGTGGAAACACACCTTGTTTTTACCCACCAAAACTTCTGGTAACTTCCTCCTTAACAGAGTAGAATAGTCAGCCCCTCTTCTCCTCTCAGCATCTGGGATATTTGCTGAAGAGATCGGTAAAACTAGAGGAACTCAAGACACTTCACAGATACTCTAACTCATGATAGAATCTGAACAGAATCCACATAAAGAAGAACCTAAAATGCTGACAGCCTGAAGTAGCTGACTTTCTATTCACTTAGTTACTCCTGTTACCATTTCCCCAACAGCTGCAATTACCAAAATCCCAATACTTCAAATCCCCTCTGCATTCTCCTTTCTTAACTCACAGCAAGTAAAGTGCAAGCTGCCACTGAACATCCTTCAATAGTGAGTGGCACCTTTTTTGCCATGGTGACACTATCATTTGTAAAATCCAAAGAATTATTCCCTCTTGTTGAATCCTGTCTAGTGAGATAGAATTTCATTAAATCAATCTATGCCAACTTTCCTGTAATCCTTGAAGTAATACGGAACGCACCATTTTCCAGTCTTCAAAGATCCTCATGGACACCCATGGAATGTCAAAAAACTGTGGAGAATTCTTTCCAATAGTAAACCCTCAGTTATCCCTCAAATGCCCTATAATAATGTCAGGCTTGCAATCAGCCCTTTAAACTGTGCAGCACAGGGACCACATTCTCCAGAAAAGGTGTTACCAACACCACAGCAAGAGCAGCGCTCTGCAGCACCTCCACCGCACCAAAGCCTCACCCAGGAACTTATGGCAACATTCTCATCAAAAAGCCAGGAGAGGAGCTGTCGACTACAGTAACTTTAGCTACACTTGCCTATAGAAGGAGGTCAGGAATCAACAGAAACTGTTTTGAGTACTACTGCACAAATCAGGACAGAGATGGAAGAGGAGCGACACGTGCCCGGTCACCACTAAGTCACTCCCACACCCACCTCATGTGCAAACACTGCTGTTTTTCACCACAGTTAAAAACATACACAAGAAGTTCCTTCTTGGCAACAACAAAGATGAAGGGGGCATCTGAACTCAGATAAAAGTTTTTATAAAAGGACTTAACTTTTTCCAAGTGAAGCAGCTCTTTTCCTAGGCAATTACACATCTCAGTAACAGACTAAAGCAAACACACCACTGGAGACTCCAAACAGAGCAGTGTATAGTTATTATAGTTTTATTTATTTATTATAGTTTTTCCTGGTTATTCTGTTTTCTTGTAATGAAGTGAGTTGGGTCATTGAATATGGTCCCAACAAGATCTGCTAAGAAGAAAACATGCTCTATTCCATAATCTCTGCAAGTCTGACTTACATGCCACTAAGATATTGCAAGTTCAAAGAGATTTATTTTGGTGCAATACAGCCAAAGGCAGAGAAATCATCGCAGCAAACAATCTTTGAATGCACAGGAAAATCAGAGAAGGTACAAATCCTTGCTTAAAGTCCAGTTTGTTTTGATAGTTCCACTGATGCCATGGCAGCCAGTAACAGTACTATCTACCACTTCAGAAAATCCACATTTCAGAAGAAGAATCTTTATTTTTCAAAATATGGTATGTTTTTTCTGCAGCTGTAACTAAAAAGATTTGGCCTGATACTTAAAACCAATCTGTTCAAAATCCTTGCAGTTTGAAGCTGACATTTTGAGCTTCTCTGAAAAGAAAGGAGGGTTTTTCAATGTGCTCCCACAACCTTAAATCCAAAGGACTCCCCATCCAGCATTCTCTCTGCTGTTGTCAAATCAACCCTGTACAAGGCCAGCTCACTAGGGAGTTATTGCAGTAAGCTTTGAACGACACCCCAAATGTTCACTTGATGTGTGCCCAGTTTTGCTTCCAACTCTGTCCCTGGTCACCAGCTGTGTCACAACAGGCAGCTCTTGACTGTCAAGGGCAGCACCAAGGCACAGTGCAATACTGCAGAAAAGAAAAAGTGATTCAAACTCCCTCCCACCCTCCCAGCAACCCACTCTAAGCATCCCATGCCATCCTAACCACCCCATCTATGGAATGGGGGATGCTGAGAGAGAGAGAAGCACAAGCATTCCACTCCAGCTCTCCAAAGACCTGGTGCTGGGGCAGAAAGCCAAGGTTGGAAAAGACCTCAAGACACCATCACGTCCAACCTATGACCCAACATCACCATGTCAACTTGATCATGGCACCGAGTACCACACCCAGTCTTTCCTTAAACACCTCCAGAGACGGTGACTCTACCACCCCCGTGAGCAGTCCATTCCAATGTCACCTCTTCTGTGAAAAGATTCCTAATATCCAACCTAAACCTCCCCTGCACGGGCTGGTCTTTCACAGAAAGCAGCCAGGAGTAAGACCTGGGAGTTGGAGAGGTGGGCAAAGGAGCGAGGTGCGGGTGCACCTGCGTGTGCTGGGGGGCATAACCGGGACGGGACTCGGAAGAGGGATGTGCACGAAGAGATGGGGACACAGAGACACAGGCAAGGATGGACGGAGAAGGACGCGGGCAGAGGAAAAGGAGGACTACAGGCAGCTACAGAGGGAAACGACGAACATCTCCGCAGCGCGCAGCAAGCGGCACCCGCGCCCGGGGCGGCGGGTCGGGGCGCGGGGGGCGCGCCCGGGGCTCCCTCACCTCGCAGTCTCCGCGCCAGGCGCTTGGCCCAGGCCGCTCGGCGGGGCGCGGCTCCGTCGGGCGGCCCCGGGAGGCGGCCCGGCCCCT
>VYXF01009612.1:60910-94393 GCA_013397295.1 Polioptila caerulea
AAAAAAAAAAAGAAAAAAGGAAAAAGCATGACTGGCATTGGGAAGAAAAGGACATCATGGGATGAAATTCCATGCCTGCTATGGAGCAGTGCATCAGCCCTGCTGACAGGTGACAGATCAATTGTGGCCTCTCTTGGATGTCCATAGCTTTGGACTGGTTCTGTATCAGCTGGGATGTGCTGGAGGACTCTCAGGCATGTGAGAGGATGTGCTGGAGGACTCTCTTCCATGTGGTGTTGCTTTAAAAGGACAGCGAGGTGTCATTCAAACACAGGAGAACATTCCAATCAGCCCTCTCAGAAGGTGGAATATCTATAACTGTTTCAAGGTGGTTATCTTGCTTCTCGTTTGTGACACCCCTCTGATTGCTGTGTCCTTGGTCAAGCAGACAAGAGAGACCTGTTGGTACCAGCTCCTGTTAGCAGTTGTCCCATGCTTATTGACCCTTCTGGGGCACGTCCAGAGACATCAGGAGGAACATACTCAGCACTGTCACATCATCACACAGACTTAGCTGATTATATTTTTGAGCTGAGATCAGCTACAGCTGGAAGTTCAACTTAGTGTACTTCAGAGAGTGTTCTAATATCCCAGCAGGAGAACTGGATAAAAACATAGTAGAAGTAGATGGTATGTCATTAGTAGTTCTAAGGATCCACCTGAGCCAGGACTATCCCAGCTTTTATTTTCGGAGCTATGTGACCATTGTTATAGGGAAACTCAGGAAAGGATTTTCAACAAAAAAAGCCTTCAGCAGCTAGGATTTCAGCATCAAGATCTCGTGCATATTTAGACAGATTTATCATCTGCCATTGTATCTACAGCTCAGTGCTGCTGAAACCTGCTTGCTGAAGGCCTTGAATGCAGATACAGGACTCCAGCTGGAAGTGGGTGCTCTTTGGAAATGTTGCTTTGAACATCACACAGTAGCCAATGCTACATTTGTTACTAGGGCAGCTTCAAAAGGCCACTGCTGTTGACTCCAGGGAACCCCAAGCCAAACCCTTAGGTAGCCAAGTACATTTAGTTCCAAACACCAGTCCTGACCACCAGTGAAAAACTACTTCCATCTGACAGGGCAAAAACGGAGACAGAGTGAAGCCAGTGGCTCCCACCACTGAATGTGGGACTGGGTGTGCTGTGTCCTGCTCTCCTGTCCACACCCTGGATTAAATTTTAAGCCTTAAAGCCTACTTTCCCTACAAACCATTCATCAAGAGACACAGAACTGAAAAACAACATTATGCTCAAAGATCCTCTAGAGCTGCAGTCTGTCTAAAACCAACACTTGCAATCTGTATAATGAGTATCACTGAGTATCAGACCATCAGGAAAACACATATTATGTAAACAACTTGTTTCACCAAGTTCAGCAGCAGTTATCAGTCGTGCTGATGGAGCCATTAGAAACAGAGCCTTTCTGCAGTTTGTTACAGACATTCCTGTACAGGTCAATTATTACTGTGGCACCTCAGGGCAAATGTTTTGCAAGAACCTGGAACTCTTGTCTTCCAACCGTGTCTCTGTGTGACTTTGTGGATTTTCTAAGAACTAAGGAACAACAGGGATGTTTTGCAGTAATCCAGAAGTAGGATGAGAAGTGACAGCTATTACTGACTGTCTTCATTTTATGCAAGATTAGCCTGTACAGAGCTGTAGTAAATTTAGCACTTGTCTCATGCCTATCATTATGTGGTCATTCCTCCTGTAAATCATTTTGTCTAGCTGAGAAATCCTTTGCCTTGGTAGGATTTGTGCTTCTTGTTGTCTCAAAGATAAGGAACAAGCAGGGCAGAAAGTGGGGAACTTTCACCATTTAGCTTCTCACATTAGAATCCTTCATTCTGGAGAGGACACTTGTCAGCTGGTGGCACAGCAGAAGCAGCTTGTTGAACTTGTACAGGTGGGAGGGTACATGATTCTGGCTTTCAAGAGCTGTCAGGGTCTGTGCCGACCATGACTATGACTGTAATTTGTAGCATGTCAGTGACATTTTCTGCTTGTCCGTCCTGTTGAACAAAGCTTTTGACCACAATTCCTTCCATCCTGGGCTGTGTTGGAAACATGTGGTTAGGCTGTCATTTGTCTTGTCAAGAAGCTGTATCACTGCGTGCCTGTGCAACCTCCAGCACCTTCCTCAGACCCTAAGCTACAACATCAGTGTGACGTCCAGTGATACCTCTGGCTGGCTTGGGAAATCCCAGCCTACCTGCAGCGACCTGTACTACTCAGTCAGCTTTCAGGACAACTGGCTTTTGTTGAGTTCTGTTCACCAAAAAACAAGTCTGGAGGTGAATGTGAGCAAAGACTAGATGGCAACAACTAAGACTGGCAGAGAGAGGCTATTTTTTTGGCAGCATTAAGAATGCTATCAAATATTGTTTTGCAACTAGAATATCCTCAAGTAAAGCAGACTTAGTAAAGACAGGTAGGTTTCTTTATAAGATGAAAAGCAAAACTTTCTTATATTGCTACCACAAAATGCTCTTTGCAAACTCAGTGTATCAACCAATATAGCTCCCAAAGCTGTTACATTTTCCTAATTAAACCTTCAAAAGTGAGAAAAAGCTTACATACAGCATTGGGCAGCCTTAAAACAAAGCCTTCTGCCTCTTAAATAGACTACACAGACCACCACAGTGTTTGTATCTGGGCCCAGGAGAATATTTGGTATGCAGAAGAGATATGGGTGTCAGATCTGTTTGATAAAGACACTACAACAGAGATTTGCTCCTTACACGTGTGAGCAGGGCACCCTGATAACACATGCTTTGCTGCACAGCTGTGTATCTTTTCCTTTGTACTGCTTGGAGCAACTAAAGGAGTTTTAGCCTCTCACTTGTCCAGAGTCAGCCCCAGCAGTTCCTCGAGGAGCTGCAGAACTAGGCACAACACTGACTTAGAGCTGGAGTAGGTGACAAATTGGGACATTGACTCTCTGGGAAGCAGCCCCACCACAGGCTGACAGCATGTTAGAAAGTGCCTGGCACATTGCACAGTCTTTTGGTCTGTCCTTATCTCCCTCTACTCAAAGAGACCACACTCATTTGTCTCTGGCTTCTGGGAGTAGTCACTACCTGTTGCCATTTTCAAATGGCTTTTTAGGAACTGCTTTGGAAAGTGAAGAAAAAAATTAATATTTGAGAAACTGCCATGCAGCTATGTCTCCTAAATCCTGAAGGCTGGACAGCCTCAGTTGCATCCCAGCTTTCAGAGAGGCAAGTGGATGCTCCTGTAAAAGCATAAATACAGTCCATCTGTCTAAATCTTGCTAAAATGGAGCCCCACTGATGTCCCTTCCCTTGATTTTTACAGCCAATTCGAAAAATATTTCCAGATATTTTTTTTTTCCTGTTGAAATTAATGTTTTTTAGTACTGAAGTCTATGTAATTAAACCAGCACAGAAACATCAGGTTATTTTCAGGTCGCCAGAGTTACCAGTGTGAAAAGAAAAACACCAGCTTTTCAGTGCTGGGTTTGTGGCTGTGCTTCAGCTCTGAATTGACAGGAGAAGAATTGCATTTGTTTCAACTGGAAAATAACAAACACAATAATAGTCTGAAGTACTTGTAGAAACAGGAACGACCAGTGAAAGAATATATGATGTACACTATGTTTTCAAAACTGTGCCGTTTCTTAATGTTTGCAACCCTCAAAGTGCAATTTTTTGTGAACAGGAGGATGAGACTTTCTCATCTCAATGAGAGCTGAACTCAGTCTGAAGCCTGAACACTGCTGCAGAGATAATGCTCCAGGATGAAGGAAAGCATCAGATTGCCAGCTCAGGGCTCACGGTTTGAGTGCTGAGGGGAATTTGACAGTGGGAAACAGCTTTACAGAAGATTGTTTCTCAGACAAGCATTGCAAAAACTGTGACAAGTAGTTTCCCTCTCTCCCCTCTGCTCAGTTCCCTGTTTCCCATCCTACTGCAAAATTTTCTCCTCCTACTGAGAAAGGACACTAATGGAAAAATCTGAATATGCAGAATGGCTGTGGAAAGAACAGCATCCTCTCGCTCTGCATTGTGAAACTTGGAAAGTCACAAGATGCCTGTTCTCCAAAGTGCAGGGAGTTTTGGCACAACAGGAGGGATTCTGCACACTGCACCCCTCTGCTCGCGTCTTCATGAAACTCTGCTGGCAAAACACAGAGTCACCCCTGGCTGCAAGAAACAGAGAGGATCACAGCACAGCAGGACAGAGAGGAGGTAGACAGGGAGATGATGGGCCAACTCCTCCATACACTGCTTCTGTGCATAACTGAGATGAGCATGACAGAGTCCTAACTGCATCCCAGCAATCCTTATCATATAGCAGCCTTGATTTTGCGTTCCACATTTTGTTGAGCTCATGCCATGTTTCCACACACAGCCACGCAAGGATCACAGCACGAAGAGAGTCCAAAGAAGTTTGCTACTGATCCCAGAGACAAACCTTTCACAAGACACACTTTCTGAGTGCCTGCTGGAAGAGGCCAGAGCAAAACAGATAATTTGGAGAGGTGCCGGGGGTTGTGCAACCCAGGATTCCACCCTGCATATCTGTGGTTATCTGTGCACAAGGCATCTTTTCTGCACTAGGTCTGGAGCAGGGGAAGCATGTGCTGTTTGCATGTTGTGACCCTGTCAATAAACCTGACCTCAGACAGGCTTGGCTACATATCAGAAACCCGTCAGATTTCACGTGGCTTCAGCTTCTGCTGCGAGCAGTTTTCTTAACTCTCAGCCCAGGGCCACTGTGGTCTGAGGTGGGACGGGTGCAGGACTGAGTCAGTGTGAAGGCAAACATGTCCCAGGCACTGTGCCCTGGGGTGTGGGTGCCCTGCCGGTGGAGTGGGAGGAAAAACCCATCTGTGGGCCCGGTGAAGAGAAATTAAAGGGTTGGGGACTGTGCTTGGGGAGGAAGCTGTTTGGCCAAGAAGCTGACTTGATTTTGTGGGGGAACCAAAAAATCAGCAGGCCAGGGTCAAGGCTTCTCCCGTCTCGACTGAATCATGGAGAGATTCCCCACAGCTTGCTCAAGCCTGGAGGTGATAATGCTGTTTTCCCACAAAGTCTATCCAGGCAGGATCTCTGCAGGAACCATCTCCACTGCAGCAACGAATTGTTTTGGCTCTGGCTTGGAAAGCCAGAACATCTCCTGCATGTCAGTACACTTCTTTTAATTAGTGCTGGGGTCGCCACCTCTTGTACAACAAGCAATAAGTGTGCAAACAGAGAACATCACTCAGACCCAGCAATTCCTCCTTGTGTTCTACATACTAAAAATTTTTAAACTTAAAAGGGTTTTTAATTGAAATGTGAATAACTCATACCTGACAGGTTTTATCATCAGCAAATCAAAGGGGATGTTTTCTTAAATGTACAGAAAATATGATAAATTGATGGACTGAATAGTTCAGATACAAGTGTCTGGGAAAAAGGAAAAAGTTTTCTTTTCATTAAGCACAGAAGCACAAACACATTTGGCAAATCCCTGCTCTCCCTCCTTGCTTACCAGCTTTCTTTGGAAGGGAGTTGTTCTTTTGGAAATACACAGTTGAGAGATAATCACATCCAGATTTAGGAAATAACATTTTGCACATAATTCATACTGGCTACCTAGACAGATTATTGGTTGAGTGTGTAGCTATAAATTTGGCAGAATAAATGGCAAACTTTGGTTGGCATATGGACACACAGCAGGATGCAAACTGCAGCTATACATTAACTAGAGGAAAGGAAAGCCTAGAAACTGAGGTAAGCAGCAGGATCTGAAGCAAACAATAAGAAGGGGCAGCTGACAGGGCAACTAATTCTTGAGGAGCACATGCAGCATCAGAGCTCTTTGCATTAGGAAGAATATTACCAGTCAATAAATAACAAGCCAGCACTGCTATTTTGCTTACTGAGCCTTGTTTATCACAAAGAAGTCAAATGACTTCTTCTCACCCATGGAAAATGTGAACACAGAGGATGACAGACAATTTTGGGAAGCAACATCCGTTCTGTATGGAGAAACTTGATCTGCTGTGCCCAAAATAACTGCTGTCTAAACACAGACTAGATCTTCTCTCAGCAATTGATTAGGCAAAAGGAGGAAGCTCGACTGCTGGTTGGAGCTGTGTTGGTCTCACCTCAGGCAGCAGGGCAGCAACACGTGGGCTGAGCCAGCACAGATCTCAGGGGTCAGGGTGTCAGCAGATAACCCTGTGCCCTCTGCAGGGCTGAAAAGTGATTTTTATGCACCCAGTCCCTGAAGGGAGCACTATAGGAACTCTGGCACCTGTACCTTCACTGGCACCAATGCAGTCACATCCCACAGGAGTTTGGCACTTCCCTGACACATCCTACCTCTGCTCCACCCTAAAAGTGCAGGCAAGAGCAGATTAAGATTACACAGCTACATTATCCAGGCTCCCTAACCTCCCTCCCTTAAAAAATCAACAGCAAAGGAGAGTGCTGGATCACAGCAAGTCCCTATGAGATTATGCGTAGTCTTCTGATTCAGGCTTAAGTAAAGACAGAAAGAGGAAGGCCTAATTTCAACAAATATTCACCATCATGGAGGTCTCTTTTCCTCTCCTCCAGCCAAAGAAGCCAGGCTGATACACTGGGAATTTGAATGTACACCTTCCAATCTTTCAGGTTGGCAGATTAATTCATCCTATCTAATTTTCTATTATCTATTTTCTAGGGAGCTGCTCTCCTGAGAGAGCAGTGTGACACAGCTGCAGTCCCGTTGGACACAGATTTTTCCAAGAGGAAAGGCAGAACCAAGTCTCAGAGCCAGGGCAATAGAAGATGAGTTGTCCAGGGAATATTATCCATGACTCTCTTTTGGGCAGTGCCAGCAGTGTCATTGCTGGGGTGTAACATTTCTGCTTCACAGGCAAGTTACAAGGCAACCTCAGTGACTTGTTTAGGGTCTTAAGATGACAGGAATAATGTAGATTTTCCAATAATAATTAAAAACCAATAGCATCAAAATAATAAGAAATGCAAACTACCATAGCAAAATTTTTTTTAAGTCGCCTTTCATTTAGTTTCATGTCTACCATACCTGCCCTTCCCACACTGCTGTCATGGCATGCAACTTCAACAACTTCCAGCAAAAATAACATTTATTCTGGCTCTGGTCTTGCAAAGCTACTGTACAGGCACAAACTTTCTCTTAGAGATCAAATAGTTATCAGGTCCTGTTATTGGGTAGACTATTAAATATATCTATTTAAAAGGCAAGCCAGTGTAAATTTTGATGTAAAAATAATTTGCTCATTTTGTTTATCATCTCCTGGCTTGATACTGTTAACAAATGAGATGAGGCATAGATGCCTAAGAGATATTAAAAGCTCACTCTGAACCCCAATTGTACTAGCATTACTCTTCACACATTGATTTCCCATCTTTATCACCATGGATATAAGAAAAATACGGAGGCAAAATGGAAAACAAACAAACAAAATAAATAAAACCCAGCCAAGTAATTGCATTCGTTGGCTGTAGGTTTTAAATATCTTTCTCCAGCAGGAAGTCTTCCCCATAGACTTCAGTGAAGAGCAGCTCTGTTTGCACATACACAGACTGCACACCAGAGGCAGGGAAAGGGAGAGGCTCTTTTAATTACATGGGTTACACAGATGCTGCAAATTGAAGCTTGGGACTGCAGGGCTGCTCCCCTCTCACCACGATAAGGCCTGCTGACAAATTAGCCTGTCTGCTTCTGCCCTGCTTAGCAATTAAAGGGGGCAAAGGCAAGCCCATGGTCTCCCTTGTTCCATGTTGGAACAGCTGCAGGGGCTATCCAGGTGTCCAGGTCAGTGCCCAGGAGAGCTTTCCTGGAAAGCTGACAACTCCCCCAGGCCTGAACTGGTAATACAGACAGGCCAGAAGAGTCAATTACCACAGTGTACAGATGATACAAACTAGAGGATGAGGATCTGTGGATTTTTAAAGCTTAAATAGGCCATCTTTCACTCTAACCCCTCTGCACGCCTCAGACTGAAGGACAAACTTCACATACTACTGAGCTTCTCAGCTTGCAATTGGCCAAATGCAGTTATTCCTCCTGCACTGGGGTTGTTCTGTGTTAAAGCTGCTTTCCATACAGTCATGTTAATGAGCGCTAACTACATCACCCACTTGTAACTCCAAGAGTTAAATTATGCAGAAGTCTTTGGATTTCCCCTTGTTTTTTGCAGCCAAAGAGATTTTTCTGGCCATTTGAACAATTCAGCCGTGTATAAACACAGCAGCCTGGCTCACAATTACCAGTTCTATTCCAGCCCCTGGTATTCACAAGTTATATTCTGACTGTAACAGAGATAAGCCTGATGGCAATGCTGGTGAGGTTTGGCCTGCACCCTTATGCTCACAGCTGGGAAAGCCTCCCCAGAGCACTGGTTTCTCACCCTGCTCCATTTTCAGATTTTACTGCCCAAGAAGTCTGCTTTGCTGTGTGGCAAACCCATCTGTGACTTCTAGGGAAACAGGAGCTTCCCCAGCTCCATTAGGCTGCATGTACACCTCCTGGCTTTCTGGAGATAATATTTCTTCTCCCAGTGATCAGCTCTGAAAAGACAGCAAGATGTCAAAGCAGCCGAACCACTGACACAAAATGGATTAGGAACACATGGGTATTAAGAAAATTTTTAAAGTCAAAGTATTTCTCCACTCCTTTCTCAATGTAATACAATGCACTCCCATTGCTCTTTCCTCTGCAAAAGCTTTTCCTAACTTCCTAAGAACACCTGGTCATCATGCAGGGCTGTGCCCAGGAGGAGCAATTCTTGTTCAAATTTTCCAGCTCTTTACTCTCCAGAAAATCTCATCAGTGGCATAGGCCCTACTCTAATAAGCAGCGAGGCGGAAATTGGGCTCTCCAAAGAAAACAGCTATTGGTTTATTTGTTTGGGTTTTTATTTCGACATAGTAATCTCCCTGCAGGCGCTCTAGGAAAGCACAAGAGGAATGTTTCTTCTGCGAAATGTAATTAACATCGTTTTCTTCCTGTTGCAAAGCATAATTTGAAAAATAGACCAACACACGAGAATGGGGTTATTTTGGATGATGGTTTTGTGCAGCAAAATACTGTGACGAGTTTGGTTTGTCAAACTGAAGACAGGGCAGACGTCTCTCTCCCTTCCTGTTTAAGCCAGTGGTCTGGGAAGCTTACATTATAAGTAACCTATAATGACAGTCAGCTCACCCAAAGAAACTTGTTTCCCCCAATCTATAAATGCAGTGTTCTGAAGGCTGAACATAAGCAAGAACATGCACATGCTTTGTGATCCTGTGTGACATGGCAAACTCTAGTCTGATCTCAAGTTGTGTTAAAACTTACATAACAATGCCTCAGTTCTGACAAACCTACTGCCTTTCACTACCTGAGGAGAGCCCACAAGAGATCTGGACACTAACTGTGCAAGGGTATAGGACAAGCAGGAATGGCTTTAAACTGACAGAGGGCAGATTTAAATTGGCTGTTAGGAAGAAATTCTTTACTGTGATAGTTGTGAGGCACAGGTTGACCAGACAAACTGTGGAAGCCCCATTCCTGCAAGTGTTTAAGGCCAGGTTGGATAGGGCTCTGAGCAACACGGTCTAGTGGAATGTGTCCCTGCCCATGGCAGGAGGATTGAAACTAGATGGCCTTCAAGGTGCCCTCCAACCCAAACCATTCTGTGATTCTGTATACTTTCTCACACACAGCTCTCACATCTGAGGGTGCAGAATATGCTTTCAAAGCCAATGAGCCAGACTTTGCCCTGCAAAAGCATTTCCTAAGAACCTGACCAAACATGGCATCATCTTCACATTTCACTGTCTATTTGCACTTGCTCTTCAGGTGGCAAAGCACTTAAACCTGCACACAGCTGAGCCCCAGGAGCTGCTGAGAGCAATGGAGTGTGGCACGGTGGCATTGGATGGCTGCAGCCCAGGGAAGCAGGGGTGGGTCACCTCCTGGCTGGAGGTCACCTTACCCAGATGGGCAATTCCCTGCAACATGTCCCCACATGCAAAACCTGTAATCCAAGTTGGAACCAGGAGACTGAAATAACAAATGGTTTACTTTCCCCTGCTCTCCACGCCAGGTCAATCATTAAACATAAAAAGAAAATTTACATTCCATCAGCACAAACCCTCACTAGTAGAAGTAGGCATTTGCTTACTGAACTTGTTTGGATCTGGGCTCTACAGTCATTACTATAAATCTTTTTGAGCCAGGGTACCTTTTTTTCTTTATCTTCTTTATTCACTGCAGGAATATACAGATGAACGCTCTGTCCTCCATGAGATAAGACACTGCAGCACAGGTGGCCTGGCTGAATAAATCACTGGGGAAAAGCAGGCAACAACTTTGCACCCTGAGGAACTGCAGACCAGTCAGTCCTGCTTCAGTGCCTGGAAAGATCCTGGAGCACATCCTCCTGGAAACTATGCTAAAGCATGGAGAATAAGCAGGGTGATTGGTGACAGCAAATGTGGCTTCACTAAGGGCAAATAATGCCTGACAGATTTGGTGGCATTCTACAACAGGTTTACAGTGCTGATGGACAAAGGAAGAGTGACTGACATCATCTGCCTGGGCTTGTTCAAAGCATTTGACACTGCCCTGCACAGCATCCTTGTTTCTAAACTGGAGAGGTGTGGTTTTGACGGACAGAGCACTCCGTGGATAAAGAAGTGACTGGATGGCAGCATGCAAAGTTGCAACCAACAGCTCATTGTCCACCTGGATACCAGTGATGAGTGGTGTCCCTCAGGGGTCAGTTTGGACAGGCGCTGTTTAACCCCTTTGTGGCACACATGGACAATAAGATTGAGTGCAGAGTCAGGAAGGCTGCTGACACCACCAAGCTGTGTGGTGCAATAGGCACACTGGAGGGAAGGGATGCCATCCAGAGGGATCTGGACAGACTTGAAATGTGGAACCTTATGCAGCTCTACAAGGCCAAGCACAAAGTCTGCATCCAGCAGGCCGAGGAAGGGGATTCTGCCACCACTCCACTCTGCTGAGACCCCACCTAGAGCATTCTATCCAGACCCCCAACATGAGATAGACATGGAATTGTTGGAGGGAGTCCAGAGGAGTTCACAAAGATGATCAGAGCACTGGAGCACCTCTCCTATGAAGACAGGCTGAGAGAGATGGGCTTGCTCAGCCTGGAGAAGACTCGACTCCAGGGAAACCTTACAGCACCTTCCAGTACATAAAGGGGGTTGCAAGAGAGCTGGAGAGGGACGTTTTACAGGAATACATAAAGGACAAGAGAGAAATGGCTTTAAACTGACAGAGGGCAGGTTTGGATTAGATATTAGGAAAAAATTCTCTACAGTAAGGGAAGTGAGACACTGGAGCAGGTTAATCAGACAAACTTTGGAATTCCTATCCCTGTAATTGTTCAAGGCCAGGCTGTATGGGGCTCTAAGCAACCTGGTCTAGTGAAATGTGTCCCTGCCCATGGCAGGGAGTTGGAACAAGGTGGTCTTTAAGGTACCTGTCCACCCAAGCCATTCTGTGATTCCAAGTTAGAAGGCTTTAGGAGCACACATGACTAAGCACCAGTGGTATATACCCACAGCATGTACTTTTAAAATTAATTTTCTAGACAAAAGAAGATAGCTGGTTGTCTATCAGAAGGTACCCCCATCCTGCTGGGAAAGTGTTAGGGAGTAGGAAAGATGACTAAATATTTTGATTCCCAGGTAATTGCACAAAACCTTCACAAAACCTGAAGATCTTGGATCAAATTTCTGCTACAAATCAGGAATCCAAAAACTGTCTCCTCACAGATGTTTCACAATGTTTCAGCCCATTCAGTCTGGTGACTTACTTGGTCACAACATAACATTCACAGCTACAGCTCAGCAAGGATTTATCCTGACTCCTGACCCTTCCAGCAAGCTTTTAGAACCAGATTACTCTTCTGGCTTTTTTTGGGAAACTTGAGAGGATTCATCCATTAAAACCTGGGGCCACGGTGGCCTGGGTGGTCCTTGTCTGGGCAAGTGGGTAACACAGGCAAGCAGGTGCAAAGGAGGGTGAGGGTGCCAGGCACAGCTTGGATTTAGCATTCATCTGACACTCACAGTGGTCACTGGGATTGCCACAGGCTCACAATCACAAGAATTCTCCCCATAGCCTGTCAGGGGGTACAGAAAGACTTCTTAAGGAAAAACAAGCAGGAAAAGGCACAGAAAATTTGTCAGGCCAATCACTGAGGGAAGGTGATTTAAGCAAAGCATAGTATGCATTAAGTGCAAGGGTTCTGCCTCATGTATCCCCATCCACGGGTTCTGTTTGCTTGTAGCTTCTTGCAGCTGCCCATCTCTCAGACCAAACACCTTTGGAGAATCAGCCTGACACTCAGAAGGAGCTCAGGTCCAAATTTCCGCTTCTTGTTTCAAGCACAAGGAAATGCACATGAATTCTGAGCAACTTGAGAGGTGTGACAGACTGCTTTGTTTAAGTATCATGTAAAATTTTAAACTGGAATTTTCCAGCGGCATTCCAGTGCCAGACTGACGATTTGTGAATCATGATCTGTCTGTCACATCAGCAATGTGCGTCAGTCCCTGCAGCAAAGAATATTAAAGCTCTCTGCTGCTCACTGAAATGAGAGCAGGGTCCAGCCTGAGCAGGTGTTCTAATTGTAAAAAAAAAAGGTGTGAAACTCACACTAGTCACTGGAGAATATCTCTCCAGTACAAGCTTTGTCTTGCTGAGGTCTTTAGTGCCAGCTTGCAAGATGGAACAACCCCAAGTAAAAGTATGTCCCAGGCACACAAACATGAAATATCCAACAGTGTCAGAAGAACACAAGTATCTATCAGCAAGTGCTTTTATATGAACTGAATTATACCAGCATTTTGGCAATAACTACACCGGAAACTAATTCCTGTACGGCTTCTGCAAGAAAGGGAGGCAAATAGAGTGAGCCATGCCACATATCTTGACAAAACCTCCCCTCTGTGCCTGGCATGCAGGTCTGTTGCCCTTGCAGCAGGCTCTGGAAACGCAAATCCTAAGTGCAGAAAGAGTAAGAAACAACATCACCTTCTGATACAAGTCACACCAAGGGATTGGTTAGCAGAAGAGAAAGCAAACAAGCTAAATGCCTCCTTTTTGCCAGCTGATTCTCATTTCCTGGAGATCACATCACAGTAGCTGTTCTAGACTGTCCCCTGTACACAGTCAGCTGTCTCACACTGAGTTGCTTACAGATTCTGGGCTTTATCTGCCCTTGAAAATGTTAGCTTTTGACCTGTGCCCTTACATTTCCTTTATCTCTGAGCCCTTAAAAACCATTTCTGTGGTCCTCATGGATATTTGAATTCTTCTGCAAACCCTGAGAAGCAGAATAGACCATTTTGAAAACAGTCTGATACAGCAAGTCCATGCCAGCGCCCTGCACAGCTCTGCCTCCTGAGCCCAGCATCCCTGGGAAGGGGTCACTTTCCTTCCCCCTCTACAATGCCCTGGATAAGGCTCTGACATGAAGCTGTATACTCGTCACCTTGTCCCTGACAGCAAGGTGTTCGAAAAGTGGAACGAAACCAAGGCTAACATCAGCTGCTGCTGAGGCTTTTGTACCATGGGGCTGCAGTATTTTATTGCTGTCATTAAAAATCAAGTGATTCAATCTCACTAGTGTCCTAATGCATACCTTATTAACTAAATCTCATTTTCTAGTTAGCCATGAACTATCATATTGCATTCATCCTTTAAACAAGCAGTACTTTCAGGGATTAGGTGTGGTGCAGTGCTTGCTGTGCCAAACCCTCTAGCACCTTCCCCTCCTGTCAGGTGTGCCAGAGCAGGCTGCCCAGACAGTATGACCCAGGACACTGCCTGGCCACAGACCTCAGCCCCTGGGGCATCAGCCCTTTGATCTTCCCCCTCCGGAAGCGGATGCAGCAGCCAGTGCAGAGAGAATTAAATTTTCTCCCCTGCCACAAAACTCCTCCAGAGGACACAGACACCCCACAGTTTCCCTCCAGTTTCTCCACTTCCCCGTGTGGAGAAACACAAGCCCACACCCCAACAAACACTCCCACAGCCCAGCTCAGGGGAGGTTTCCCTAGCTCTGAGAACCCAGGCCTGGGCAGTGTTTGAGCTGCATGGAGAAAGGACACAGATTTGTTTTTCCAGTGACCATGGAGATGCTTTGCTCTTTCCTGGGGTCTGGCTTTCTAAGTGGCCCAGAGCCAGCCAGCACTAAGTAAGCAACAGCAAAGGTGTAGCATGATTCCTGTTAAAAACCTGGTCCTGGCTCTGCAAAGAGGAAGCTAAAACTTCCCTGCCTTCCTCAAGCACGCCTCCACAAAGCCCCTTCAGTAGGACACACTGGTTAGGGCAGGCAGGACAACACAGATGCAGGGGAAAGCATACAGGGCTTACAGGGAGGGGTGTGCAGGGTGGAAAAAGGCAGTGGAGACATCCTCCTCATCCATCCTCATCCATCCTCATCCATCCTCATCCATCCCCATCCACCCTCTCATCTATCCACTCTCTGGAGAGGGTGAGACCGTGTTAGACCGTGTGTATCACAGCATCTCACCTTAAACACACTAGGCACCCACCACAGCCCCAGCTGGTGACTAAGGGGGGAGGCACACGGGGAGGTCAGAGAAAGGCAGAGTTTCCTGATACTCATTCATTTCCAGGAGCTCTTACTCATTGCTGGGAAGTGCTGAGAGCAGCAACTGTTCCCCAGTTCTTGCACAGAAAATCCCGTCTTGCCTCCAGGCATGTGTCAGAGCCTGTTTCCAGTGACCCATGAGAGCTGGAGGGCACAGCAGACACTGGGTCCCAATGAGATGGCAAAATCATCATCATCTGATTGTGACTCACCTCAAGCAACTTAGTTTCGGGCAATTAGCTTGGAGAACAACATCTTTCCCTGCCTCCCTTGTAGTGATTTACGTCCAGAATACCTTAACCTTTGGGCACAGGAGCTGTCTGCAAAACCCAGGGAGTTTTTCCAGAGAAACTTATCCTGAAGGTCCCTCCTTAGCTGCAGCATAAACCTTCCCCTGCTAAATGGAGTCAGGTAACCTACAGGTCTTCAACATCAACTTTCTCATTACCAGTGTAGCAGTTGTTTACTTTGTTACAGGGGAATATTTCACAGCTAGAACCATTCCTTTGCATTAATGATCATGATTCAGATGCATTAATGATAAACAGGAATAAAGGCAAAAATTTTCCAGGCAGCAAATGAGACTCCAAGTTATGCCAGTTATGCCAGGCCATGGTGGCACTGGGTCTCCTGATGTTTCCCCACAGCTTTCCCTGCAGCATCTTCCTTTCACTTCTGTTCTGGCTCATTTCAAAAAGAATAAAATGAAGCTTGGAAGCAATAGAAGAACCAGATACAATGAGTAGGAGACTACTGCACAAAACTGATATGCAAGGAATTTCATCAAGGAGGCCCTCGACCTCATTTGGCTGAGAATTTTGGCCAGTCAGAGCAAGGAGCTAGCACCAGTTTACACAGGTTGGAGCAGAGGAGGTGAGCACTGACAGAGGACAGAGCAGGAAAAAATGAAACACCGGGGTGGAAATGCACAGCGGAAAAGGCAAGGAGGGGGAAACAGCAGTGGGGAAAAAGGGTTGAGGGGGAAAACGCCAATAGGGCAGAAAAGCCAGAAGGCTGAGAGGGGAGAAGGCTTGGAGCATAGGTAGATGAGGAAACTGGGCTGGAAAAGGGAGAAAGCAAAATAATGAAATGGAATCCACTCCATAAGGCTGAGCCAGTCAGTCAGAGGCAGAGCTTAGGCAGAGGGAAAGAGCATGAGCCCAAGTCTCCCTGTGCCCCCAGCACCACACAGCCTTCTGCACAAGTCTGTGGCAGTCATCCCTGCTGGGGCAGGTCTGGCAGTGTCTGTACTCCTGCATCAACTCTACTCTCATGAGCTTGATTGCTTAATTAATATATTATCCTCAAGTAATCAACTTTGCAAGCCCCGCCTTAAAGCTTGGTGTGACTTGCACAAAAAATTTAGAGTGTTAAGTGAACACTTACACCACAAAAATTGCTGTTTGTGGCACAAATCTTGGTGCTCGTGCAGTGCTCTGAATTTCCACAGCTTGCCTAAGGGTGTCCCTGTTATTGCTGGCATGTGCAACCTACCCTGCCATCAGGACTCCCCTTAAATACATGCCAGCTGCAACTGTTTTATCCAATTTCTCTCAAGGTGGAAAACAGCAGTGCTGGCAAAGACAGAGGTAAAGAAATGCTGAGAACCTCGGCCTTTTCAGTGTTGCTGGTAATTACTCACCTCTCCTTTTTAACAGTGGGACAATATTTCCTTTAGGTTTCTGCCTGTTGTTTATGTATCTAAACAATCCTTTCTGGAAGTTTTTGACATCTCTGGCCAACTTCAAGCTGAGCTTTTGCTTTTCTAACAGCATCTCTGCAGTTTTAGTAGTAGGAAGAGATGCTCCTCATCAAGGATGTGGGATTATGACCTGGCCAAGAGAAAATGTGTTTAACATCTGATAGCTGATCCACATCACCACTTCTCACAGCAGCAGCATCCCCTGGTCCCTGCCAGACAATCATTACATGCTTTTGTTAGGTTTCTATATATGCTCTTTTCTGTAAATTTAAAGAGGACCTTCCCTTCCAGTAAATTACAGCTTTCCTTTGGCTTTCAGGCCAGTCTGCTGCTCATGTTTTCATGCAGCCCGAGCTGCTTGTGTTTGGATTTCCGAGACGCTGACTGTGGAGAAGGTTAAGCAGTTTAGTGGTTGAGTGGCTGGTCCAAAAACAAACCTACAGATTTCTGATCCAGAATGCCAAAACAACACAGTATAGAGAAACAGCCCAGCTGGGGCCAAGTATACGTGCCCTTGCATTACACACCCCTGGTGTTTATTTACAAAGCAAGCCAAGTCTGGCTGCCATCCCTCCTTAAACGTGTACTTTTCATACCCAGAAATTGTCCTTGGATCAAGTTTCTGGTGGGAGGAGTGTGTAAAGCAGCAGTGCCTGCAGGATCTGTGGCCAGCAGGCTTCTCCAGCTCATCTTCCCAGAAACACAGGTGTGAAGGGCTTGTCCACAGCTGCTGTGGGCTCTGAGATACAGGAGACAACAGTGGTGGTTTGGCAGCTGTGTCACAGGCAGTGTGGGAGCTTCAGAAAAAGTTTATTAGAGAATAATAAGTTAAGTTAAGTCCCCATAAGTCACAAGGTGTGGAAAGAACCCCCTTGCCTTTTGAACTCCTCCAGGAGGAGCCTAGTCCTAGTTTGGGATCCAATATTGGGTCCCAGACTTTGTTAATGGCTTATATCCAAAGGTGTAATTGAGCCTTTATACAACTATGTCCAGCAGCATTAAGGATGGCAAACCAAATGTATTTATAAAAGTAAAATGGTTATTACATTTAAATTGGTTGCATTATGATAATGATTTTAAAGAAAGCATTTAGAGCACAGTGGGTAGCTAAAGCCATTAGTATAGTAATTATCAATGGAACAGTGTAACCAGGAACACAACGAGGAGCAGCTTAGGCCATAAATGAGCTGTCTAGATACATATGAATTATTCTCAAAGAAAATAGTTGTCTTTGGATGTGTGCACAACCTGCTGCTCCTTCAACCTTCAAAACTGAAATAATGACATTTTTAGCAAAACCTCCAGCTGGGTCTGTCCTAAGAAACAGAAGTCTTTGCACCCCAAGCAGTGCCTATTTCCTTTTCTCTGTAAAACACACACTATCACAGGAACTACAAAGCTTATGACTTCAGCATTTCACCCAAAAAATCAATAACTACAGTGTGATGAAAAGAACAAGCACTTCTGACTGATCAAACCAAGGGTTTTATTTCCATCTGTTTAAAGAAATCCCTGTCTACCAGCAGAACCCAACACAGATGAACAGACTTGATTATATTTAAATCAATAAAAAATTTATAATTAAATTCAGAGAAAACTGAACCTTACATAACAAAAATTATATACACAAAGAAAAAAACCTATTTTTACCACCTATCCCCCAAAATCCATCGGAGATTGTCTTGAAAAATATAAGTACTCATATATAAATGGGATGGTATTGCCCTGGAGTGAGATCTGTCCTGCAGGTTGGGCAAAAGCTGGCAATCTGAAGGGCAGAAGGGAGGCACTGACTGCAGAAGATGTGGCCACACAGTGTAGACAAAATCAGTCGTCCACTTTGCACAATCTGGAAGAAAGGAAATCACAACAAGAAAGAATTCGAGTTTGCTGCTTTACTGGAAGCAGGCAAATAGGACTTGGAGTATCTGCAATCTGTCAGTAACTGCTGAATGATGAGGAACATGTATGTCTGGCAGTGCCTCCTTGGCAAAGGTTTCTCTCTCTACGTACACCAATGAGAAGTACCTTCTAGAGCTCCAAAGCAAGGTCTGTGCTTCAAACCACAGAATCCCACATCAGCCAGCTCGGTTGTGCAGCTCCCCTTCTGCCCCATTCCCCTCCCACAAAGCTGGAAAGATGACAACAGGTGGGTCCTTACCTGTGGGTAAAAATCCATGCAGATCGGGCACCTAATAGTACCTGCTGGCCAAGCACTAGAGAGAACAGAACCAGAAAGAACATGTGGCTGTTTATGTCACCACACATCCAGGGTCACTGGCTCATAAAATGTCACACAAGCTCCAACTGCACTGAGCAGCCATGGCACACTTCCTTTGGAGAACCCTGCATATCCTTAACTCCTTCTGTTTGCTGGATGTAATAATGAGTGTGGGTCTCCCAAAGGAAACAGCATCTTGGTTTTCACTGGGAGCAGGATGCAGTCAGGCACTCTACCCTGGGATCTGAAGTAGCAGCAGCCTCCAGCACTGGGCAGTCTATGTATGGCAGCATTTATATCCAACAGGTCATCAATAACAGCTTTGTAACTAAAGCATCAAGCTGTCCTCTGGGAAATATTAGTTCTGGAATGGAACAAGGCCTGACACTAGAGAGTAACACTGCAGACAGCTCTGGCAAGAAGGCTCCTTTGCCCAGTGTTAAGTGCTGCTCTTCAGCCTCACCTAAACAGAGCAGGAATATGCATGCTGTAACAGAGGAGCTTGAGATTGAAGGGAAATATGATGCCTTTTTTCTATTAAGTTATCTTACATTGCCTTTCAGTAATCCAAAGTACACTAGCTTTATTAAAATCTGCAAAAAATTTGTCTGGCTGCTGCCAAGCCATCAACACCAATGAAAATATTTCCTTATCTAATGACAATATTACAGCCTGGCATGAGAAGAAAATGTAATGCATTGTGAGCTATGGCCTGTGCCTAATCACCCTCTCTTGCTATACCCCCAAACTCATCTGTAAGGTTGTGTGCAAAGCTTTCCATCTGCCTTGGGGTGCCTTCCTCTCCTGAAGTGAAAATATCATTTGATCATCATGGAGCACGGGATGTGGTTGTCATGGAAAGAGGGAAAGAAGTAGAGTAAGTGGAGGTTTCAAAGGTAAGCCAGGCCATAGCAGTAAAACATAGTCCTGTCTGTATGAAAATCAAAAGGCAAAATTCAATGTTTGCTGGGTCATGAGGCATACATACTCTGAACTTTGAGTTTCATTTTCTGATGAATCCCCTTCTTCAGATGCTGAATCAGTCCCAGACACATCATAATCTGTTGCTTCATCTTCATCCTCATCACTCAGTACAGAGCTGTCCAACAGCAGCTGGCTTCTTTGTTGTTCACATCCTAACACATTGAATTTAATTTCAATAAGTTAGATCTACTATTTACTCTCTCTCCTTGGAACTACCCTTTAAATGAGTTATTATAAATGGTCTGCTATGGTTCCTGTTTGAAATGGATCTTATTCAGCTGGGTTAAAAGCAATATAAAACAAACTAGTTTCCCTAAATATTGAGGCTAAACCCTTCCACACATTGTGACTAATCTGTTACAGACCAACTCAAAATATTTGCTCTATTCACCCTACAAACAGCTAAAAATGTTCCCTGAGAGTGTCTCAGTGTTATAGGTTCCACAGAGTTACACTATTTGTGAATAAATCTGCCTTATAGTGGGAAGTTCTCTTACACAATTCTTACTGATAGGGTCTGTTGTGGTCCTATGGTGTTCAGGTAACTTGAAAATTATAACACATATAGTTCAAAGGAGATAAATTTTTGATGGCCTGGTCACTCCCTAAGGGTGAGAACTGCTGTTTGCGTTTTAATTCTCAGAATACACATGCAATAACGATATCTGCAACTCCCATGTCCATGTAACAATAACCAAGCACTAATCAATTAAAATTACAGAAAATGTCACCAAAATAAAGTTCCTTCTGACATAAATATTGAGCAACAACTTCTGTTGTGGGGATTTTCCACTATGTTTGATAGCAGCTATCAGACATAGAAGGGATCCGTTCTTTAAGACACTGGCCAGAGGCTTTAGCACTGTTCTTTGCCTTTTGTTAAATGCAGTTTCATTCCCTGCTGCTCAAGATGGTTGGAAAGGACACAGAAAAAATAATGATTATATTTATAACAATCCCATTATTAACTTTAAAATGTAAACTCACCTTCAATAAGCTTGCATCAGTGCATATGGGAAGAGAGAAAAAAGAAAATATAATTAGACTTTGGTGTGCAGCCCTGGTGTTACAAACCAACACCAGCTCAGCCAAGCAATTACAGCAGATCAGATGAAGAATGCTAGGCTATCACTCTCTAATTTTGGTTAAGAACACTGAAAGTAGTAGCCAAATAACTGCTGCCCTGAAAACAAGTAAGAGGTTGCTGCTGGTTTCCTTCCCACTGCTGGAACAAGATAGAAACAGAAGCAGCTTCAGAATCAGCTGAAAATCCTCCTCCCTCCTCCCATTTCAGTTTCCAAACTGGATTTTGGCTGGAGGTGTTTCTTTCCCTCAATTTTCCCCAAACAGGAAAATTCATGTTAGATGAACGGAAGAAAAGAAGAAAAAAACCAAACAGAAGTGGGGTTGGGAAAGAATTCCAGTTTGCTGCTCCATTGGCAACCCAGGCAAAGAGGATTCAAGCATCTGCAATCTATCAGTAGCTGCTGGAAGAATGAGGAACCCACAGATCTGCCAGCGCCACCTCTGCAGGAGTTTCTCCCTCAGGGAACACCACCAAGAAGTGACTTGGAGGGACAAGCTACTAGGAGCTCCAAAGCAAGGGCTGTGCTTCCAGCCAGGTGCCCACAGCATCCCACAATGGCCAGCTGAGCTGGGCAGTTCCCTCTCTGCCTCATTGCCCTCCCACAAAACAGAAATGGTGACAATACATGGATCCTTACCTCTAAGTACTCATCCAACCAGTTTGGAGAACTAAGAGTATCCAATGACCATGCACTAGAGAGAACACGACCAGAAGGAACATGCAGCCATTAATTTCACCACACATAAAGGGTTACTGATACATAAAATGTCAGAAATTAAAGCATCCCCTACTCTGACTTGGCAACACCCCAGCCCAGCAACACAATAACTCCAAAATCTCTTATGTATTGCAAGCATTTCAGTGTATCTCAAGCAATTATGTAAGACATATTCATTAATGACCTCATGAACAGAGAAGAAAAATTTCTGCTAGATTTTGCTAGGACTACTTTTCTTTTTTTTAAATAGTTCTCTTCCAGACAAGCCACTATATTCTAGGTCATAATATCAAGCAGAACCCAACTTTGTCAAAAGACTGTTTCTACCCTGTGTCAGAAATTAGACTTTAGAGAGACACTTTAACTCTCACATACCTATTATTGTTTCTTCCTTCCCCTTCATCACTTTCCAGTAGAGTGGATGAATTATCTGCTGCTCTGGAAAGAAGTTGGTGCTGCTGATTTTGCTCCAGCTCCTGTAACAGGGTAGAAACAGAGGCAGTTTAGGAACCACCAACACACCTTCCACCCTGCTCCCCCAGCTCCATGACTGGATTTGGGCTATACATGTTTCTTCCCCTCTTTCTCCCTCAAATGGGCAAATTCAGCTGTGATAGCCACAAACACTTGGTGTTAGATGAACAGCTGTTGAAGAAAGGAAAGCACAACAGGGATTGGAAGTAAAGAATTCCAGTTTGCTTCTCTATGAGCAGCAGGCAAATCTGTCAATTGCTGCTAAATAATGAGGAACCCAAAGATCCAGCAGTGCCATCTTGATAAGGGTTTCTCCCTGGATGCACACCACCAAATAATGACTCGGAAGGATGTGCAGATTGGAGCTTCAAAGCAAGGGCTGTGCTTCCAGGCAGCTGCAGGTGAGTCCCAGAGCTCCCCCTCTGCCTCATTCCCCTCCCATAGAAAATGAAAGGAGGATGACATGGGATTCTTACCCATAAGAAGCAATCCTTGTAAAGCACACTTCTTATTGGACCAAAGAGCCTTGTGGCACAGTGAACAGAACAAGGAAAATATACAGTCATTATTTGCACAAGACAACCAGGGTTACTGGTACATAAAATGTCAGAAATTAAATATCTCCTATTCTGATCTAGCAACATCCCAGCCCAGCAACAGCCCAGTCTAGCAACATGAGCATTCTAAGTACTTCTATGTACTGCAAACATTTCAACATATCCCAAACCATAGTTCAAGATAGAATCAATAATGTCTTCATGAACAGAAAACTTTCTGATGGATTTTACAGTTTTGTTTTCTTTTGTTTTTTATTCAGTTCTTTTTCATACAGGCCACTATATTCCAGGTATGAACTTTTTGCATAGGATTAAACAGAACCTAAAATCTTGGCAAAAAACTGTTGCTACTCCATCAGAAATAAGTCTTTGGAGAGACACTTTATCTGTCACATACCTATCATTATCTCTCAGTTCTTCATAACCACCACTGGCCAGTAGTGCAACTGAATCATCCACTGATATGGAGAGAAGTGGGCAATCCTGGGTAGAAAGAAACATGTTAAAACACTCCTCCCTGCTCCTCTGTTTCAGTTCCCTATCTGGATTTATGCTGCATGCAAATCTTTCCCTCTTTCTATCCCAAGCAGGCAAATTAAGTTGTATTAGCCACAGAAATTTCATATCGGGTGAAGAGCTGACAAAGAGAGAAAGCCAGAACAGGGACCGGGAGGAAAGAATTCCAGTTTGCTGCTCTATGGGCACCAGACAAATAGAACTTGAACATCTGCAATCTATCAGTAGCTGCTGGAAGAATGAGGAACCCACAGATCTGCCAGCGCCACCTCTGCAGGAGTTTCTCCCTCAGGGAACACCACCAAGAAGTGACTTGGAGGGACAAGCTACTAGGAGCTCCAAAGCAAGGGCTGTGCTTCCAGCCAGGTGCCCACAGCATCCCACAATGGCCAGCTGAGCTGGGCAGTTCCCTCTCTGCCTCATTGCCCTCCCACAAAACAGAAATTATGACAGTACCTGGATCCTTACCTCTAAGTACTCATCCAACCAGTTTGGAGAACTAAGAGTANGAATACAAAAGAAAGAAAGAAAGTCAGCGAAGAAGACTCAGTTTACTTCATCATTTTATTGAAAAAGACCCCCAATTCATTTCAGAAGGCAGAACTACGCATACTCAGTAGACTCCTTGACAATTAGCATACAAAGTGGAGAAGGAGAGGTAACAAGGGTATAAATATGCATTTGTGTTTTGTATATTCAACATTTTTGTACATAAAAGCCTTGTAATCAGCTATGAAACTTTGCAGTGTGCATTAGAGAATATCCCAAGCACTGNTACTGCAAGCATTTCAGCATACCTCAAACCATAATACAAGGTACATTCATTAGTGGCTTCACGAACAAAGAAGAAACATTTCTGCTGGATTTTGCTAGGATTTTTTTTAAGTAGTTCTCTTCCAGACAGGACATTATATTCTGTGTCTGAAGTGTTTGCAATTAAGCAGAATTAAGCAGAACCCAGAAACTTGACAAAAACCTCTTTCTACCCTATGTCAGAAATTAGACTTTGGAGATACACTTTATCTCTCACGTACCCATCACTATCTCTTGGTTCCACGTCATCATCACTTGCCAGTAGCGTGGCTGAATTATCTGCTGCTCTGGAAACAAGTGGGTGCTCCTGGTTCTGCTCCCACTGCTAGAATGGTGAGAAACAGAGGTAACTTAGGAATCACATGAACGCCTTCCACCCTGCTCCTCTGTTTCAGTTCCCTGATTGGATTTAGGCTGGAAGTGTTTCTGTCCCTCTTTCTCCCACAAATGGGCAAATTCAGCTGTGATAGCCATGAAGGCTTTGTGTGAGATGAACAGCTGCTGAAGAAAAAACTACAACATCAAACCCACTCTTATTTTTGCAGAATTAAAGCTGGGTCATGGACATTCTTCCATAAAGTTCAAGGCCTTTTCCAGCATCACTGCTGCGTGTTTTTGCTTTGACTGCTGCGTGTTTTTGCTTTGCACGGCAGCAGTGGCATCACAAAACTCGGGGGAAAACTATTCTGTGGGCTGGATCCCTGACAGCACAAGAAAAAAGTAATAAATAAACTGGATCAATAAACTATAATACTTCTTGGAGTATTAAATGTTTTGTACCCAAACCATTCAGCCAGCTACAGATGTGCTTGATACCTCAGTGACAGGAGTACCTCAAACCGATGTTGCAGCTAAATACTTCATATTTGGGAATATTGCTTTCCCTTTTCTTTAAGTCACTGGCCTATATCTTGGGTATCTCTAGAACAGCTTCAGCTTTAAATTGGCTCCTTCTGTTCCATTACCCATGATTGCTAAGTATTCTCCCCAAGTTTTGGAGCAACAAGGTCTTTTAAATTACTCTTCCACTCTGCAAGTGATACTCAGAGATGCTGATGCATCCACAGGTGCATTTGGGGTTGACTGGGGGCTCTGTCTAATGTAGTCAGAGCTGTGTTTCAGCCCTGAACGTCAGACTGAACATTTGGCCTGACAGCACAAGAAAAAGCTAATTTGGCTGTGAGATGGAGAGAAGTGTGTCATTCACTACTTACCACAGCACTGCCAGAATCATTTCCAGTCAGATTGATGTCTTCAGAGTCAGGAGAGTCAGCTGTGACACCTATGAATTCCTCACCAGCTGAAAACCAGAACGTTAGAATCAACATCAGAAAATGCAGAGGAATGAAATGGGCAGCCCCAGAAGAACGAGCTGAGGTAGGATTCATCTGTGCCCTGGCTCTCTTCTTTTCAGGAATGTGTCCAACATCTCACTGCAGATTCGCTCTCAACAGTTCACAGGAGAGCATTGCCATCACTGTCCTTTGCAAGAAAGAGTGGCTGAGCTCCTCACACAGCTCTGTTGGATGACAGCAGCTTGCAGGAGATACACACCAACATAAGATTCATCTAACATCAGGGAATGTTTATGACACACACAAAATCCCAAACTAAAGCTGGAATCATAGCAGGTATCCTGATTTTACAGTATCATACTGTACACATTCCCTTGAGGGACAGGGCACAGCTAATGACAAATTCTCCTTATCGGCTTCCCGGCTGGGAGATCCCAAACTGAGTTTGCCACCCTGTGCAGTGGCAGCTGGGGTCACTGCCAGCTGCTCAGAGCAGATATTCTGGTGTTTGAGCAGCACTTGGACCTTTGCTACACAATCCATCTGCTGCTAGTGCAAATGTATGGCAGCTCAGTTACAAACCCATGAGCTTGTTGGGAGCCTTGCTGTTTACAGATGCCACACTAGGCACTTCCTAAAATCCCAGGTTTCCCTTCCTCCCCACCAAAGGGCCTAGAGACTGGCAAAAGCACACATTTGGCTGGACCCCAGCCCTCCAGAAGTGGTTTCTGTCCTTACCAAGCTCAAAAGAAAGCGTACCACTTTCTTCAAAGTCTTCTCCCTCTGAAGCTCCACCTGTGCTAGGAGCCAGCAGCCTGCTCCGTTTCTGAGCTTGACCAGAATCATCTGCTTCTCCACGGCACTTTCCTTGATTCTAAGAGGGAGAAAAGCCTTAGCATTTCCTGGGGGAATAAGGGTAATGTGGCCCCCATTTTGCAACACCAATGAAAGCACGAGGATACAGAAAACACTCATGCAAAGGCTGGAATATGCATCATATGGTGCTATGGGTCATTTCTCCCTGAGCACATGGTGTCAAGGAAAAGGAGTCCCCCCACTGATCTCCTTCCAGCTGTCACCAAGAAAAAGCCTATCCCAAAGGTTGAAAATAAGGTGGCTACTTCACAATTTTATCAGGTCATTGTTCACACTGTAAGCATTTCTGAACGATTGCTAGCACCCAGAGAGATTCCATCTCCCAAAACATAAAGTTATATGAAGTCTTAATAGGCTTCTGTTCTCGTGCATTTGCTACAGAGTCTTTACATCCTTTCTGGAAGTATCCCAGATAATGTGTTTAAGGAATCAGATTTGCATTGAGTAGTAAAGTACTCACTGTGCTCATGGGGTTTCGTGACTTAAAACCACTGGAAGAGTAAGTGGGACAGGCACCTGAGAAGGAATGTCAGAGAAGCTACAGCAATTGATCCCTTAGATTCCTCTAGGCAGCACACTGCTACAAAACTCTTACTTCTAGGGGTCAGAGAACCATGCTCTTCCAGACCTACCAGAAGAGAAGAGAGGAGATTACCTGTCTGGAGTACTTGTTCTCTTAAATACCACCCCTGCTCCAGGATTCCCATCCCCGAGTCACCAGTTTCTGTACAAGTTCAGTACTGGAGCCTCAGACACCTGCAGCTGGGCCAGAAGTCCAGAACAGTCCCTCAGCATCAGAAACCTTTTCAAAAATAATCTGCACTTACCTGTGTAGTCAGTCAAGGGCTGTCCTCATATACATCAGCAAATCACCTTGTGTTCCCACTGGGGATGGAGAAGATGGACACAACGCAGAGGAGGCGGACACTTTGTGTCTGCTTCCCAGCAGAGGATCCATCAACTGCCTCAACAGACCCCAGGTCACCTGGGAACCTCAGGATGGAATCCTCGTGGCAACAGTTTGGCTGTGGCAACATTCCATTAACGGTGGCAGAAGCCCTCTTTGCACCCTCCTGGTGTCCCAGAATGCTTTGGTGTGGAAGGGACTTTAAACATCAGCTGGTTCCAATCTCCTGCCACAGGCAGGGACACCATTCATCAGGGTGCACAGGACCCTGGCCAGCCTGGCCTTCCAGGGACAGGGCATCCACAGCTTCCCTTCTCCTCCATGATTTTTAGTTTGTGGCTGAAAACTCTCATGAGACTGTTTTTACTTTAATCTCTAGTAAACAGAAATTAAAATTAAATGATGAGATTTTTTGTGTTGGGTTGTTGTTTTTTTTTTTTTTTTTCTTTTCCTAAATGCATGAAAGTCTAGCAATTTAGATTCTTACTTAAAGTCTCTGAAGTCTTGAATTTTTCAGGTGTTCAACTATTCCTCTGCTGAGCATTTCGCAAGAGGACTGGGAGGAGATTTTCTCTGTTCCTGGGGGTAGCGCTATGAAAGGCAACACAGCAAGGAAAGTGAAAATAAAATTCAGTTTTTCTTCTAGCCAGTCTGCCACTGGACCTGCATTTAAAGGGTTTGGCTGGTGCTCCTGAGAGCAGCAGCAAACCCATCCCAGCCCTGCTGGATACAGGGATGCTCCTCAATGCCTGGTCCCATGGGTGCTCTCGGGTAGGACAGTGGAAATTAATCCAGTGCTGTGGATGGCATATGGATATCTTCAGCTCACACTCTACATGAGGAGGATCATTTCTTAAAATAATTTCTCTGTTGATACAACTGTTGTATTAGGTAATTAGTGAAGTATTGAGTGTTTAAGATGGATGGGGATGACTTTCCCATTTTCCTCAGTCCCATGTCTGGAAATTGAAGCAAAGGCTGGTTTTTGTCATCATACTCACTCCTTCATTTCTAATATTCAGTGCCTGGCACAAGGTTCTTACTTATTCATATATTAAATAAGTATTTGTAATTGCTTTAGCAACTTAGCATTTTTATTTCAAGCATTAAATCTCATTTAGGATTTTTATTATCTAAAAATCTGCCCTTTGCACCCAACATTTTGGAAAGCAGGAATATTCTTTGTTTGACTGAGATGAAGCTCAAGTGGATTTACTGGTGCAGGAAATATCCCATGTGTTAAGTCAGGCAGCCTGTTCACTCACTCTACAGGTACAGCTGAGATTGGCTGAGTGGGTTCAGCTCCACTTGTATTTTTGGGGTGGAATTGGATGGCTTTTTGCAGGAATGTGTCAACAAGTAAAGGAGGAGGGAGCACTGAGGAAAAGGAGGGTCAATTTTTAGTAAGTCAAACATTTGAAGTCTGTCAGGCTTGATCTTCATCATTGCTGCTGGACAATGGCAGCAGGGGGCTGGGAGACTTTATTGTAAGGTCCAACACTTTTTAATCAAAGCTACTACTGAAAATATTAATCACTTGGTGGTGGGAGGGAGATAAAACTCCTGTCTCTTCTCTGCACATTACAGGGAAGCTGAAAAGACCACATATCTGGTTTATTTCCTCTCATGCAGGACAGCTTTGAAGCAAGGTGTAAGATCTCTGAATCACCCCCTGCCATTCCATTTCATGACAAAAGAAGTTGGTATCTACCAGCTTCCCAAACTTAAAAGATTAATTATAGCAAACAGCCTAATGCGAACCCAGACTGACTGGCTTGGTATATTAATGACCTGGAGGAACAGCACTGGGATTTTCACACAATGGCTATGGTTTGCCAGGATTTTTTGGCAGGAGTTTTTTTCCAGAGAACCTCAGGAAGGGAGAAACCTGCAGTTCACTGGCCAGGGATTGTCTGCTCTGTACTCTCCCAAATCAGGGGTACCCTGATGACCAGAGCCAGTCCCATAAAGTAATTTAAGAAGGATGAATGTAGTATAGCATATTTTTAAACAACGTATCCAGCTGCAAGGCAATTGCTCCCCAAAGAAACCTGGCACATCAGTCCTTCCAAAGTCACCATGAGGATACAGGGAAATGGGCAAGGATTACCAAAAGAGGTCCCAAAGCTATTACAATATTGGCTAATCATATTTTTTAGTAATGTCACTGAGATTTGCATTTTACTCCATGTGCCAAAATGTGCCTTTACTTGACTATAACAATGACTGTGACTTCAGAGTATGTTTCCCAAAATGTTTACCGGGAAGTGCTTGTGTATGTTTTATTAGAGACTGTTCATAGTAAGTCAAAACATTTTTGAACCCCCCTGATGACAGTCAGTCTGTGTAGCTTGTTCTGCAGAAATAAAACCCAAGTTTCTTATTGCATGGACTGCTTTGCACCCTCCTCACTGGTAATAAGTGCTTCTCTTGGCAAAGAATGGCGTCTTCCATCCTCCAAAAACCTGGATGTGCTCAGGCCCATTGCAACCTTTGCTGCCAGCCTAGGAGCAGGGAGGCTGAGCACTGGGAGAAAGGGTTGACTGGGGGTGTGCACGGTATTTCAGTCCCTCTCAGCCCCTGGTCCTCGGCATGGGATGAAGATGGGTCTCACTGAGAAACTATAGCAGGTGAGGAGGAAAATCGTTATTGTCCTGTAGCCATGCTCCTTGTCCTTTGAGGGATGCTGCTTTCAGCTTCTCCCTCTGGCTGTCTGCTTTTGCCCTCTTCTGAAAAACCACGGTGTTACAACGGGGAAGGCACCCTCGTCTCTCTGGGCAATGCCTGCTGCCACGCCACAGACAGGAAAACATCTGAGAAGAGCTATTTGTGATGGGCACCACCCACCCCATCCGTACAGTCAGCACTGAGCTCTGTAGCTGGAAACACCCAGTTCAAAACTCCGTTTGAATGGCTCCTCAAAGGGCATCATTGGTTTTTAGACTTCTTTTAAAAACATCTTAGCAGTTCTTTGCAACCTTGATAGTCTGAAGCAGCAGGGTGTACCTGTACTTGCCTGGTCACACGACCACAATTAGCAGTAAGAATAGCTGGGATTTTTAGGGAAAAATTATTTTTTGTTCTGTACCCTCAGACAGTAAATTCCACTCTTCACTTGGGCTCATGCACTTACAGGGTGGGATGAAAGACCCTGAATCACTTCAGCAACAGCCTCTACTGTCCCAGCATGAAGAAACCTGTAGATAAATCACTGCTGTCCTTGATTAAGAAAAACAAAACACAAGGAACATAATGTAAAAGTATATTTATTAAAAGTCTAAATTACATATTTCTTTTAAAACACACGGCTCAGCAGAGCCAAAGAGCAAAGGGCCACAGAACACCAGGCCCAGGCTTGGTGACTACCTCTAGCCCAGCTGTAATCTTGCTGGGGGTGTTTGAGCATGAGGGGTGGGTGGGCAGTGTCACCCTGCCAACCCTCACCCTGGCAGCCTTCATCCGCTTATCCTTATCCTGCAAGGAAAAATTAGCTCCTCACTTTGCTCCATTATTCTGGGAAAACCCTTTCCTAGGGAAACTTGCAGTTTTTTTGTTCAGTGGCCACTTGTGCTTTTTGGCAGGTGAGTTTTGAAAGAGCAGGGCCAGGTAACATTGTGGTGCTGAGCAGGGGGCTCAGAGTGAGCATACCAAAATATTGTATTCTCCCAAATGTAGAGCCAGAGTCACAGCTCAAAAATTCCAGGTGCTTTAGCAGCAACTGTGCAAGGACGTTTACAAATGTATGCCTTTTATACCTGAACTAGCCAGTTTTACACCGGACCTCGCCATTCAGGCACAGCTCCCTGGGACTTCGGGGAAGCAGTGGGACAAGATGGCCAGCAGTGCCCACGCCAGCATCAGGCAGAGCTGGGCATCATTCAACAGGCACAAAACACTCCCAGCAACAGGCTCTTCATTCCACTAGATGGTGCCCAGCCCTTGCTTAAGGATGTTGCTTAACACTTTGGAAAAGGGTGTGGTCAGGACTGAGGATGGAGGGGCCTGGGCACTCCGCCGGGGCTGCAAACTCCTTAGTTCCACCCCTGCCATCGGCGAGGTCCCAAACCCACCCTCTTCATTTGCCAAGCAGTCGTGCCGAGCTCTAGATCCCCAGGGCATTGCCATAGTCCATAAATCTGGGAGTGTGACGCGCTGTGGCAATTTTTGGGGCGAGTCATCCAGCCCAGACTGGCAGCAGCCCTGCAGCACCTTTTAGTCTGAGCCGGATGGGCCAGCACAGGAGGTCCGAGATCCCTTGGGGGTCTTCTGCATGCTGCCCTGAGCCTGGGAAGCTGCAGGCAAATCCCTGCCACAGGCTGCCTAGGTCTCCATGTCCCTGCATCACTGGGACCAAGCTACATAGAGCAGCTTCCCTATGTTATAAACGCATATTATAAAGCTGGCTTTTCACAAATATTCTGATGAATGTTGTACATAAAAGGTTGTTATAAATACATATTATGGTATTGTTTTTTGGGTTTTTTTTTTCTTTCTTTCTTTTTGCACCCATATAGGGTGAATACTCTATGTGTGGTGTGGAAATGGTTTTAAAGATATAGTTTTCTTTAGAAGTAAAGTAAGTTGATGAGGTGTCTTTGTAGTGAGTGGACTGACTGCCTGGTCAGGATAGCACCCAGTGAAGACCCCTGCTATTGATCTGAAGAGATCTGCTGCTGATATCCCAGCTCCCAGCACTGACCATCTGTAGAAATTATAGACCAAGGCCCAAATTAAAACTGATAAGAAGAATTAATTAAAACCACAACCAAGAAACACGCATGCTCTAAAAAGGCAGGACCAAGGAGTGGCCATGCAAAACAGCTGCCAGAAACATGGAAATAAGCTCTTAGAAAAGTTTAAATATACATATTTAAGGGAGGGGTGGGGCAGTCTCTGAACAGCAGGTGTGCTCTTGGCTCTCGACCAGGGACACTCTGGCAGTGTATTTTGCTTTATTGCCTTGTCCTTATTGTCGTTTATTAAATCTTTTCAATCCTACCAAAAAGGTGAACTTCGTTTTTCACATCTAGAGACACCAGGGCCTGATGTCCTGGTGGGGAATGGTGGGCACATGCAATTTTTGACTTTTTCTGCTGGAGAGCATGAGCAGTAGCAAAGCAGAGTCCTGAGAGCTGATGGTAGCTGACAGCACTGGTGAGACACAGAGTGTCCTGGTGTTCCAGCATGAATCAACCATGCATGATCCCTAAGTACCAAGTTGCTGCAAGAAGCTATGGATGTTCCATCTCTGGAAGCGTTCGAGGTCAGGTTGGATGGGGCTTTGAGCAACCTGGTCTAGTGGGTGGCATCCCTGCCCATGTCAGGGGAGTTGGAACTAGATGATCTTTATGGTCCCTTCCAACCCAAACCATCCTGTGATTCTGTGTCCCGTAACAGGATCTGCCACTTCCCTGCATGCAGGTGTGCAGAGGGCAGGGAAGCAGGTGCTCTGTGGGTATTTCACTGACATTGTGGCTGCTCCTGGCTGCTCCCACCTGCTCCCCTCATGGGCACAGCACTGGTGGTGAGTCCCCTCAGCATGTGCTGAGGCAACACCTCTCCCCTCGAGGCTCGGTGCCTCTCCCACTGTGCCGTTTGCCCTGGTGTGCTGCTGAACACGCCTGTTTTAGCAGCTTCTCAGACAGAAAAAGCAACCTGCAATTGCATAAACAGTGATTAACTTTGGGCACTGCCGACGGCATGGCTCCAGTGTGTCAAAGCCCAGCCTGGCCTGTGTGCAGGGGACAGCGGCAGGAATGGCAGTGGCACAGCCAGAGTGTTATGGTCCTCCTGGAGGGACAGTGTGGCCAGGAAATGTACCATCAGGAGGGCATGATGGGCACTTCTTGCTGGGGGAGGTGGGTGAACAGAGGTGGAGGATGCTCTGTGCACCTCCCTAGCAAGCCCAGGGAGGTTGGTGGCCCTGGGCAGGATCTGGGAGGATTTGATACCCCAAGGGAAGGATGTGTGGGGCTAGTTGGCCAAATTGCAGTCCCACAGGAGGTGGCAGGGCCAGGGATGTGCTGAGGCCAGAAATCCCCTTATGCCCAGGGACCAGCTCACCTGCAGCACACTGCTTGTGGCAGAATGACTGCCTCAAGTCCCATTGCAAACACCAGTCAGCAGATCCTCAGGTACAGAAAAGCCTTTATTTCTCCAGTAGGCTGGAAGTGAAACCGCGAGGACAGAGGCTTTTTCTCACTGCTTCTTTACTTGCTTCGCATCAGTGCACAAACACCGCTACCCTATGCCGTGTAGCATGGCTGCTGCTCCCCGGCTGTCTAGCGCAGCACACCCGTGCATTCCTGCTGCTGTGCCATGCGCAGCCTCCCCCAGATTAACAGCAGATTGCATGAACCAGTGATTTTTGGCTCCTGGGCCGTGAAGAACCGTGTGCCCCCCAGCAACCTGCCCCTCACCCAGGCAAGAGCAGGGCCCGCAGCGGGAATGCCAAGGGGGAAAACGCGGCTTGTGGGACCCCGCAGCTCCACCGCTGGACCTGCCGGGTGGATACCGGCCGCGCCTCAGAGGGGCCCCTGGATCCAGCGGCCTTGGGAGTACCCTGGGGATCCCCACCCTGAGGGCTGCAGTCCCGTCTGTCCGCTCTCGCTGTGGCTGCCCCGGTCCCCCTCGGAGGACTGGCTGCTGTCGGCGCTGCCCAGGCCGGGGTAGGGCCCGTGGGGGCCGCCGCCCGCCCCGCCGAGGCTGTA
>VYXF01009612.1:94398-107338 GCA_013397295.1 Polioptila caerulea
CGCTCTCTCTCCGCCTCGGCCCTGCTCCTGGCCCCTGCCTGCTGCCGTGCTGCCCGCGTCTTGCCCTGCCTGTGGAGCGGGGCTGGCCCCTGATTTGGTGGCATGCGACCTGCCCCCAGCATCGCCATCATAGCCACCAACACTTGTCTGGGCACCGCTCGACTCCCAGCCGCTGGGTTTCCCACTTGGGGATGGCGCTTTGTCCGTCCTGGGTGTCTTGGCCAGCCCTGCTCCCCCTGGACGGACCTTCATCCCCGCCCCGGGCCGTGCTTCCCCACGGGAGGGTCGGGGGGTGGCTGTTCCCACTTCCCCACTCGCTCCTCTGCCCGGCACAGTGCCCGTGCCTGCCTTGTGGCGGCCGGCTGTCACCGACGGGATGGTGCGGGCCCGCTCGGTAGAGGCCGGGCGGATGCTGGCCCCCTCAGCTGGGACAGTGACCGCGGCCTCCATGTCATCCCACGGGCGGGGGGTCGTGGTAGCCACACGGCCTGGCTTCCCCTTGGACCTCTGCCCCTCTCCTCTCACCTTATCATCACCTTTCTCACGGATGCTGGCCACTGTGGGGCTGATAATTTCACCACTAGTGACTCTCCAGGGGACATGGGTTACCAGTCCTCTATCAACACCACTGGTGGTGGCACCGTCCTCATCCTCTCCAGTGAGGCGGCCATCCCTGAGGCTGCTGGTGACACGGGCTGGGGTGGCTGTGGTGGCCAGTCTTTCAGGCTGCCTGCGGGCAGGGATGCTGTCATCTTCACCACCACTGGGTGCTGCAGTGATGTGCAGCCTGGGCAGGGGGCTGCTGGTTCCCACAGGTTGGATGCTGTCATCCTTGCTACCCACTGTGGCACCAGCCTGGGTGGTTTCCTGCTCCCCCACACGAATGTTGGCCCTCCCAATGAAGATGTTGACCTCATCATCCTTGTCTGGAGACACCTGGGTGAAGCTGGTGGCCCTGTCTGTGCTGCCCAGGCTACCACGGGTGATGGTGACACTGCCTGAATCAGGGATGTAAGCGTATTCATCTACACCTGCAGCATCCACTTGGACATCCTCCATCTTCTCAGTGACAGAGGACAAACCAATGCCTCCTGTCCTCGTACCCTGCTTAACACCCTCCTGCCCTTGGCCAGAGACAGTGGCCTCCCCGCTGCCCTCATACCCTGTCCCTCTGGTAGTAGGGGCCCTGCCCCTCCCAGCAGTCATGCCTCCCTCCACTGGAACCACCCTGGGGGCACCGTCATCCTTGTCTTCACTCCTGACACTGGACCTGTTCCCTACCACAACCTCACTGGGGCGTTCACCCTGAGGAAGAATGGGAATGCCACCGTCAGCTTCCGTCCCCAAATCCAGATCGCCACTGCCCTCTGCGCTGGATGGAGTGGGACCTGTGCCACCACCACTGCCACGCACTCGCGTTCCAGTGCCAGGGCGAGGACTGGGACCATCCCTGCTGATGCCCGGGGTGCTGCGGTTTTCAGGCTTGAGGACAATCCCATACTCGATTACTTCAGTGCTGCTGTTGTCACTGTGCTCTGGGGCCGTCCCAGCTGTCCCAGCCGATGGCTCCCGCCTGGCATTGTCCTCGTCCAGCCGCTGGCTGGGGATGATAGCCTGGTGGTCAGCCTTTTCTTTCTGTGCAGTACACACAAGGAAGAGGTCAGGGTGATGGGTGGCTGCTGGGGGCACCGCAGCCAGGCCAGGGTCCCACAGTGTCCCCTGGCCACCTCCTCACCTTTATCTGTGTCTGGTTCCTCCGTGTTGAGAATGAATAGACGTATTTGAAAATGTAGAAGCCATGCTTGGCGTTGCAGCCTTTCAGAAGTATCTGGTGGGGAAGAAAATAACCAAACCCCACAATTTTCTTATTAATTGCATTGGCAAGAGTTTCCCTTTCTGTGTCTGGCACCACAGTAGGGTCCCACCAGTACCCACGGAGGCCCCAGGAGGGGGCTGTGACTTGGATACCCGGTGCTGTCCCACACAGTTCCCAGCAGCTCTCCCAGGCAGTGGTGGTGGCACCTATGGGCAGCAAAACGTGGGCAAGAGCTGAGCCATCAAGCACTGCCCCAGCATCCAGGCAGCTGCCAGTGCCCACTGCTGGCCACCCACCCTGCCCAGTGTTCAGGGAAGGGTGGGAAAACTGCATCGATAAGCCAATAAATTCCCAGGCACTACCTGGGGTGCTGATTTAAAGACAGCAGTAGTAGGAAAGGTCAAAACCCCATTTCCAGGGCCCAAAAAGTACTGTGAATTTTGCTACAGCATGATTGTGTTGCATGCTAGTTTTCATAGGGTATTGTTGATAAATAACAAATGATGTTTTCCTGGGGACTGCTGTGGAGCATTTTATCACAGAGCATTTTTAATACACAGCACCATTGCTCACCAAAGAGTGCTCCAGCTTACTGCTTGGATCTGCCTGTGATGAGGGTCTGGAGCTGGTGGCATTTCCCAGTGTTTACTGAGCATTTACTGAGCAGCAACTTCTGTGTCCTTCCAGCTCTCCCTCATTATCCTGGCATTTTTTGATAGGTATTGGCTAGTGCAACCCTCAGGGTTGAGGGACCTACTGGTGGGAGCATCCCGTGAGCCCCACAAAGCCTTTCAGGCATTCCCTATGTGCTAGAGTGAGACACAGTCCCATAGAGGGGAGTCCTCTTTGATTTCAGCAAAATTAGCCACTGAAAAATCCCAAACCCAGCTGAAGGGGCAGAAACACACCCCAAAGTACCGAATATTCCCAGGTTGTTTCATTGTTTAAGAACAGTATCAAAGGCCAGATTACAGCTCTGGTTACACAGCATAGTATTAACTCCCTTCTGTGCCCCTATCTGAAAAGCAAATCTGTGCTGATTTATTGCCTTCCCCTGGGCTGCCCTGCTACTGACCCAGTTGTGAGAGCTTGCTCTGAGGGGTCAAAGCCGCATGGGAGAGGCCCATCCTTCAGGGAAGATGGGATTTCCCTCCTCCTTACCCTGACAAAAAAGCAAGCCTTTTCTAGGAGCAGACTTTCACTCTAGCTGTGTATTTAGTACGCTGAGCAACTGTTATGCAGGACAAAAATGGCTGCTATCATATTCATCTCAGTTTGCCCCATTTTTAGTTAAATCTCTCAAAATTTCACATTAGGAGAGCTGGAAAATGATTGCAGGCACCCTTCTGACTGCTGTTCCCCACATGGGTAGGATGAGCATCTCCTATGCCTCCTCTCCTGTGACTTGGCTCAGGCTGTTCGCAGGCCAAGAGCACTGGGCAGATCCCAGATCCACAGAAATCCAGGGGAAGAGGTACAGCCACCCAGACAGACACTTGTGCAATGCCCTGATTGCTAAACTGGAGGGATATGCTCAGCCACCTCAGTGCTAATATATATTTTTCCTTCTGGGTTCACCTCTGCTGTTCTCCTTAATCCTCTCCCCCAGCGCCAGAGGTGATGTATGCAACTACAGCCCATGTTTTCCCCCTGCTGAAAGCATGCTGGGATGCACTCACGCTTCCAGCAGTGTGCTGGGAACCCACGGAAAGCCATACTCACAGGTGTGGCGAGGGCTGTGCTGAGCAGGCACAGGCACAGGCAGATGAGAGATGTTTGCATCTTGGGCTGCTCCTGCAGGCACAAAATAAAGCATCGCTGTAGTTTGTCTTCCTGGGACTTGTGGTCCTCAATAATCCTGGTTAGCAGCAGCCTAAAAGCTCCCAGTATCCTAAAGCTCCCATGGCAGCAGGGTTTTCCAGCGACCCTGGCTTTTCCAAGGCTTTGCAGTGGCCCCTGGCATTGTCCAGCCTCGCTGCTTTCCTCGCAACAAGAACAAAACTCTCACCATGTGCTTAGGGCACAGCCAGCAGCTCCGAGTGGACACTCTGACACCAGCTCTTAAAAATTCCCAACTCCCTCTATCAAAGCAGCTTGGGTGGATATTTGCAATAAATGATCCCCCAAAGTTGCTGCAAGCTAAGCTGTTCATAAATCCAGATTAAGAAAGCAGCAGGCTTTCACAGCACAGATAAATGGCAGGAGGCAATAGCTCCGTTGGCCAATAATTCTCATTTCACCCAACCACCCCTGCTTGGGCTTGCAGGTCCATCCCAGAGACTATTTTCAGCCATATCAGCGTTGCTACAGGAAACACCAGAAGGAAATTCATGCAAAAGGATCAACAATACAAAGCAAGGTAAGCTCAAGAGATGTGCAAAGCCAAGGACTGGAATGTCCCCATCCCCACTGTGGCTTGTTCTGTGTGAAAGCAGGAGAATCCCTGTTCAGGGACTGCAGAGCTGAGGGGCTAGGGAGAGACAGGGCAGGAAGCTAGGTAAGATTACCTTTTCCCGTCGGAGGCAGGTCCCAGTGGCAGACCGTGGAGCCTGTGCCCACTTTGCTGAAATTTAAAGTTGGTCCCGGGTGCACAGAGCCAATCAGCTCCTGCCCAGGGACATTTGTCAGCTCTGGCAGCACCCGCAGATAACCAGGGGGAGTAATTTCCAGCTAAAAATGTGTTTGTGGTAAAAGACAGCTATCAAATGTTCCACCTGGCTGGATAAACAGAAAGCACAGTTTATAAATATCTGTTCTGAAGGCAAAATTGCTCGATGATTAGCGTAGATCTTAGTGTGGCACATGTCCAGCTTGATTATTGATAAGAGGGCATGCAGTGGGTCTTGGCTTGCTCACTGTGACCAACATGGGAAAGCCGGCATGGCTGCAGAAGTGGAAGGGCGATATCCAGAGCCAGGCCTGATCCTGACCCTTTGGCACAGAAGGGCAGCAGTGGCCAAGCTGAGAGCCACCACCATACTGTGTCTTCTGACACTTGCTTTTTGGGTTTCAACCTCAACCCCTCTGAGCTAAACCTATGCAAGTGCAAAATAGAAGAGTGGCAAAAAAGAAAAAAATATGTGTGTTTTTCCACGCACTGCTTGCACAGGTCCCTTTGAGCCCACCTTCATTATGAAGAAGGGTTACAAGGGTGTGCACAATGTACAAACCCTCCTTCTCCCCACCTCTACTTTTGGTGGCATTGCGGGTCACCGACACCCTTGCCAAGAAGGTTTCCCACTGCTGTGGCCAGCCTGGCTCAGGCATTCACTGTAGTACTGGTGACAGCAGCTCCCGTCACACTCCCCACTCTGCCCTAACCCAAACCCTGGGAGCTGGCAAGACTGATGCATTATCACCAGAAATGCTTAAGTCGTCAGCATCCAGCCCCAAGCAGGAGCAAATCCTGGAGCTGGCAGGAAACTGACCCTTGCCCACCGTCCCGGGAGCGGCAGTCGGATGCCACCCCACAGGGCAGCCAGCCCACGTGTGTTGGCTCCTGGAGGAGAGCCTTTGCCAGGTGCCTGGGGGGCTGACGCACACGGCACTGGGCTACGTGCCCTGTGGGAGTGGGACCCGGCCCCTGGCAGCACCAGGGCCCTTTGTCCAGGCCAGTTCCCTGACGTCTCTGGGCACCCCCTGGGGATGTGGATGATGGAACTCTTATGTCCCTGCACCAGCCATGAGTGCAGGCAGGGTTCCCCAGTGCTGCCATAGGGACTTGTCCCCAGGGGTGCCCACACTGCAGGCAGCACCTCCTGCCTCCCCAGAAGCTGCAGCCTGGCTTTGGCATACAGGAGCAGTTTTGTATAATAGCCAGTGACTTGCTGCAGCAGGAATTGACTAGTTCTGCAGTTGGACCTGCATCAGGAGCTGAACTTAAGTTTCCTTCCTAGGAGTGCAAGTTTACTGCTGTAAACTGTGCACAAGAGCCATCACTATTCCCAAGTGGTGGCATCTGCTTGGAACCCAGTGGGATTTGTTCTATCCCTATCCATAACGCAGATCACCGTTGGCCAGGGACACACTCCTGTTGGGAAGTAACCCTGAGCTGGGATCCTGAGGACTCCCAGCCAGGCATCCCCATCACTGATGGAGGAGTGGAGTGGATGCATGACTGTCACTGTCATAGCCCTACCTTGCTCTGGGAATGAGGCTGTGTGACCGGGACATTTTGGGCTGCAGTACTGGTGTTCAAGACGAACATCCAAGTCACTCAGCCTTGTTCCCACATGCCTGGTGCAGGGATGAAGAAGCAAAGCCCGCATTACAGGAGTGTGCATCTACAGCTAGTAATGCACAGAAAGAGAAATTAGTGTTTCTACCCTTATTAACAGTGCCTGGTGTGTGGTCATGCCACGGGAGGCACATTACCAAGGAATGGAAGATGTGGTAAAGTTATCACTGCTCACACAATGGAAATTCACATCAACTTTACATAAAATATGGCTGTAATCCCACAGTGGTGTCCCTAAGAGCACTCTTCCATTTTTCAGAGGGGACTCTACAGAGGCTTTCCAAGTTAGCCTTGCTGTTCCTCCCTCCTTTCGTGTGCATCTGAGCTGCAATAACAAGATTCGGCCCTAAGTGTCATGTGCAACCATAGCCCCTCAGCCCCTCACCAAACACTTTGCTTCCCCACTGACCTCAGAAAATTTGGCAGCAAACCTTTTGTCACCAACAAGCTCAGTTCAGTTGCTTTATTTCATTTGATTTCACTTTGCAAGATACAAAAAAAAAAAAAAAAAGAAGCCTGGGATGGAGCCAGTGCACATGGCAAGCTGCCTGGCATCTCCTCTGGTGTGCGGTGGCTCCAGGGAGCCTTCAGGTGCACCTTCCTGAGTGGCTGGGGCAGGTGGGAGCAGCACCAGGGCTGTCCCCCCTGTTCACTGGCTGTAGTAGTAGTCCTGGCCGTACACATCATACCCGTGCCCTTTGTAGTAGCCATACTCATCCTCGTAGGCACGGTAGCTGTCCCCACGTGCATACTCATCCTGTTCCTCATATGCACCCTCGGTGGTGCCCTCGTCCCCCCGGCTGTGGTCCCTGGCTGTCACGTCGTACTCCCACAGCTCCCCAGCTGTGGTGGCATCTGTGGTGGCATCTGTGGGTCCCCCATCATCCATAGTGGGCATCTGGGTCAGACCTTCTTCGTTGGTGGTGCTTGCAATGGTGGTGGCTTCGGTTTCCCCCTCCTCCTCCTCCTCCTCCTCCTCCTCCTCCTCCTCTTCTTCTTCCTCCTCTTCCTCAGCTTCACCAGTGCCCTCCTCAGCCACCACAGTGCCATTGCCATGAGGTTCTGTACTGTCTGTGGTATTGGTGCTTGTGCCATTGACACCATTCTCGTTCTCATCTACTTCTTCCTCCTCTTCCTCTTCTTCCTCCTCATTCTCATCACTGTCTTCATTTTCAGAGTCTTCCCCCTTGCTGGCAGTCCTCTGCCTGATCCCTTTCAGGATCCCTTGGCAGCCCTTGCCCTGGCAGAGGGAAGACAGCACAGCTTTACTTGGATGTCAAGAGGCTGCAGCTCCATGTGGAAGGGGGTAGGTATGGGCACAGATGAGCATCCCCCATCACCTTGCATGGCAGGACTGTCTTTTTGGGGTAGCCCTTCCAACCCCAAATTAATGCCCAGAGCTTGGTCCAGCTATGGGTATTTCCAGAGCAGCCCCCCAAGCAGAAACAGGGTGCAGGCCATCCCATGGGTACAGGCAAACATGCAGTGAACAGCCCCCTCCCCATGGGTGCTCCATGCTCCAGCTCCCCAAACAACACCTGCTGAGGGGATGTGACGTCTCCTCCCAGTGCACCCTGGCAGTCCTCAGGGGCTGCTCCGGCAGGGTGTCCAGCTGCCTTTGTGCCAGCATAAAATGGCACCTGCAGGGACAGGGACAGGGACAGGACAGGGGGTCAGCAGCTGGAGGGGAGCACAGGCTTCCTGGCAGCAAGAGGGGTACAGAGCATCCATACACAGCATTTGGGCATTGCTCGAGTTCCCTGCTTTCCCACGGGTCTTGTTCCAGGCTGAAATGGAGAAGCTGCAGCAGGGCAGCTGGAGCTGTGCAATTAAGTGGTGGTGGCTGGAGACGGGTGTTCCCATTCTGGCTCCACGTTTTGCTTTGCAAAGCATCTAAAGGTTTTCTTCTGAAGCTACCTCCCCCAGTTTCCAGTAAACAAAGAAAGCCACAGGCACAGTACATGTGGACTCACTGCACGTCATGTGTGGATGGTCAGTGAGAGTGTGATGGCTGAAAGCCAGGCATGAGCCCAAACCCCACCAGCAATTAGCCATCAGCAACGCTTGGCCCCAGAGATCAGCAGCAGAGCGAGGCTCTCAGTGGGGTGCATGGCTAAAAAATGGTAAGGAGTTACCCAGATGCAAACAGCCTGGAGCAGCCACTGAGGAACTGGTGAGACAGTTCACCCAGTGCCCAGCCTGGGAGGTGGAGCTTGTTGCCACCAGCAGATGAGCCCAGCCATGGCAGGGAGACCTGAGGTCAGTGTCATCACTGCCCTGGGCAATCCCTGCTGCTCGCACACCAAGACCAAGGACATCTACCCTGCCATTCTGGGCCACCTCAGACTTTGAAATATGGGTGCATCCCATTAAATCCAGGCTGCTCTCCTCTCCAATAGGAGAACCATCAAATTGCACAGTGCAGCCAGCTGTGCCAGTGGAAGTGATGGTCCCCATCCAGCAGCCAGTATAACAGTACTTTTTACATGCCTATATCTGACCTTGGAGCCTTTCAGCACGATTCCTCTTGCTAAGGAATCTGCCCTGCCCTGCCAATGAAGGCACATCCCTACATGGGAACAGCCACTGCTCCAATGCCCTCAAAACAAAAAGGCCGGACCTAAAGAGTAGCTACATTCCTGCATGCCATGTAATTTCATCCTGAGAAATGAAATTCCACCTTTTTCTGCCCATCCCACTACTCAAATTTATCCCTAGAGATTGCAGCAGTAGGGGAGAGAAACAAGCAAAATGAGGCAAATTGCAGGGAGGTACCAGGGCTGGCACAGGGGCCACCATATGCTGTATCCCAAGCCCTGACTGGCCTCCAAAGCAGGGTTTAAAACCAGATTCCCTGGCTTTCATGAAATAACTTCTAAAAAAGAAAAAAAATAAAAGACTTGATTAGGCCTGACACACAGGTTTCTAAGCATACTGGATCCTTATTTCAAAGCAGTTGTGTGCCTGAGACCACTGGATTATTTTTGAGCATTTACAGCCTGATGAGACACAAAAGATGTTTGTAACCCCTTACATTTAATTTAGGACCTGCATGACAATCACAACTACAGAGGTGCCCAAGCTCCTACTGATCCAGTAAACAGGAACAGCTTTGCCATCTGACTGGTACAAATTTGACTTTCCCAGTATAGCATCAGTTTGTGTCACTCCACAGACACACATGCAGAGCATAACTGGATTTTCCATAGGGATTTTCTCAGTGCTGTAGGGACAACAGATCCTAAAAGAGGAAGATAAGAGGAATTCCTAACAGGACCTTCTTCTTTGTGTGAACCTCCCTGCTTCTGTCCTTTGGCCTGTCCTGCTCATTTCTGAGCCACTGGAAATGGAAACCCAGAGAATTTGTCTCAGGGTTGTTTGGCACAACCCCCACCCAGGAAGAAAAAGGAAAGCAAAAGGAAAAAAATTGACAAAAAATAATAAAATAAGCCCCAGAGTAGAAAATCCAGTTGTATCCAGAGTGCAAGTCTGTGGGCGGTCAGTGACCACAAATGCTGAAGAGCAGAGACTACAAACCAAAGAAAGTTCCCAAATTCCCGTATTTGTTTTGCAGGCTGCTGGTTTGCCATACTCACCCCCCCTTCCTCCTCCTCCGAGCCATCCCCCTCTTCCTCAGATGAGTCACTGCCCTAAGAAGAAGGAAAACCAAGCTGGAGGTAGGTGGGAGGGTTCCCAGTGGTGTCACGAGTACAATGCTCTGTGCCCAGGCCCACAGGCCATGCCAGCAGGGCACAGACCGTGCCCCCATCCCATTTGGCCCAAAATCTCTGCATTTGGAGGGCGGCGGAGCAGCAGCAACCCCTCGGAAGCACCCACCTGGTACCGTCGCTGCGGGGGATACATGTAGATGTATCTGTACAGGTAATGCCGGTGCCGGCTCTTGAAAACCTACCAGGAGAAGGAGGGGGAAAATCCCATCAGTCTGGGGCCTGGGGTACAGCAGCCACCAAAACGTGCTCTGCCTCAAGGTCAGCCCCGGGTGGCACTGAGCAGGCGGGGTGGGGGGCACCCTACCGCGTTCTCTTCTGAGTCGTCCCCCTTGGGTCGCCGCAGCCAGCTCTTGACCTGGGGGAAAGGGTGGGTTGGTACGAGCCCCACACCAGCCCTGGAAAGGCTGGAGATCCCCCCTCGCCTGGCACTCACCGAGAAGGCACACGCCATCCCCACCAGGCAGGCAAACACCAGGACACTCCTCATGGCTGCTGTCCCTAGGAACACCGAAACACGTCGAGGGCTCGCTTTTCAGCTAGAACGCACCAACACCACTCCAAACCACCCACATGTCTGTGTCCACGTGGGTGAGTGGGGAGAAGAAAAGTGACCTCCAGACACTTCTTGATGGGGTCATCCAATCTCTCCATAGACCAAATCCTTTCTTTTCTTTCTTTTTTTCTTTTTTTAAAAAAAGATCTGCCTCAACTTCCATGAATACATTTTGTTTTTTCTAGAAGCCACAAAATACCAGAAAAGCAAGTTTCACCATGTAGTGGACTCGAAGCTTTCCTGGAGCAGGATGACTTTTTCCTGCTTCCCCATTGCCTTTGAGGGAGGGGAGAAAGCCAAGCCCCACTGGAGATGCAACAGGAGCAGCTGGGAGCACTGCCCACTACGGCCACCCTCCCATAGCTCCAAGACCTGCTTGGGCTCTGCCCAGGGAATAACAGCTCCTGGGAATTACACCACAGTTTAACCTCACTGAGGAAAAACAAGCAAGCAAACAAATAATGGAAATAATTGGCTTCTACAGCCTGCCATTGGCAAAAACAGCAGTGGCAAGGCACCCATGCAAAGAGCCCCCCACATCCATAGCTGGAGGGGGCTTGGCTCTGGGCAGGTCTGAGCTGCACAACCAAAGCACCAAAACACAGCCTGCCCTCCTCCATCAAGGTGAGCAAGGAGCACACCCAATCCTTCCAGCAGCACCCCAGCCTTCCCCCAGGGAGCAAGGCTCCCAGCATCCCCCTGAGCTCAGTCAGGCCCTTCCTTTTTTCTACCCTTCCTCTGCCTAAACCCAGTAACAGCTGCACTTGTAGGGAATTGTTATGACATTTATCTCTGCCTGAAGTTTCCCTATTTTTGCTTAACTCAGGCTAGAAAACAAGTTTCCCAAACTTCCCTGACCTCGCAGCAAGGCTCTGGATGCTCATCCCCTGCACCCAAAGCACTTCATGAAGCCACAGACCCAGGAAAGGACTAAAACCAGCACCTCATCCTGCCAGCAAGCTGAGCCCCCCCATCTCCCTGCAAAGAGCAGACATCAATGCACAACCCAACTGGGAAAAGCAGCAGCAAGCTTACCCTGGCCCAGCACCGAGAGCTACCCACGGAGTCAGCCGGCACAGATTTCCTCCTGCTGCTGCCCTGCTGGGATATAAGGTCTGGCTTTGCCCCCCCCAAGCCAGTCACCGCCCTGCCCAGAGTGACGCCAGCCCTCCAGCATGCACCAAAAACCCTCCAAAACTTCAACGCTGGCAGATTTGGTGCACAAACATAGCGCCCCATGCCGCTGCCAAACCCAGCGAGGTTTGCACTGCGCCGCTTAATTGAGGGTCTGGCCTCAGATGAGCGGCTGGGAGGCTGAGGATATAATAACACTCTGGGTTTTAATTAAAATAAATATTGGGAAATCTGTTCCTGGGGGGTGTCCACCTCCCTTTTTGGGAAATTCTGTCACTGTTTGTTCAAGTAGACAAAAAGACCAACCTCAAAGGCCTGGCTCCACAGCCACTTGGGCAGAACCGTTAGACCAAAAAAAAAACCTAAATCCAAACAAATCCCTCTCCAGGATGCCTGCAGAGGCCTTGGTAAGGGCAGGGAAAGTAAAGGGGACTCAGATACAGGTGTCACCAGTCCCCCTTTGAGAGCCATTTCCACCACAGTGTTGCTACAAAATGCATGTCTGCTTTGTTTCTAATACTCCACAAACTACACAGACCCACAGAGGGGCCAGCCCAGTCCCCTGCTCTCAAAAATCAGGCATTGCTCAGCTGAAATCTGTGTATGCCCCCAGCAAAGCAGAATAACTGCCTGGGAGTGGAGGGGAAATGAAAGAACCCCACCCACATGTGCCCTCAAATCACACTGGGGACCTTGGTGGCAGGATACAGCAAACGGATGTTGCCCCCGGCACCCACCTCTGCAGGGATGTCTTTTCTCCTTCACCTGTATTTATCATTTCCTGCTTGGATTTCAGCCACCCAGCTCTCCAGTGAAACTCTGCTCCCTCTTTCCCAGATTTTTCTTGCACTCCTCAGCAAAGACCCCTAAGCTCCTGCACATCTGGGCTGCAACAGTTCAGGGAATGAATCCTCACCAAATGCAACTTTGCTTCCCACAGTGCCAAGGAGATCTACAAATCTCACTCGATGCTTTCAGCCCTACAGCTCTAGGAGAGGGAACAGAGGTGCTGAAAAATAAATGCCTTCAGGCAAGTCTGTAATGGTAAGCTTAGCCAGTGGTAAAACTATGGTTATTTAGGACAGAATAATCCACTTTGCCATGAAAGACTTGAATGTTTCTTCTGAAAACCAGGGGCACAAACAGCCTCACCTACATGCAGGGGAGCGCAGCATCGACAGGTACATGATGGGGAGCTGATAATTGCTGATGGAACACTATGCACACAACTTGTTTCTGCAGAGGGAGAGGTCCCCCTTAGCCCCCTGAGGGTCCAGCACCCCGGTAGCAGGCCATGCCACATGGCCACCATGCAACCCCTGAGGCATCAGGGCACAGCTGCCCCATGGGCTTCAAATTTCAGGATGTCACTGTGAAGAGTCCTAATTATAAGGGAAGCCTGGAGCTGGCCATGGCTTTCAGCTGATGCCTTGTGCCAGGAAAACCCACACACACCCAAAAAAAAAAAA
>VYXF01009612.1:107398-119493 GCA_013397295.1 Polioptila caerulea
CCAAACCAGCCATGCAGTGTTTCAGTGCCAACACAGCAGCCTCTCATAAAGAGAGACCAGCACTGTGAGGATCCCCATGTCCCCCATCTCCATGGGGCTGGAGCAGCTGGAGGTAATGCAGGACATTCAGGGCAGAGACAGCTCTGCTTCCCATTGTTCCCTGCTGTCCTAAGCTGCCTGGCCTAGGAGAGCAGTGAGCATGTGTTCAGCTTTGAGCTTCAAATTTCATCAGGGCTCGGGAACAGAGAGTCCTGGTGGGAGGCGATTTTTAATGTAATTAAAGGGCTTCTGCTCCAGGCTGCTTAAAAAAAAATATGGAAAACTGACTATAAAAACACATATTTCACCCAAGATCCCTAAAAAGCACCAGGATAATTAACATGTGCCCAAGTGCAAGTGCCTTGTGCAGCCAGCACCTATGTTTAGCTCCTGGAGCGAGTGCTGCCCGGGCAGGCCAGCAGCAGCAGCAACCTCACTGGCACCATGGCAGGACACCAGCAGGGAACTCGGCCAGCACATCCAAAATGTTTCCATTTGAAATTTTTTTATTATTATTACTTTAAAAAGCATCACATGGCAGGCTTGGAGCATTGGTCTTGGTCTCTCGATGCTTTTGCAAGTACTCCATCTCTCCAAGATGGCAAGGCTTGGAGGGATTACTCCTTTATCTGAGAGGAATCTGCTATTAAAGCAATTGCAGGCTTTGAAAGCTTTATGAAAAAGATCTCACCTTGCTGGAAACAAAACACAGAACAGCTTATCCACCTCCAAAGGTTTTAACCAACGTGGTCTAGTGGAAGGTGGGGTTTACATCAGCCACTGGCCACAGCTTTGTGCTGCAGCTTGCACCCAGCAAGGACACCCTGTATGGTTTGGGTGTACTTGCCTGAGCCCCTGGGGACCTCAGGGTCAGAGTGTCCCTGTCTGGCTCAGAGTGACATGGCTCCTAGGTCCAAATTTAGTTATTATTTTTGCAGGGCAGTAAATGAGCAGAGCAGAGTGCTCCTGTCCTGCCCGGACACACTGCAGGGCTGAGGCCACACCGTCCTGTTTCCACGCCCTGGAGCTATTCTGAAAGGAAACCTCAGGGCCAAAAATAAGTAAAGAAAACAAAACCAGAAGGACACTTTGAGCGTGGTGGGAAGAGACCAAGGTGCTGCTGCAGCCAGGGAAAGGGGCACCCCTGCCATGCAGCTCATCAGCCAGGGCACCCCCAAAACCTGCATAGGGGTCACCTGAGGCAGAGCTTGCCCTGGCTGCCACCTCTGCCCACGTGCTGTCAGGGACAGGAGTGTGTGTGCCAAGGTTTACCAGCTGCAGGGAGAAGTGATGAGCAAGAAGAGGGAACAACAGCATAAGAATAAGGAATGCCTCTCTTTCCCCTTACCTCTCAGAGCACAAACACAAATGCAAACCTGCGTCAGCTCCACACACGGCTCATTATTCTTTTTCCAACATTCAATTTTAGAAAAAAAGTGTGAGGGGAGAATATCTAAAATGCAACTTGTATCAGTCTCCATTATCAGTACATAACCTTCATATATTGGCCCTCTGCAACTGAACGTTTTGTATGATTTTCCTTTTTCTCTGGGCAGAAACCAGAAAAGGGAAATGGATTTGATTTACACGCCTGGCAAAATGTGGGCCAGGAGTAGCTCTGTAATGTGAGAACTTTGAAGCCCCCTGAACTCTGGGAACAAGACCCAGCAAATCACTGAGTCTAGGTCATAGGGTTATCACAAATCTTGGACTCACCACCACCCAGGCCCTCATGTGTTTGAGCAATATATGTATATTTGATCTCCTCAGTTTATTTGTTTGTTTTTCTTTTTTTCAGGAACAAGAAACACCTCATCAGCCTGAGTGAGTTACCAGGTCTGGTCACCCCACCTGTCTCTGCCCCCATTCACGTGTGAGAGCTCTGAAACACATCCTCAGGAGAAAAAGCAAAATAAACCCCCCAAAAGGCCTTATTTTCAGGAGGCAAGCAGGAAGATAGCCTGTGTTCATTGCAGAAATAACAACTAACAGCCTGCACACCCAGCTCAGGAACTGAGCTCTCTAACCAAGTTAAATCAGTGTCCCTTAAGGCATCTGAATGGCGTGGAGGCACACTGCTTCTGTCCTGAACTGGTGATGGGTGCCTACCTCCCTGCCACTGCACACACTGCTCTAACTTGGTAAAACCCCTGAGCCTGGGATTATAAAGGTACCACTTGCAGCAGAGGCGGAGTGTGCTGCGTGTGTCAGCTGGAACTGCTGCTCTTGCACTGATTGTTTGATATTGTGTACACACGTGCATTGCAGAAGAGTGATATATGTATCCACATATCATAGAATCACAGAATCCTTTGGATTGGAAGGGACCTTAAATCTCATCCAGCCCCAGTCCCCTGCCATGGGCAGGGACACCTCCAGGGGTCCAGGGACCAGGTTGCTCAAAGCCCCATCTGAACTGGCCTAAATACATAGAGAAGTATGTGTCTTCTGCAAAAAGTGCCTTAACACTCAGGCACTCTTCAGTTTATTAAAACTGGCTTTGGAAGTTTTCACACTGTCATGAAACTACTTTTTGCTCTGCATGTGGAAAAACATCAGGTCTAGGACAGAAAGGCAGGTGTTGCCTCTGCCCCCCAGCTGCAGGTTCAGCCCCAATGTTCAGTAACCCGATGCCTTCTGCTAAAATACAACAGCTCTTTGCAGCTTTGCATCTCAGGGTGTGAAAACAGGAAAAAACTGAACTGCAAATCGCTTGCTCACCCTGCAGCTTTAAGGCTTCCACCATGAGATTGGGGAGTGCAGCACAAGAGGATTTAAGGTTTCCATCATGAGCTGGGGGGATGCAGTACAGGTGGATGCTAATATTTGCACTTTACTTGTACCAGCCTGTGGTGCTCAGCTCCTTGGGGCAGTGCTGGGGGGACCACAAAACTCCCAGGACATGGCTGAGCCAGGGATGGGAAAGTTATTTGCCATCAAAGTGCATGGCAGTAAAGGGAGCTGGAAGAAAAATTTCCTTTGAGCATTCAAAAGGTTTGTAACATTTTGGGGTTTCACTGAGGTCAAACGCTGTTTTCCCACGTCGGGGATATTTCTTTTGTTCAGATTGATGGCCTCAGTGATTCCGTCAGAGATTTTTCCTTCCCATTGAAAAGGGCAGAGAAATGCAATCAAACTCTCCTGGCCCCACTGAGTGCTTGGAGAGGAGTGGTTCCCACCACAGAATTCCATCACAGGAGGCACAGAAGAGACAAGCCCATCAGAACCGAAGGGTGCCTGTAAGAAAAAGGAAGAGAAATTTATTACAAGGGCATGTAGTGACAAGACAAGGGGGGGGATGAATTCAAACTGAGAGAGGGAAGGTTTAGATTCAATTCTAGGAAGAAATTCTCTGCTGTGATGGTGGTGAGGCACTGGAGCAGGTTGCCCAGAGAAGTAGTAGGTGCCCCATCCTTGGAAGTGGTCAAGACCAGGCTGGATGGGGCTCTGAGCAACCTGGTCCATGGCAGGGGGGTTGGATTGAGATGGTTTTTATGGTCTCTTCCAACCAAGACCATTCTGTGATTCTACCATCCTTTCTGCCACAGATATTCCCATTTTGCTGAAGGTAAACACAGGCCAAGGAAAAGCCCTGCAGTCAGCTGTGGAACTCAGATCACCATGGGAAGCCCAGAAAATTTATCTGCACTGTCAAAAAAGCCACTGCTGGATAGAGAAGAGGTCTACAAGTGCAGGGGTCTCTCTGTTTTTCCCACCTAACCCAGGAAAATAATGGGGTTGAGTAAGTACAGCTTGTGTGCCGTGGCTGCCCCAAATTCAGCTGCCACAGCCAGGCTCAGCACTTCTGCCTCCCACCACTTCAACCACACCAGCTACTTATTAAAAATAGAATTTTTTCTTCTTGGAAGGGACAAAAAAAACCAACATAAGAAACCTTTCTTTCATGATGATGCAAACTCATGTTTTCAAAAACCCAAATGGATCCAAAAATACCTGCTTTAAACCCCAATGCTGATTTCTGGGTAAATAGCTGCTTTCAGCTCTGGAGGCCACCCCCAATGCACAAAGGATGTCACGTGGGCATATAATAAAAGCATACATCGACGTGGGCATTTTTTATCCCTGTCTAACCCATCAGGAAAACTGGCCCTGACAACTTCATCGCATAATCATTCTGAAACTGGAGGCAGGAACTTCTCCAGTGATGGCAGAGCCTGTGGCTGACCTTCCCAGCTGCTTGTCCTGCCAGCCCAACAGCAGAGAACAGAAGTTTTCCCTCCAATATTCACAGTGCACAGACACATGGCATGAAAACCAAATATATAAACTCCTAAAAATGCCTTAAAATCCTCTAAGAGAACATCTTTTGGTCACAGTCCCTCTGTCCATCCAAAACCTCACCCTCTGAAGTCCTGCCCATCATCAAGCCCTTCCAGATGTCGAGCAGGGTGGTCCTGCTCATACACGGGTGAATAGCATTTGATAGGGATGGTCCAATGCCACCAGTGTCCCCCAAAACCCTGCAGGTGTCCTTGACAGGTTCTGGGCACATCCCTGCATGGGCCCGGTGTTGCCTTCTGGAGGCTGACCTGGAACAGAGACTAGAGAGAACAAGAGGATAAAGTAGGGATTTATTGAAAGGCCTCAATGGGTTCACCTGGGCCACACAAGAGCCCAGCCAGACCACACCCAAGATGCCCCAAAATGGTCACAAAATGGACACTCGATCACAAGGTCTCACACTTTTATAAGTTCTGGTCCATCAGCAGATTAGAGTCAATTGTCCAACCACAGCTTCAGGTTATGAAGCTCCATCCTCCTGGTTTTTCCTTCTCACTTCACCGCTGTTTTTATTCTTGGGCCTGAAAGTTGTCCTTGGTATTGAGCTGGGGAAGGAATTGTTTTGTCTCTCTACTCTGTGAAGAGAACTCAATAGCACTTGATATGAAACCTAAAGCTACCCACTAAAACAGCACAGGATCTAAAATACAGGAGCTAAAACCTAAGGCTTCACCAGCACGAGCGGCTCCCTCCCTGCGGCCAGGCAGGAGGTTTTCCCAGAGAAGGGCAATGCCCGGGAGGGATGGCCCCATGGGAAGCTGTCCCGGCAGGACTGGCAGGCTGCAGTCAGCTCTGGCTCCAGCTCCCTGGTTTTTGGGGAGCAGCCAGCCAGCGGGAGGCAAGTTTGGGCGTTGCTGGCCGGGACACGAGTGCGGTGGCAGCCTGTCCCGGGAAGGCACGTGAAGGGCACCCACGTGTGGGGCAGCGCAGCCGGACACTCGGCCCTGCTCGCAAGGCACTCGTGTCTCCCGCTCACGCTAAACCCAAACCAACCCAGCTTTCCTCTCCATGCACGAAATGAGGAAGCTGGGGGCACGCAGTCCCCTGCCTGGCTGTGCCAGGCTGCTGTGCACCCCGGCACTTGCTCCCACAAGGATGAGGATGGACACAGAGTCACGCACAAACTCGCAAGAAGCGGTTTCATCCCGTCCCCGACACGTCTCGACCGTCCTTCTCGCAGGCTGGGCTCACTGCAGAGCTGCACTCCTCTTCGTGGAGGCGTCCGAAAAAAGCGGCTCCATCTCCAGCCCCGCCAGCTGTCGCTACGCGAACATCACCTCCGATGGCCCCGGCGATGCGACCCAGCCCTGACAGAGGCGGCCCCGGAACGCGGCGGCTGCCGGAGCAGCAGCACCGCTTGCTGGTCACGGGAGAGCTCCCAGCCCTGCCTGCCCCGCGGCAGCAAACGCGTCATTACTACAGCTTTAAACCACGGGGATGTCACCCGGCCCTCTTGGCTGCAGCCAAACCCACGCTTGCTGTCTTTCATCCCAGTGGTGAGCTCCAGAATTTTAGTGCCCTTGACCCTGACAGGCATCACTGGCATCACAGCATCCCCAACTATCTACACAACTGATGTGAGGGGTCCAAAAAATAAGGGCCAGGTCACAGCCAAGTGGAGGCTAGTGGGATGAAGGGTCAGGAAAGAGGCTCATTCCCAAGGCAGCAGCATGGGGAAGCCACAAGTTTCAGAGGTGATCTCATACAGAAGCAAAACAAGGTTACACAGGGTGAAAATTAAAACATAATTTCCAGAGAAACCAGGAGCTGTTCAGCTCCCAGCCTTCATAGTGGTGGAAACATGCTACAAATTAAGTGTGGTTCTGCTATAAGTAGCAGAAAAATATTTCCTTTTTTTTCTGGTTCTTGAATTTGGTACTCACTCTCAGCAGTGACACCTCTGAGACTGGACAGCTGAAGGGAACGTATCCACTCACCCTGACCCCTTGGGGACTGTTCCCTGCAGAGCCACAACTCCATGCAGCAAAACTGCCCAGTGACACAACAGCCCAAGGCTTCACCTGTCAGCATGGAAACCCACATTGTACTGCTGGTCCAGCACACCTGAACAAGTAAGAAGGGCCTGGGTGGGATTTAAAAGTATGTGATTTTAAATAACATGCTGTTTACTTGCTGATAGGAGGAAAAAAACAACCAAATGTCACATAGAGTAAAACAGGCTTTACTCATGATAACACCTTTTCCCTGCTCACCTGCATCTCTGCTGCAGGGAACCTGGTACCAGGGGTACCACAGGGCACACAGAGCCAGTGGCCCAGAAGAGTCCTCATGCCCTGGGACATCTTTCCAGCACCTCAGGAAGAGCAGCACAACCCTTGCTCACATTGTAGGAAGGAGGTGATGGCCCTAATACAGCAAAGCCCCAGGCCCAGCTCACTGGGATCATCAGCCAGATTTTCCATCCCACTGTGGGTTCACTGAGGGCCAGGAGTGGCCTGGAAAGAGAGGGGGTGGGAACACCCTCAGCTTTTCCTTTTCCCCTCCTCCTGGTATGCTGTGGCTCCCCACACAAATATCCTGCCCTTTGCTTCCAACTCCTTCTGGTCCAGCCCCAAACTGCAGACCCTGACACACCCAGGAGAAAAAAACAGCAACACCTCAAACCACACTACAGTGGAGTTTGGTGGTTTTAATGGTGATTAAAGAAATCAACAGGGTACATTTCAGCTTTGAAATACAAGTGCAAAAAGGATAGAGTATAATGTTTTCTGTACATTTCTTACAAAATAATAAAAATATTACATACATCCCATCCTGAAGTGGTACTTCACACCCTGCTGCGCCCATGCACCATGAGTGCACACCAGCTGTAGCTTTTCCTTTTTATGTGCTGAACATGGAGTTAATGGAAAGCTCCAGCTGGAGTCTGGGCAGATGTGTTTAGGGCAGTGGTAGGTAAACACAAGGGGTGAACGCAGGGACTTGTTCTGCCCAGCATGCCCAGGAGTGCCAGGCCAACACTGTGCCCCTGGGGCGAGTGGGCAGCATCACCCTGCTGGCATTCACAGCTCACAGCTGCTCTCCAGTTTGATACAGAAAATGCCTTTTCTTGCTGTGGTTTGGCATTCTCCCTGTGCCTGGCAACCTCTCCACTCCCTGTGTAGTGTGCCCAGGCCCGGCCCTGGCAAACCTGACTCTGTTTTAACCACAGCATCTTCTTGAGAAGAAGTCAGCCAGGCTATATGGCAAATAAATTAACCCCTCGTCCCCCCCGACCCCCAGGCCGCTGAGGCCGTGGGGCACAGGTCAGTACCCGTCCTGGCAGTCATTGTCATCGTAGTCAGCAGCAGGTCTGTGGCGGAGGGCGCCCAGCCGCCGCTTGCGGCCCTCGCTCTCCAGGCTCTGCAGGGAGCTGTCATCCCCGTGGCTGCTGGACTCACGGGTGGCATCCTCCTGGGAATGGCTCTCCACGCCATCATCATCATCTTCCTGGGACTCGCTGTTGTCGCTCTCTGTGGACCTGCTGTCCTCACCCGTGTTGTCCTCTGGGCTGCTGTCATCCTCTGGGGACTCTGGGCTCTCAGCTGATGTGCTCAGCACAGACTCATTCTCATCCTCTTCTGACTCCTCCACTGTGTCCTCTGTGGACTGACTTTGGTCATTATCATCTTCCCTGGACTTGCTCAGTTCACCCTCTTCTTCCCTGGACTCACTGTCAGGTGTGGACAGCACACTCCTGTCCTCAGCAGAATCCCAGTCCTCCTGCCCTTCCCAGGTCTGGCTGTTGCTGTGCTCATTCAGGGTTCTCACCACCTCTGGGGTCTCCCCTTGCTCTTCATCTGACTGCTCCTCAGTGCTCTCCCTGGACTCGCTGTCCTCATCCTCCCTGGAGGGACTATCCTCCCTGGAGGGACTGTCCTCCCCATCCCCATCCCCATCCTCCCTGGAGCGGCTGGAGCTTTTTTCCTCTGACTGGCTGTCAACAGGCTCTTCTGACTGACTGTTGTCCTCCACGGATGGGCTGTCTTCTTCAGAGTCACCATCCTCCACCTCGGGGGACCTGCTGTCACCCTCCTCCCAGCGGTGGGAGCCACCCCCCTGGGCACTCTCCCAGCTGTTCCCCAGGGCACGGGGGCCAGCGTAGCGCATCCTGTAGCTGCTGCCCGGGCCATCGAAGACAGAGGGATCATCTCCCTGCATGGCTTCGTCCTGGAAGTCGTAGCTCTCCTCCTCCTGGCTGCTGCTGCTGGCCCCTCCGTGCCGGTAGGAGTGCCCAAAGCCGTAGCTCCTGTAGCGCCGGTGGTCTGCCCCGGTGCTCTCGCTGCTGCTGCTGCTGCTGCTGTCGCCGTGCCCCCCGCCAGCCCCGGCATCCCCACGGCCAGCGTCGGGCTCCTGTTCCCCTGCCCCATCAGCACCAGCCACGTAGGTGGGGCCTTCGCCCCTCTCCTCTTCCCCGTTGGCATTGAAGGTGTCGTCCCCGCTGTCATCCTCCTCGTCCAGGAACCCACCGCCGTGCGAGGGAAACCCGTTGGCTCCGGTGCCATAGTGGTCTCCGTTGTCACCATCATCAGTGTCCCGGGCGTCCGCCTCCTGTGGAGGTGACAAACAGATGAATGCAAAGCCAAGCACAGCCTTGACCAATGCCAGGTTTGGGGCCTAGGCAGCTTTCCTGGCAGAACAAAACATTCCTCTCCACTCACTCACCAGGAAACCAAGGTCGTTTCCATTGTGGGCGCCGATGTTCTCATGGTCCACCTGGTTCATGTGCTGAGCCTGCCCAACTTGGCCTCCCACGTCTTGGCCACTGAGCTCACCCAGCTCCTCATCCACAGCATTCCCACCCGTCAGGTCCCTGACAAGGGCATTTTCCCCCGTCTCTGGACTGGCAGAAGGATGCCTGCCATATCTGCCATCTAGGTGGTTGCCCAGCTTGCCCACGTAATCTTCATCTGTGGTATCCTGGAGGCAAAACACGACAGGGTGCTTTGGGTTTATTAAACACAAACCACAGCACGTTTACAGCTGCTGTTTCAGGACCTCACTCCCGAGCCATACAAGAGGTCAAACATTTTTATTTCTTGCACCTCAGCCCTTTAGTTATTTCTACTGATACAAAATAAAATGGTAGCCACCCACAAAAGGGCAGCCCAAAAAATCCCAACCTGGGTTAGCTCAGAGCACAGAAACTTCTTTTCCAGGCACAGCACAGGAAAAGTTATCAGGTGAACTGGGAACTTTCTGAGGGAGGCTAGTCAAAACAGGATGAAACCAACCCAGCTTAAAAAGACTGAGCAGACAGCTGAAAGACCCACAGAAACAGCAGATCCCTCACACGTTCCTGATCCAAGGATTCCTGCCCCACCCCACACTTGCTCCCAGAGGGGCTGCTACCTGTGGGACAGGGGCACCTATGGCTTACCTCCTGCAGGGCGCTGGGTTCATGGCCAGGCACCTAAACACATCCAGGAGACATTTGATCAGTGGTCAGTGTGCCTTGGCTGGGCAAAACCAGGGGGTTTGGGGTGGGAGCATCAGTCCAGGGGGTACTTACAGGGTGAGCACGGGCCACGGCCCAGAGGAGCAGCACCAGGAACGCAGCCCTCATGTCAGTTGTGGTCCCTGTGGCTGCAACAAGGAATGAAATGTTTGCAGGCTAGAGAAAAGCCTTTGCATGTGCCTCTGGCTGGAATTTGGCCCCACAAAGCCCTCCCAAATCACAGTGCTCAGCCTGGCATGTCATCAGACAAAGCCAGGGATTTGTCGTTGTGCCACCTCCTGGCACCTCCTGTGCAGAAACCTCCCTTTAGTTTGGGATTTGAAATACTGAGCCATGTACTGGCAGATTTTTTTTGTCTAAGCATCATTAAAGAGCAGGAAAGCTCTCCTGAGTTTCCTGTTCCCATAGTAATGCCACCACCACCAGGGGTTGTGACAGGAGCGTGCATCTCAGATGGGCAGCACTGTGAGACCATGGGCTGCAGAGCTGCACCTCCCACCTGCAATGGTCCCCACAGCCACATAAAATCTCCCACCATTCCAAAGTGGAACACCCCAACGAGATAACCCCACAGACAGCTGCATCTCCAGAGCCCTCTGGGTGGGCACCCCAGCAGCACTGCTGCCTGGCAGGCAGATAAGGCAGGTTTTCTCCAGCTCTACTCTTATTTTCCAAGCATTTTCTTTAAGCAGCTCAGCACCTCATTCCTATGTGTTACCACACTGAACATCACCCTGCGCCCAAAGCACGCTGGAACGAGCACACTTCTGATTTTCTTCCCTGACAAAGCAACACCTACATCCCAGCTGATGAGCCTCCTGCTTTCAACCAAAACTTGTGGGGAAATCTTCAACCCCTGTTCCCAAAAGCTGCCATTTTCCCTCCAGGCAATGCCAGATCAACCCAAAGAAACCAAGACCTTTACCTCAAGGTGTGATGCAAGCCCGTGTCTCCTGTAGTGCAGGGGATGGGATGAGCTGGCTGCCTGTGTTGGGATGCTGCAGGCTGTGTGTCCCAGGGTGGCCGGGCAGGCATTTACCCCCTGGCCAGTGCCAGCCCCGGGCCGGGGGCAGCCAATGGCACCGCCGGGCAGCGCTGCTGCGCCTGGAGGTGTCACCGGGAACTGGCCTCCCACGCTTCCTCTGGCCTCCGCCAGGACCACGGCCCCAAAAAAGCTCCTTGTGGTTGCAGGATGACGAGACGGGCTGGCAGTTAATGACGGACTGTGCTGGCCCTGTGTTTTGGCTGCTAAATTTATCCCATTCACACACTTCCCGCCATGACACACGCAAACAACTACGGCGTCACCCGCACCGAGCACTGGACCCCATCCCAGGGGTGGCATCCTCCTAACCCTTGCACTTGGGAGCAGAGTTTTTCCTGTGCCATGGGCCAGGGGGCTGAAAGCCACAGGGACCATTTCCCTGCCAGGTCTCAGCCCTGTCCTGGACCTTGGGGAAGGAGCACAAAGCCACTCTTATCTTACTTTCATGCCACACAGGCACTCGTGCCAGAAGAAGAGAAATACTAAATGGAGGTGTATAGGGAGCATCCCACACTCTGCACCAAGTGCAGCATTCCAGTGCTCCTTCCAGCTGCTGAACAGGCAGGGGATGAAACCTCTGCTCTGGGAAACTCAGGTCACAACATGCACCATGGGGACATGGACAGGGCTTTGCCAGCATTCACAGGAGATGCTGGCACTGTGAAATAAATGGGCAGGGTCAGGATTGAGCCAGGGCTCTGTAAACTGCAGGTTATCTGAATTTGCTCAGGCTGTAGAAAACAGCATCCAGATGGCATGCCTTGTGCTGGACAGAGCATCTTGTGAAACCAGACGTGTCAGCCTACTGCTGGGTGTAACTTCATCCTCACAATCTCCTGCTGTTTCCCCCCTCATTACCAGTCCACAGTCCATGTGTGCCTGTCCTGTCAGGATTTCAAAGTGCCGAATGTGATGTGATTAATCATATTCCTCCTATCCCCGTGCAGGGAGGTCCCAGTGCCACCATAGTCCCACTGCTTTCCCCACAGCCTCTTGGCCCCAAGATGGTCACCATCAAGCCACCCATTCTCATGCCCATACCTTCTGCAGATGTTTTCCTTCTCCTTCCCCACCTGACCCCTGTCACAGATACTGTGGGATGTATTTTCCTTTTGACCTGTGTCAAAATTATACCCCTGTCCCCAGCCAGATATGAGTTCATGTTGCCAACCTTTTTTAGGCACCTCCAACAATTACCATGTTTTGTTGGGGTTTTTTTGTTGTTTTTTGTTTTGGGTTTTTTTTTTTTTT
>VYXF01009612.1:119498-155080 GCA_013397295.1 Polioptila caerulea
TTTTTTTTTTTTTTTTTGTAATGTCAAACCTGCATTTAACTCCGCTCCCAAAGATCTGGTGCTGCTTCATGTCCAGGTGCTGTGGTGCAAGGAGATAAACATCAAGCTCTGCATGCTCAGCTCTTTTATAACACAGGTCACCCATTGCCCCACCAGCCACCTCCCCAGGGTCACTTCCCTCTTTTCCAGTGGCCCTGAAACACCCACAGCACCAGCACACCCAACAGTGCTCACTGACAGCACCCCAACCTGACCCATGTCCCTGTAATCTCCAAAAGCCCTGGGTCCATCCATGAGGGCTGTCCCCCAAATCTCTTCCAGAGATCACCCTACAGCATTATCCAGATTGCCCAAGCAAATTTGTCTGTGTTTTGCAAGTAAAGGAAACCCCAGCCCACACATTGCAACCTTACAATAAATCTTATAAAGAAAAAATACTATTAAGGATTGTTGCTCTTACACCAGAGGTGAGAAATGGACTAAGGGTGGGAGCAGCAGCTGTGTGTTGGATGTTTTAAACACCACTGGGCAATTCCCCAAGTCCTACCCTACCAAGATTCTCAGTCCCTGGAAGGAAGGTGGGGGAAACCTGGCCAGGCTGAAGCTGGCACCCTCAGACTACCAGGGAGGGTTTGACCAAGTCAGAAATGAGAAGACTGGCAGGGCTGGTAAGAACATGCAGGAATATCACTTCTCTGTTTGACAGTCTGGACTGTGTGGCGTCCATGAGAACAGAGGAAAGAAATAAATGCAGAGAACAGGAGGGATGAGACACCAAAGCAGAAAGAAAAGCTGGCACTACAGGCAGCCAGCTGGTGGAGGAGGAACATAGCAGCTGCTCTCCTCCACTGATCGAGACAGCTCAGCATCAAAAACTCAAGAAACAAACATTGTTCAAAAAACCACTGTTCCCTCTTTTTTTTTCCAGCCCAGGGTATTTTAATAATATTAATGTTGCTGGTGCACTTCTCTCCTGAGTGGACCTAAGGGTTTTGACAGCAGAAGCAAAAAGAAAAGGATCAATGACAGGGAGTAGGGGAGACTAGGATGAGAGCAGGACCCAAGGCACATGTCCTCAGCACTTAACCAAACACTCAGCACCAGCTCATACCTTATGATCAGATCCAAATCCAAGTCCCTGTCCCCCACACCATCTGGTGACAGGTGTTATAATGCAGTTTCATTTTGTTGCCTGAATAAATATTGTCTGTGTTTCATAGCATTAACATGACACATAGCCCAGTAGCTAATGATGACATTTTAGGTGTTTGAAGAGGAGCACTGATATTCCAACTCCTTCTGGGAACAAGCCTCAAAGCTACAAATGCTGTGATGTGGAACTACCAGCATGTTTGTCACAGCACGGAGGCGTGCTCAGGTTTGGTTTCTGTTAAGCCTCTAAAATTTGCTACTTCTCCTTGTTGGAAAAAAATATCTCACCAGAGCCTGAGTCCAAGGGCCCTAAAATACAGACACACACTGGGCACCTGCTAATGCTAGACCTCTGCACAAAACCAACAGCCCTCTCCCCTGGCCTTCTGTCAGCACAGGGTCAGGATCATTAACACACTATTCCATGTCCACCATGGAGTTTCCTCTACAACCAAGCAGGCACTTTTAAGGCGCCAGTCATGTGCCTATTTCAGGTGCCTATTTCAGACATCACAGACTGTTTGAAGCCTCTGTGACACGGTCAAAGGGAGGTGCTGACCTTATCCTACTCACAAGATGCACCACGCCCTTTCCCAAAGCCTGTGCAAGGCAAGCCCCCAAAATCCCTCACTTCCCACCCCCTCTGCCAGCCCCACACTCTATATACATCTTTTTCCAGCATTTTTCTACCACCCTGCTCTGAGCAATGACCTCCAGCAAAAGCAGCCCATCGCCCCAATGCTCTGCTGGGACAAAGGCTCACAGGTGTTGTACCTGCTCTGAGCCACTTTTGCCAAAGCAGAACACATGGAGCAATGCCTGCTATCCACATTAAGAGAAATGATGGATCTGTCTTTACAAACAAGCTGTGGGTCTGCTGGTAGATAAAACTAGCACTAAGAGATAAAGAAAACAATGGGAAGGATTCCACTGCTTGATGAATGGAAAAAAAAAAGATTTGACTTTACAAACAAACTGTAGGTTTGCAGATAAATGAAACTGGATATTAAAAGATGAAAGAAAAAATGGGGAAAAACCATACATTCCATAACAATTAAAAATTAAAATGGAGGGTTATACATTAGAGGGGAATTTTAGGTAACAGGCATTCTGGGAAGTCTGTACCTCTCAAGTATCTCAGCCAGTGGGGAAAGAGAGAGAGAAATGTGGCCAGGAAATTAGGATATAAGTGAGGCTGCGTCCTCCAAAAATTTGTGAGGCCCCAGGGGGAAATGCTCCATGGCCTCTCCCTTTATTCAAATAAAGTAAAAGGACTCCTCTGCCTCCTTTTTGGGCATAAACCTCTCGTGTTTGTGGATTAATTTTCCTGACAACATCATGCAAACTACAGCTGGAGCTCATGGCTGGACAGGGGCTTTGTGCCATCCCTGCCAGACGTGTGTGACTGGATTGTCAGGTCCTATAAATCCATATTCATCCATCATCTTGGCTGAATTCACTAATTTGAGGCTGTGACTTCATCAGAGGTAAATAAGGATGTCTCATTTCTGCCTGGCCACTGTCAGATCCAACACATCTTCCTGCACACAGGCACTGCTGCATCTTGCTGCCCTCAGTCAGAACAAGGGCAGGGAGAGGTGCTCAGCTCTGCCTCACAGCAGGGCCCAGTTTTGACAAGGATGGCACAGCTACCAGGTAGCCCCAGTGCCACCGGGCTGTCAATAGCTCAGCACTGACAGCAGGGACCATAGATGCACTAGTGGGTAATTACAACTCCTCACATCTCCTTCAGAGTACAATGTCCTTTACAATCACTTGCTGCTCACAGTTCAACCCCTCGGGAGGTGGGAGCACTAAGTATTTGTCAATCACAAGCTGGAGGTGGAACAATAATGCAGCCTTAATCTGAAAAGCTCTCTGCAGCCTTTACCCTGTGCTTGCTCCCATACGATTGGAATTGCAGAGATCTGGAAAGCAGCATGGAGTGTCAGTGCTCTCAGAAAGGAAAATTGTGGGAAGTAGGGAGCTTCTGAACATCAAATCAATATGATTATGCAGAAGCTGTTTATTGTTTACCTTGTACCCTAATTATACATTTCTAAGACTATTGTTTCCATGTTCATGCATTTCTTGATTGGTTGCTCGGTCTCCTTCACTCAACTACCATGAGAGTCCCAAGAAATATGATTGGTCACAATCCAGATTTTTAAAAATCCAATTCTTGCATTCTTGTTAGTCTCTTTCTCAGCATCTTCTTTCCCAATCTAGCACAGTTTTTGTTTCAGCAGCCTTGACGAATGCCAGAGGCTCTGATAAACCCACCTAGAGATAATTTGGCTGAGGCACTCCAAGGACCAAACTGTTCAGATGCATTACAACAGAAAATACAGCAGTGATCAGGGCCAGCCTTGCCCCTGGTCACATCAGTGAACTGCTCAGGGTGACACAGGGGCAGCTGTGCTGTTTGTGCAGGTCAGGTGTGTGTCAACCTCCTGAGTCACAGCACCATGGTTTCTTGCTGGAGGGGAAAAAATCGTCAGAAGGAGATGACTGATGGAAATGATTGTTTGAAACAGGCACTGCAGGGGTGCCAACAGGTAATGTGGAGGCACAGGCTGCCCAGAGTGGGCAGAGAGGTCAGGACAGGGCTGGCAGCTCGAGGGATGGAGATGTCTGTACGGAGTGCCAGACCCTCCTGGAGAGCGGTCAGCACTCCTCTGATTCCTGTGCTGTCATTATGGCTCACTTGGGCTAAATTTATTGCTGCTCGGTGTAGCTGGACAGGAAGCATTACCACAGTCCCCTGGGAGCCCCCCAAAACTGGACAGACACCATCAATGCAGCTCTGAACAAGAGATCATCAGCAATTTGCCTCATGCCTCCAAAGGACATTTGAATCCTCAAAATCCTAATAATTAAAAAAAAAAACAAAACATAAGGAACAAAAAACAAAAACCCAAACAAACAAAATCCCCCCCCAAAATCCCAAACTACAACCAAAACCCAAGGCCAAACGACTCCCAAAACCAGAGAAGTCTCAACCAATACAGCCACAGAAAACAAAAGCATACCACATCACACATCTGGTGACTTTCATATGGTCCACGATTTAACTTTTTATTAACTATTATTATGTGAATGCTGTACCCACATCTTCCACAATATTCCATATTGCACAAGGGTCTATACAACAACAATCCCATAGGAGCTACTCTATACAGAAATCTACATGCTTTTTTCAGCAAAAAACAAGGATTAAGTCCAAAGAAGTTTCTTGGTTTTCTGTAGTTCCTAAAAGGGTGGTTAAATAGCAGGGGGAGGGATAGGCCAAGCTTAAGCAGTATTATTGTGTTCAGAATATCAGAGCAATGAAGAAAAATCTGGAATTGCTTACTGGAAGTTGTTTTCCTGAAAGCAATACGTGGGATTATTGGTGACAAACCTGTATAAGTGCTCAGCCAGCCAACAAAACACTGGTGTGCACATCCCAGGAAAGCTGTGCACAGCTGACTGCCAGCACCCTAAAATACAGCTCAGGAGCATCACCATGGCACCTGACAGCAGCCACCCCTGATCCTGAGGCAGAGATCTGCATTTCTGCTCTACTTTCACAGGGACTGCAGCAGGAATTGAAGCTGATTGCTTTTAAGACCTACATTTATGAGATCTTCAGCTTATTCCCTCAGTAATCAATTCACCCAATTCACATAACAGCATGAAGGCTGGATACAGCCCTCACTCTTAACACCATGATGACTTCAACACTCTTCCTTGTTTGATCTATCGATAAATAAAACTTCCTAACTCCCCCCTGCTCCCCCAGTCATTCTTTGTGATTTCATACAAATCACCTTAAATGAGCAGCTGTAAATGACAGATGCATTCTTACACAAAAGCCTGATTCTGCTGGACAAGTGTATTCACACTCTGTTAAACTTCCAGTAGAATTCAATGGTACACCTCAGAGCACTTGCATATGTGTGATTACACATGCCAATCAGTACCTTTTGACTCAGTCTAGTTCCTTTTCACTGTTCCTGCTGGAATACCCTCTTGTTACTCGGAGTTTGTGTTTTTTTTTTTTCTGAATGCTGAATGCACTAAAGAATATTGCATTTGAGATAAGAAGCAGAAATCTTAAAAAAAAAANCTGTTCCTGCTGGAATACCCTCTAGTTACTTGGAAGTTGGTTTTTTTTGCTGAATTCACAAAAGAATATTGCATTTGAGATAAGAAGCAGAAATCTTAAAAAAAAAAAAAAAAAAGCTTATAATAAATGAATACTGGATAAGCATTGACAGTTGTGCACAGAATTTGATTTTGCATAACCAGCCACAAACAAAAAGAAGTGAAAATATGTTTGATATGCAAACAGGGAAGACTGATGCAAACAAATGAGAGCAAGGTGCTTTCTGGGGAAGCAGTGTTGAGAACACGTGCTGCCTGTTGCCTACCTGCACGGTCCCACAGCAGGAGCAGGAACACAAAGCTCCCCTCCAACTTTTTTTTTTAGTAACTTCAGGGCTTCAGTTATTGACAAAAGCTTTCCTGAGGGCTTCTAGTATTTGTGACTCCTGGCATGTCTGCAAATTCCGGCACTGCCTGCTCCAGTCACGTATGTAACTGTGCTGTGGGAGCAGCCCTGCTCTGCCCAGATGTAATTACATGGTACACTCTGTGGCTTTCTAAGAGGAAGTGGCATCACCACCTCTGTCTTCCGCCAGGCTTCTCTCCAGAAGCAGCCCAAATGGGAATGCAAAGCCATGAAAGGACTTCCTTCGTCTGCCCAACCGTGCGGGAGTAGGAGGATTCCTGGAAGCGTCACCCCAGCTTATGTGCCAGGGCATCCTTTACCTTCAGCAGGATCTTGGCACTCCTTACTGAAGCAATCAGGCCAGAATCACAAAAGCTGATCCATCTCACCCATAATCCTCTCAGCACTGTGGGTTTAAACACTTCACTACCCAGCCCACGTTCAAATCTCGCCTGTGCCCACAGCCATCATCTCTTCATATGACTAATGTGCTCCAGCAGGTAAGCTCAAATCTTTCCATTTCCTCCAACTGAAAAATAAATGGAATTAAGGGAGGTTTCAGTTTGATTCACTTCCCCAGTTTTTTTTCCCTTCAATGAAACCAAAACCCCAAATGAGCAGGCTGAGCATTAACACAAACAGTGCACTCGAAGAGGCATCATCAAACCCCACTCAGGTTGTGATCTTTTCCAGAAAAGCCATTTCCCATTTACAAACACGGCCCTTGCTGAGCTGTACCAGGATAGCCCTGCAGCCAACGAGGGGCTAAAGGCCATGATCCTAGCACAGTGGTGCAGCCCAGGGAAATGATCCATGATGGAGGTGTGGGATGCAGCATGGAGAGGCTGACACCTCGGAGCAAGAGTTGGGCATGGGCTGGGCACTGCAGACCCCTGAGTGATGCACAGCTCACCAGCACTTGGGCTGAAACTTCTGCCTTTAGGGGATAACAAAGAAACTAGAAAATGCATAGTATTATTGAGAATTGTACATGTAGAAATCGACCAGACTATTATCCTTTCTTTGCTTTTCTGTAACGATTAGATCCTGAAGTGGTGGCCATGGAGATCTTGCTCTGCAAGCTGCTGATAGGCTGTTCTCTAATGGCTGTGGACCTCAGGAGATGAATTTCTGGGGAAAAGCAGGCAACAGCCAGGGATCTCTGCAAGGTGGTACTTCCATGCAAGCGCTTTGCTTGCTCCCAGTTTGGTCCTGCTTCCTTCTGAGCACAGGGAGACAGCACCGTGCCCACACAGGGAGAAGGTACAGCATCCTTCTCCTTCCCACTACCTCATCCCATGACAAAACTATAATTTGATTCCTCTCTCCTCAGCTATTTTTGGATTTTTCAGCACTGAAATTAGCATAACTCATAGAGACAGGAAGTTGATGCTACAGCACTAGAGAAGGGTGCTTGGAAATGAAAACCAGTCTTTGATTAAAAGAATGATGTCAAAAACCATTTCAATGAAAAAATACTCCCCAAAAAAGCCCTATCAGAAGAATGCTCCATTCCTTTACTATCATTTAATTTAGGCAAAAGACAATAGGAGCACTTTCATAACTGTGCTATGTAATTCACCAGGAGTTTCTGCAATGGCAAGGGAAATAAACTAAGTTCTTTAAATGAAAGTAAAGAACAAGAAAATTCAATAAATAGAAATTTAAATTTTACTATGTGAGGCACATCTTGAATACCAGATTATAACCAGACATGACCATCTGGAATCATCCAGGAAGTCTTCACTCAAGAAGAAATTTGGCACCCCTACAAAAGAGGTGAGATGGATCTCTATAAAAATCCAAGGAGTTCACTAAGGATCAGACACAAACTTTGAACCAGCTCAACTACATCAAGCCTCCTCTATACCCAAACCTTTGCCTGAAGAGGAGAGGAGCCCATGTAAATGCCCTCTGAGTTCCTGGTGCTGGGGAGAAAGGAATGAGGAGTACCTTACCACAAGAGTATTTCTCTCTCCTCACTCCTCCCTTCCTGACAGAAGGCCCCTGGCACCCCCTGGAAAGCAGAAGAGCACCCTGCTTATTGCCCTCCCATCACCCATCTGATATCCCCTTTGCTCCCCTCTCCCCAGGACAAATCCTGAGCAACCCCAAATAGGCATTGGGACTGCAGTGAAAGCCACCAACCACCTCACCACGGATATTTCTCTCCCCTCAGTGCCCTGCTCCCTTCTTGTTTAGTAAATTTTGTTTTGAAATAAACACCGCTTCAAATACCTTTCCCATCAGGAAACTGAAGCGTGCTGGGCGTGGATTGCCTTCTAAAACTGCTCTCATCAGGTCATTCACAAGTGGTATTTTTAAACCCCGGGCTGGCTGAACAACAGACATTTCAGACATCACACCCACCCACCCACAGCCCCATCTTTGTCCCGGGAGAGGCTGCGAGACATCACACATGCAGATGGCAGGTTTGATGGGAGCCTGGCCTTCGTGCTGGCTGAACCCTCCTCAGTATTTATTTCTGTTTGAGGAACAGGCAGCTGCACGGAGTTGAGGATGTACACAGCAAAGGAAAAGACCTGAGGGAAGAGGAGAGCAATCACCCAGAAGCAGAGGACACAATGCCATGGGGAAGGTATCAAAACTCTCCTGTGCCCTGAAAATCCTAAAAGCAGCTGCCTGATTCAGGGAAATGCCTCGTTGCCATCAGCGAAGCCATAATGCCCTGAGAGCTGCTGTCCCCAAGCTTTAACAGGACAGGGGAAGCTCCTTGAACTGCTGACTTGGAAGCAGGGTAAGAGAGGCCCAGGAGCAGGATGGGCTGGTTTAGCTGCATAAAATCACATTTGGGTTTTTCTGATTCCTGAGGAAGATAGAGCCAGCATTAGAGCTGAAAAAAGCCACACACTACAAGGAATATCAGCAGAACCAGGATCATGATAGGAGAGGTGCCACATCCATTCTTTCCATAAACAGCTCCAGTGATGGGGACTGCACCACCACCCTGGGCAGTCCGCTCCAATGTCCAATCACCCTTTCTTGTGAAGAAATTCTTCCTAATTTCCAATCTAAACCTCCCCTGGCACAGCTGGAGGCTGTGTCTTCTTGTCCTGTGGTTGCTGGGGAGAAGAGACTGACTCCCACCTGGCTACACCCTCCTTTTAGGCAGTTGTGGAAACTGAGAAGATTCCCCTTGAGCCTCCTTTTTTCCAGGCTTAACCCCCCCAGCTCCCTCAGCCATTCCTCAACAGACTTGTGCTCCAGACCCTTCACCAGCGTCATTGCCCTTCTGTCATCAACAAAGGTCACAGCACTCACTAAATAAACAGCTTTGACAAACTCCTTCGTGTGTCTTGACATGCTTTTTACATCAGATTCCCCATCACAAGTGGATTTGGCTTTCTTCCCCACTTATATTTGCTTCATGGTGCTCCCAAACAGCTGCAAAGCCCTTCACAGGGCCATCAGGTGGGAAATCCAATGAAATGGCCCTCATGCATAATATAAAACTTGTTTCTCCCCTACCCTAAGATTTAAATCCATCTTCACAGGCAGTTTTAAGGCAAGTGCTCAGCAGAACATCAGAAATGAGGAAGATGAGCCACAATGAGCAGCCCCTGCTGTGTTGCACTTCCATGAGAGCCTCCGGCCGCGCTGTGTGTCTGAAATAATTATGTGAAATAACAACAAGTAGAGATTGCACAACTTGTACAACGTGTTTTCAGCAGAATTGCTCTTAAAATCGTCATGCTGAGCTTCATCTCTTTGCCTTGTTATTAAAGTAAATGTACACTTCAATAATAAAAATAAAGCGCATCTCTGCAGCCCCAAAAAACAGAAGGGTACAGATAAGATCTTTTCAGGTTTGAGCCCTGTCTACCTCTTGCTGGCTTAAGGACACTTCCTGCTCGTTTTCATTCCTCTTTTTAAGAATTTGGTCAAGAAAATGGCTTGAGCCATATAGATCATTAGCTGAGTCTGTCTGGCTGAAGGGCAAAAATAGCCATCCCTCAGTCTGAGCTTTAAAATAGCTCCTCCCCAACGGGACTCAAATGTTCCTCGGCTGGGCAAGATGTTTATTTCTCTCCCTCCTTTTTAAACATTTAATTTCAACCTATGCAGGCACTGTGGTCAAGCATGACACAGCCCAGAGCAGCAGCTCTCAGGAGGCAGGATGAGAGTCTCTGACACCCCGACTGCATCACAGGCAGAGCCTGATATAGCAATAGCACAGGGGCAGCCGTGCCGGAGCCTTGGCCCCGCTTGGAATCACTTCCCACACATGGAGAAGCGTGGCTCATTCCATACATCCAGGCAATAGGAGTCCTGCCTGGCACTTCTTGTCTCCCCAGGCATCATGTAAACTGTGAAATACAAAGCTGTGTTTCGTGCCAGGCAAATAAAGGTAGCCTGTGCATTTGTAATTGTCATACGGGTGGAACCCGACCATGGGACAGTGATAAAGGTGAATTCTAATGAACAACTGAGGAAAGTAAAGCATGAAAGAAGGCCTTTGAACCAATCCTTTGTTCACAATTAACTATTATAGATCTTAAGTTGTTTTTGTTGTAAGAGTATCTGAATTATAACTCTAAAATATTGCTTTTCGACAAGAACTTTCTGCTAGTAATTAAGCCATAAGGATTTTTGTAATAAGAACATTTTGAAGTATAATTTTAGAATATTGCTTTGTATTAAGGATTTTTAAAACTATAGCTTTAGAATGTATGAAAGGGTTGGAAAAAAGGGAAGCGTGCTTATCTCAAGTTCCTAACAAATCCGTGAAAAACAGCTTGAGAAAGGCAGATGGACATCAGCTCGCTGATTAAATGGTTTTGACAAAGGGAAGCTGGACATCACTATCATTAGATTAATGGTCCTAGAAAATAGAAACTGGACCCCACATCTGGAAGCTGGACCCCACCATCTGGGATACACATCCCGGGATGTACATCTTGGGAAAACTGGATCACAATAGTGTATAGAAATTTTAGGGAACTAAATATCCTGAAGTATGGAATTGTGACGTAAAAATTGGAAATAGAAACTGCTGAGAAAGCTTATGAATGTACATATAAATACCAGCAAGCCTCAACCATCAGTGTGCAGTTGGAGGGGAAAACTCCCACCACTGTACCCAGTACTGTTTGCTCATACTTTACCACATTAATTAATAAATTAAATTGCTGCTTGGATAATGTCTGAGTCAAGCTTCTCATTATTAATAAAATCACAGACAGAACTGCATCCAGCAGAGCATTTAATGCAGCTAGAACAAGAAATAAAAAGCCACACTGGGGTTTTGACTAACTGAGATTGCTGAAGGGTTAGAAAATTCTGTGTAATAAAGGAAAGGAATTATAATGTGGAAGTAGGCAGAGCTACTGCTGCATGGGATAAAACACGAATGATGGAGGGCTCCTGGATTAGAGCAAAAGAAAAACTGCAACCACATAGTCTGTATTCAAGAGAACCTGTTTTTAGATGCAGAACTGAACAAGTAACAGGCCAAAACAGAGCAGATAGGACGACTTTTAACGTGGTGTCTCTGATTTTTTAAAAGTTTGTAATGATAAGCCACACTTTGTGAGATTTTTCACTGAAAAACTCCTGGGAGATAACTCAGTTTCAATACCCTCAGCAGCAGCTCATATGCATTTATGCATTTACTCCAGAGATGCTTGCTAATCTCAAAAGGGCTCTGGGCATTGCCTTTGGAGTCAAAAGAGACCCTAGAGAAGGGAAGCCTTTTGAGTCATAAAAGCTGTGCCAAAAACTCATTTTTTCAGAGTCTAAAAACTTCAGTCCAAATTCAGCACAAGGAGCCTCCAGAAGGAAGTCAAGCTTGCTTTCTTTCGAGGAAAGAAGAAAGGAGTAATGTACTAATATTACTTAGTCCAGAGGTTATAACTTATATTTGTCTATGTATACATCTATATTTTATATTTACTATAATTATCAGTGATTTATTTTCAGTAGAAAAGTTAATTTAGAAAGAAATGCATACAAAAATACTTGGGCAAACTTCCTGATCAGAATATCTATTATAAGATACTTAAAGAGCCTCAACTGAAGTTCTCTTGCCTCCCCAAAAATAAGGCACAGAAGGGCCCCCACCTCCAGTACTCCTTTGGTGTGGCACAACTGAACAGAGCTGGTCAGAGGCACCAGCTCCCTCCTATGCCCAGCACTGTCTCCAACCAGTTGTTCTACCTTTCTCAAGAAAACTAAACTCTCCTAGAAATGCCTCTATGGTCCACATGAACCCTACCAATTATTTCCAGTGGGAAAAGACAAGCAGTACTTGCCAACATTTCCAGTGGGAGTTGCTACAGGCTGTGGTCTTGTGACAATCTAAATAATTTATACAGTTATCTAAATGAAGGCCATTTCACAGATGCCTGAAAGGCTTCAGATGCATCTTTTGGTAAGGAAGTTACACCGAGACTTCTCTAAATTTCCTGATCACTTAATTAATGGCTAAGAGGCAACCAGGGGTGTGCTTAGAGCCTTCTCCACACCACCTGGCAGAACGTGATCTTCACCACCTGCAGCTCCACAGCACACACTCACCAGCACTGACTGCAGTCAGACTCAAACTGTTTCATGTCTGTCTGTTGCTTTGTGGTTCTCTCTGTGGTTTTGCCGTTTTTTCCCTCTCTAGTAAAAAGAGAAAACACATAGACACACAGCTAGGTATTATATTGTTGATATAATGCCAGTATAGGTGCACAGTTTCTTTATCAACACTAAAACACTTGAGTTCCAGCTTGCTTACACCTTTTCATTTTGGGGTAAAGCATAGTTGATGGATCAGCAAAACTTCATTTGTAAATCGGAACCAGCACTGATGTTAAAATTTACTTTAAATTTTAAAAACATGGAAGTTGAACCCTGGTACATGGTCTGGAAGCCAATGGCTCAACACCACTCTCTTGTGGGCAGAGATATGAACCCTCTGGCTGGACTGAGCATGCAGAGGTGCAGACAGCTCCAATAAAAGCAAATGTCTTTTGAGCCTAACTCCATCTTCCCCACAGTCAGCCAGATCCACAGATCTTTGCTGCAAGACAGGCATATTAATAAATACGATGCAAAATCCTCTGAGGTTTTGCTCTTCTTCCTTTTTTTAAAGTGCCTGTTTAGCAGCTGTCACAGTCAGACAGATTAAACACATTTTTTCACCTCCCTGTACTCATCTGTCTTCTTCTTCTATGTTGAATCTTTCTCTATTGTTTGCTGCATATCCTCCCTTTCTCTTAGCTCAGCAACTGCTTGCTCCCCTCTTCCCCCCATACTTCACCTCGATGGCACAGCACCTCTTTCTGGTGAGGGAATTACTAACCTACCACTGAAAAGGTTTCCAAAAAGCACACTGCCTGACGCAGTGGGACTGCCTGAGGACTGCAGCACTAGGACTGATGGCTCCAGGACAAGCTCAGGCCTCCTGGTGACGTTGGAAAGCAACCAGAGATCTTCTCAATTGAACCATTTTGTTATTGAAAATGGAGCTAGAAAATTTTGGTTAATGAAGTATTTTGTAAATATGTAACAGCTCTGATAAACAACATATAATCCCTCAATATCCTCAAAACCAAAATGCTTCCTCCCAATTGTCCTGTAAGTTCCAAGAGAGCTGTTTAAACACAGAAACAGGCAAAGCCTACAAATCTACAAATACGGTTTTCCAATAACAACCTCCAAACTCCTACAAATTTCTGCTTCAAGTTTCTGCACAGTCCTCCACAGTCTGGCATCTTTTTTGTGAATTAAGAACTTCAAGGCAGTGTTAATAGCCATTATTAGAAAATCCTACAACAAAAGGACTTAATATTTAGCTACCAAAAAATTACATTGCTGTACTTGTCCTAATTTCTGGGTAGCTACCTGAACAGTTTTTTTCTATCAGCTGAGAGTCCATCCATATATGGAACACTGAAAAATCACAGCAAATCCACTTATCTTTGATAACCCAGTAAAGCTAATCTGATGGCACAGCAGAGCACAAAACAAAGTTTTGAATAGATAAAACCAATCATTTTTCAGCATGCACAACAAAAGGAAAAACAAACGGGAAGTTCTGAAATATGCCCACTCCTTTCAGACACGGACTGGCTGACAGACAAGCAGAATTTCAACTCCAATAGACATGAATTAGTTTCCAGGCAGAGAAGCAGAGATAAAAGGGAAAAGGATTTAAAGAATTTCTCATGGGCTTTTGTCAAAGGGCTTTCTTTTCTGCTTGGTATACAGAGGAAGGGCTCAGCTCTGATTTCAGGCTTTTAAAAATGTTTTTATTTTATTAACTATAAACTTCACAGTTGACCACATAAAACATAGTCAATTTTTGTACCTTTCTCACTTTATCTTTTCTAATCAACACCCAATGTCTATTACCTTTTAAAGTTAATAGTACAGAAGCCAGTAAAACTAACTTTAAAAAGAACCATATTAAAATAATATCTAAAGTGACTGAATTTTCAGCATTTGCATTACAGTTCTTACTATTCACACACTTAATTTCATTTTGCTTCAACCTCTCTTCCAGTCATATCAACACAACACACAAAGTTCCTCCTTAGGAAGAGAGGATATTGGCAGAATGGGGAATGTGAGGCTGGATCTGCTGCCTTAATCGCTGGAAGTGCCTCTGCTCTTACATTGGTTCCTCCCTTCCACTATTTCTGGACAACCTCCTAGGAAGCATTCCAGTTCAGGTGGAGCATTTTACGGAGCAATGATATGAGAAAAATAATAAAGAAATTCATTAATGCTTGCAGAGGCAGAAGTCACAAAGCCTCTGCTGCAGAGGCTCGTGCAGGTTTCCACACTCCTCTCCAGCTCACTCTGTGCTGTCCAGACAGGCAGCACAGCCATGGCAACAGCCTCCAAACAGCAAACTCCCCAGAGTTATGCAAGAGCCTCCAACCAGTACTGGGTTTTACAACCTGATTTAGAGTTTCCACCTTTTTGCAGGCTTACACACACCATGTGCGGCACACTGAAACACCGGGCGCTTCAGCAGGGTCTGGCATCCCCCATGTTCCACCTTCCCCCGGGCCCACAGTGTGGCTGCCCCAGCAGATCCCTTGGTTCAGCTCTTTTGGGAGCAGCTGATGCAGCAGAAATTCTTGCATCCGCTCCCTTTGGCTCTGCTCCCTGCAAAACACTAAATATGTCCTTCCCACACAGCCGCTGAGCTCCGCTGGCCCGGAGCCCGTGAGCGCTAAATTGTCTTTCTGATTCAATTAATCCACCAGAATTCCACCAGCCCATTGCCCCCACCTCATCCCATGGAAGCCTAGGATTTCTTGTTCCACCAAGACCCAAAGAGAACCATCTTCCTTCACCGAACCTTGCAGCACGAGGCACTTGCTGAGAGGGTCTGTTTCAGACACCAAAACACATCTCAGGAAAACAACATTTTGCAAGAAACAAGGATTTCCAGTACATCAGTCGCAGGTCAAGAAGGAGCACCTCTTCTATTATTATGGTACTGTTTCTTCTTTCTTCTTAATAAAAACTTTAGAATGCTTTTTATCTAACCCTTTGCAATTTTTTTTTACTGCAAAATAGCTGAAGCTTTTCATATAGTGCCATCTGTTTTAAGGATAACACATTTCAGATGTTTACGTCTAGAACAGAAAGAAATGTCCTTTGTAAGAGAAAACAATGTGTAGTTCCTGTGTTGAGGAAGACAACCCTTATCTTATCACTGGAATAATAATTTTTCCAGTGATCCCACAAAACAATCAATCATTATGGCCAAAAAGAGCCAAGAAAAGTACACACCTCCTTTGGAACCATACAGTGGTCCAGCTGAAAGCCACAGTGCAACCTAATTTCCCAACACTTCAACAGTCTCCTGAAATCTGAATCCTGAAACAGTCTCCTGAAGTTTAGGAACCCTAGTCCAATGGACAAGGTAAAAAAATCCAGATTCACCTTCTTTCCTCACACTGGTAAAGAAAGAGAAAGAAACTCCAGCTGGTCTTGGAGGAACCTTTTAAAAATGTGTTGGTAGACCTAGTGAAAACATGTACCAAAGAGGGAGCCCATGAAAGAAATGTAGGATCTAGGAGAGGACAAAATCCACCAACTAATATCAAAATAATTCTGCCTGATAAGTAAGTCTCATGTAGATCCTCCTCAAATTAAATCAAAGCAGTGCTTTTTTACTTGATCTGGTCTTAAATTACAGAGAGCTCTGGTAAAAAAACCCAAACAAACCAAAACTCTAAAAACTCAGATCTAAACAAGCAGAAAATAAAATGAAATGGTGGAAAGGAAATATAAGAGAATAAATAATTACATTAAGTTAACATGAATGATTTGTTAAAAATTGTTTTGACTTGTCCTGAAATACTTTTGGTTTGGTTTTGATTTTTTTGCATTCAGCCATCAAGGATTTACACCCGATGGCTTTCGCAGCTGTAAAACTGGCAGCAGCAGAGGGATCAGTTCTCATAAGCAGCTATTTACTGGTACAGAATGAGTGAAATAGTTTTAATGCTTTAATATTTATTTACTTATTGTGATCTCTTGCCTTTTAGTTTTATGGGTGTGCACACATGAACCAGCATCTACATGTATAATGTACTCATGTTCTCACAAGGGGTTTTGAAACAGACCTGGAAACAGGAATGTGCTATACTAGCTGTAATTTAAAGGTACCACTCTTATGCTTTCATTAAAAATTCATGTCATTGATGAGTATTTTAAGTGACTGCTGACACTATTAGAATGGCAGCCCTGCAGCCTCCTTGCCATCCAAACCCAGTACCCCTAGTTAGCATCGCTTGCTCAATAACCCAAGATGAAGTACTGTTAAATTACTCATTTCTTGGTCAAAACTCCCATTGTACTCAAGAAATCTTCCTATTCACCTTCTGGCTAAGTTTTCCAACAAATTCTCCTGCAGATAATTATACTGCATTATACTCCTGCAGAGTATAATGGTTTCATTTTCCCAGGGAGATGTCCCCCTGCTCATATTTTTTGAAAATAGCAATAGCTTCTTGTGTAATCGTTCCTTTCTGACAGTTCTATTAAACCTATGTGTTACAAAAACTTGCTTTTAAAAATTATCTTCTGTAGGAGATATTTGGAAATTAAAGTAAGAATGAAGTGCCTTACCACTTTGTGTGAAAAAACAAATCTCACAATCCATCATAGGACACTCCAATCAGTGTGGTCAGGCTTCCCTAATAATTCAATACCTATTCAAGACCAAATACTTAATTCAAGAGTTATGCTTCCTATGGGCTGCTGTGGGCTTGCTGTTAATAAGAAAAGAAAATACAAAAATCCTGTCCTGCCAACTTAACTCAGAGTTATTCCAACTACTTTTTCATTATTTGAGCAAAGGTGGTAGAGGTAGCTTTTACAGACACAGACAAGCCAAATTAGAAAACTGTGATTATAAATCAAATACAACAAGCAGAACTTTCCATTTATAACTCTCAAGCTAGTTTATCAAAACAAATATGACAAATGAGAGTTTTAAAAAAGGAAACTTAGTTAAGTGACATGCCCAGATCTGTGTTGTTCACCCAGCAAAAGAGAGAAATGGAAATCAAGCCTACCTGACATTCAAATCTTTCTTTTCTCAGTCACTTGCCAGGCCTTAAAAAATCACAGTATGCCATTTTTAGGGCTTTACATGAAATTGGATTATTGCCCTGCATTTCTGACAAGTTGCCTGCAAAGCCCTCAGTCTAACAACACTTGCCTTGATTTGAAGTGACTGCCCATATCCAGCCCAGTGAGGCATTTTGCATATGCTCATTAATGGCTTTCGCTGTATTCTGCCTTTCCCTCTGAAAACATCCTAGACAACTAAGTGTGAATGCCAAAGAGATAATAGATAATTAGTCAAGAGGTAATTTGGGAACTAACTGCAAGGAAAAATGGATTGCATACTAGATATGCCCCACTAATGAGTATTTTGGCCTTCATTAGCGGAAAGATAATGACATTAAACAATGTTTAACAGAAGGATCTTCCCAAAGTGTACACTTTGAGTGACAATTTCTGAGAAAACACAGAAGTAGGACTGCATCCAAAGCAGGACTGCACCCATTTTTCAAGCAGCCTGGGCAGCACTTCTGAGCTTGGAGTCCTGTTGAGCAGAACTTCACCACTTAATTCTTCCTACCAGACACAAAGGGGAGCAGCCAGGAGATGCTTCAGCTGTAGAGCTGCCACAAGCAGGCTCTGCCTCAGAGTTCAACAAAAAAGAGGTGTTTTTCACAAAGTGATATCGCAGAGGGGTGGATAAATACTTACAAGTATTTGTAAGTATTTAAATACTCAACTTATGTCCATTCACAACTGTGCCTCTCAGTAACACTCACTGGAGTTTGTGAACACAGCCTACAGCTTAATCACTGTCAAAGAACTGAGACTGAAGTGTCCTTTAGTTAAGCTGGTCTCACATCTGAGTTTACAGGACACTGCACAGCAATTTTGTGGGTCTCCAGACTTAACAAATTACGGCAGCCACTACATTGCTTCCGTCAGTCATTTCTAGGTCACTATACCCAAATCCTAACTTGCTTTGTTTTCATGTTTCTTGCAGAAAGGAAACCACTAAGCCCTACCCCCGTACCATTAACTATTGTCCTCTACAAGATCTGGAAAACATGAAGGCTGTAGCTCTCTTCATTTGTCTTGTAGGACCAGTTTTTGCTATTCCAGTAAGTCCTCATCATGCTATTATTGCCAGGCACTTAATTTCCCATTCTGAGAATATTCCTGTTATCCCATTGACCTATACAAGATTTTTATGGATGTGCAGATACTCATATATTTGTCTTTTTTAGACCCATCCTGTAAACCACAAGCTCAGAACTCATAGACAGAAAACTCCAGAAAAGGTACTCTTCTTTTTCTTTAAACAATAGGAAGTAACTTACATTATTAATCTTAAATATAAAAAACACATCAGCACATACATACTGGTTGGCAAATTGATTTATGTTAAAAACTTTAGGTCTTCTCACCCCAAGAATCAATGCCAAGTATCTCATGCCTTGCATATTAAACAACTGCAAACAGGACAAAATCTAAAGCTCAAAACAGAACTTTCCCTTATTGACAAAATTATCTTAACTGAATCCCCACACATCACTATTACCCATATTTTTACAAGTCATAAGCTCCAGTGACAGTCAGAATTGTTGTTATCACAGCTCCAGTACACGAGGAGGATGAATTCCTCAATTTATCCCACCAGGGGATCATATGTAGTCTCAAATATGTAAGAACTTGTGCCACCATATGTTCCATTATTCAGGGTGCAGAGCATTAGACACAGCTTGTCCTGGCAGAGCACTCTGTGGCTGATGGGCAGATGCCCTGATGGCAATGAGACAGAGGATTTCACCAGCCCTCCCTATGCCACATATGTGTGCTAATGACAGAGCCCATGCATTCATGGCTGACCCAAATAAAAATTCCTTTTTATTGCAGTCTTCTGGTGAGCCTTTGTGGCTCAGACACAATGGATCCTGGCTCCAAGCCACTGGGTGTTTCAGAACTACTAAACTCAGATCATGCTCTCATCTCTTAGTTAGAGATTCAGAATCCCAACTCTTATGCTCCCAGATTTTTTATTTTAAATTATAAACTGCATCCCACTCTGTACAGCTTTCCAGACACATTTCATATCAATCTGGATGGTGCTCTGCACTATGAAAAACAAAAAATTAACTTTTCCTAATGAAGTATCCAGCAGAGGAAATGGTATAAAGATTAGTTTGCAGCCTACAGCAGTCTACCAGAAATAACACCCAGAAGACACTTGCAACAAAACAAAACCTTGCAATGGCCAATGAATCATCAGTTCCCAGTGTGTGCATCATCTATCAAAGACCTGTTCTCCCCCACAGTAGCTAATGACAGATAGGGACTGAAATTTGCCCAAGTTCTCTCATGAGCACCTAAACTCCAAGAGCTGATTTTGCCAGGAGGACAAGGGTAAGACAGAAAGCAGAATCTGGAAGCCATATCCTTGCACATCCCTGCAGGACAGGTGCAGGACAAGGCTTCCTGTCAAGACATGAGCCCAAGCTTTCTCAAACTGCTGCTTCAAACACAGGCACCCACAACAGAAAATCTTAAAGGCTCTTTGGCCCAGTGTTTTCTGAATCTGTAGGACTTGGGAAAAGCTCCACAGTGACTTTCTGTTGGAGTGGAGCAAACATAGAGTCTTCCCATGGAAAAGTCAAGAGTTGGAACTGATACAGTGAATACAGTTCCCAGTACTATTCGCACATCAGCAAGGACATCAGGCAAAAGACAAAATTGTAAAACATTAAAATATCACTTTGACATTAGGAAATAGGATATAGCTGATCTACAAGAACCAAATTAATACTTCCAATTCTACCTTTAAAAAAAAATTTAAAATTAGCATTTGTGAGTAGAGTGCTTGTTTTCAAGCAGTCATGAGACTGCCCAAACTAAAGGAAAAAGCTATTCCAGCAACTTGGATGCTGAGAAGGACCATTCTTCCCAAATTAAACCTCCCAAAAGCTTTAAGAAAAATCAGCATCAGGTGCTATATTGCTGTAAGCAATAAGCAACACTGAACATCCATAGGTGTTGCTCAGAAATACACACGACAACAGAAAGGTAATTGCTTCAGCAAGATCTGACAGTCATTTTAGTACCTGCTTTCTCCTCAAGCATTTGAACCATTTCCTCTGAAGCCAGTACCTTTGCCATTGGCTTGACAGATAAAGAAAAAAAAAGGCACTCAAACATCTATTGTTGATCTTATAATTGTCACCACACACAATAGTTCCTGGTGGCTTCAGCCAGGAAGCAATGATGTATCAGACTCAAAGTAGATGAATATATGGATTATAAAAACAATGCAGGGTGCTCCTCAGGAATTACTATCACAACACCTTGTGAAAGGTGTCTTCTCTTCGCCTGCTCCTCTTTTACCAGGTCCCTTATTTTTCCCTTATCTGTGTAGGAAGTCATGTTTCTCATCCCCCTTCTCTGAGGTAAGTGATAATTACTGCAGCCTACAAGTGCTTGTAGATATGACTAAAATACTAATTAAGTATTTTGAGATTTCACAAGACACTCATGTGCATCTGTGTCTGAAACAGAGTTGCATAGACCTCTCCAGAAACTCCAGCAATAAAAGAAGGGACAGATAATCAGGTTTTCTGAGAAAGAGAAGGGATTTCAGCTGTGAATGCCATGCTCTGGGCTAGTTTAAGCTAGTTTAAGATTTGCAGTACAAGGCGAAAATAACACTGCATCAGCTTCAAACAAATCCTAAGATTCATTAATCAGTTATTTTAATTTTTTTTTTAAGAGTGAATATATTCATCCTGAAGCCTCAAAGGAAGAGAACACAGGGTATGTTGACAAGGGTGATTTGCTGCCCACTCATAGAAACTTAAAACCAGAGGTATCAATACCAGGCACTGAAGACAGGGACGAGCCCCAGACCATTAGGAAACAAGGAAGAACTCGGAGCGAGCATCAAGTGAAGAACAGCCTGAAAAGCATCGATTTCCTTGCACTGCACAATAAAGTAGGTTTGGCTTCTGATAATCAGGAGAGTGACTCTGGGAGCAGTGGCAGAGAGCAGTCCAGCTCTGAGCACGACCAGCTCCGGAAGCGTGAGAAACAGAGGAACACAGCAAACCGACACCTTCCAGGCCACGCAGAACACCCAGGGGGTGCCTTCAGCCTTCATCATGAGCACAGCATGTGGAAATACAACAAAAATGCTGTTGGCCTGTCTGAAAAAAACAGTGAAAGCGGTGAAGAGGAAAGCATGGAAGAAGAGGACGAGGAATGGGGTGAAGAAACTGATTACAGAGACACAAAGCACAAAGGCCATCAGACACGTCAAGGGGATCACCGATACAGAAGACAGCAACATGAGAACAACATGCAATCAGATGAACTCCTGAGAGATTCCAGCCAACCAACCTGGAAAACCAAGAGACACAGTGAGAAACTTGACCTAGAGGAAGAAGAGAGGGAGAACATGAAGAAGTCCTATGAAGAAGAAATCCCCCTCTCTCAAAAAGCTCATAATGAATATGAGTATGGCACACAGCAAAGTCAAGAGAGAAAAGACAATATTCAAGTGGACTATCAGAGTGATCATGACACAGAGGTGAAAATACAAGATAAGGAAGACAGTAGTGATGATGATGATGATGGTCACGACAGTGGTGACATTGATGGTGAGGGATATCTCAGCAATACCTGGAAAGAAGCAGCCTATGAGGAAGAGGAGAGAATCCAGAGTAATGACCAGGAGAGTGCCAGTATTGAGCCTGAAGGGGAAGGAATCACTGAAGATGACACAACAGTTCATGGAGACACTGAGGATTACCAAATTGTCAAGACTGAAGACCTTGCTCACTCTGAACAAGATCATTATGATCATGAGCCACCTGATTCTGACAACAAGAAACAAGGGAAAATGAGTAGCTCTGTTCAGAACATGAATTCAATGGACAGTGAGGATAAGGTAAATTATCTTTAAAATAAAACTTCAATACTACAAAAAGGGGGAGAGCGACCAGTTCCAAATTTAAATTCCTGATGATTGAAATGATCTGTTGGAAAAAAACAGGTAACTTCTTAATATGCAGAAGTCTCATCTGCCCTTTTATTCAGTATTCCTCTGGTTCATGCTGTGTCACTGCACCCAGAGCATTTTTAGGTGAATTGGATCAGAAAGGATGTGAACACCATTCACATAAGAGCTCCAGCCCCAAAGGGGTGTATAATGAAACACACAAATAAATACAGATACGCAGATACAAAACCTAAGATCCAGTCTCCAGCTAACTAGGCCAGCCTGTTCACTCCTCTCTCACAAAGACTTTCAACACTACTGCACAAAAGTGAGCAGCTTGGAAAGGCAGGACTAGAGTCCACAGAATAATTATAAGAAACTCAGGCCTTAATGAGCTCCCATTTCTCTCTCTCTCTCTTCACTTCCTACCCTATATTTTTCCTCAAATAACAAGAGCTTGGCAATACTACCAGAGGCTTTATGCTCTCCTCAGACATTTTGCATAGCAACCTCTCTCTGCTGAAAGCAGAGCAAACTGTGCCTCAGACAGGTCTATATTTGGACCTGAAAAAAATTTGTCCACATATTTGTTTTCTTCCCAAGATTTACCCAACTTTCTGCTTATGCCTCTGTGACTGTGCAGGTTAAGACTACAGGCAGTTCCCATGGTGAGATGGAAAGTGTCAGCAACAGGAATGAGGAGGCTCTCCTTGGTAAGCCCCAAGCAAAGCTGTCATGTAACTCCCAGCCCTCTGCAGCTGGGGAATCTGCTGGTCTGCATTTCTTTTCTGCCTTTTGCAGCACAGGATGTCATGTGACTGAACTGTGCTTGTGCCTAATCCTCTGTTCCCAGAGAATCCCTTCCATACTCCCTTGGATTTAGTAATTTGTGAAAAACATTTGTAGGCAGTGCACAAAGTTTTGCATTGGTTATACAGAAATGGGGATTACCTTGCACTGAGAGCTTTCAGTTTCAGAACAGTAGCTTGAATTCAAGTAGGACAAAGGCCAGAGCTTGATTCAGCAAAGACGGATGGGATATGTTTCACCAAAGGAAGCTGGAAGAGAATGTCAGTCCCTACAGAACTAAAAAAAAAGTCCCCATCCAATTCAAACCTGACACTGCTAGAAATCTCACAAAAATCCTCATTTAAAGTTTGGCTTGTTTTATTCAATACAAGACCCAGCTTCATAACAAACTTTAAAATGCATTAGAACTTCTTCATAAATATTGGGCTGTATTTTGCTTTGGCTAGCAGTAGAATCTGACAAACACTTGGCTTTATCCCATCACCTCTAAAAGTCCCTTTTTCCTGCTAGGATTGCCAGACACATGTCGGAACTTCCACTGCAAAAGAGGCAAAGTCTGCCACACAGACAAACAAGGGAAACCCCACTGCGTTTGCCAAGATCCTGCTGCTTGCCCTCCCACCAAAGACTATGAGCATGTGAGTATTTCACCCAGTGCACAGGACTGGGAAAAGCCACCTGAAGTGTTCACAAGATAACATATTCCCTTGCCATTATTTAGAATAATTCTACCCTAAAAAGTATGCAAGTGAGTTTGAGTGATTCCAGTAATTGCCAAATTAAGCATAAAGCACCCAAACTCACTGAGTGTGTCTTGAGAGCAGCAGGAACCCATGTAACTACACAGTAACTGACTTGCTTCACTCAGTCTCTCAGGGGTTGCAGCTTTTCCCTGTCACTAAAAGTTCCATGTATCCCTCGGGTGTTTTAGAGCTGAGTACATCAAGAGTGAAATAATCCCACAGCATCTCGGAGGCTGTATTGCAACCACAAAGTTAAACTCAGTGTTGCAAAACTGGGCATACAAGTACAGACAACTAGTCCTCATGTGGGCATACAACAACTAATAATTCTGATGCTTCTGATCACGTGTACTCCTTATGGGTATTCACCACAGGTTAATGATGCTTTTATCAGCTGTAATGCCTCTGAGGGACATGGATTTTTCTCAACACAGTAAGAAAAAAGTGGCAGTGGTTTTGCTTCCTCTAGGTTTGTGGTACAGATAACAAGACTTATGATGGCACATGCCAACTCTTTGGCACCAAATGTCAACTGGAAGGGACAAAGATGGGACGCCAGCTGCACCTAGACTATATGGGCTCCTGCAAATGTAAGCTTGTTTTTCTTTGAAGAATTCACCTAGGTATAAAGAACCTTAACTCATCTGCCAGCCCTATATTCCCCTTCTTCCTGCAATCTGCCACTTGTCCATCAATTGTCTGCTAATTAAATCCTTCAAAACCCTAAATATGTTTAAAAAGTATCTGAAACCTAGACATCTCTCCCGTGCTTACACCAATTTGTTGCTGACCTTATCTTCCCCCTGCACTTGTTCTTACATGTTCCTATTGCTACAGCCTCTGAAGATTTTTGTAAATCCTTGACCAGATAAACAGTGTTTAGAGAGTTAAGAAATGAAAATGTCCATCGCAAACCCCCACAAAAAACAAAAATCCAAAAAACATCAATCAAACGCAGATGCCTAATGCAGAAGTCAGGACCTAAAAGCCAGAACTGATTTCCAGCCTCTTTGACAGCTGCATATGGTGGAGGAAAGTGCATTCCCAGCCAGAATATTCCTTTGCTGTCAAAAAACTCTGATTTCATGCAACTGACTGATTAGAGCTTCACTGCACAACTATGCTCAAAAGCTGCACAGATATATAAAGGTTGTGGCTTGCATAACTGGTTAAGCACATGCACCAAAAAATTGTAGATTTATAATTGAACACACTAGGTGCATTAACAATTTCATGTATTTAAGTTCATCAATTTTAACTGGAAGTAGATCTCAAATCTCAGAAATGCTCAAATGGGGACTTTAAAGATGATTTGTAAACAAAAGCTTTTCCCTTTGGCACAGACATTCCCCCCTGCACTGATTATGAAGTGGATCAGTTTCCCCTCCGGATGCGAGACTGGCTTAAGAACATCCTTATTCAGTATTATGAGCGTGACCTGAACACTTCTGGGATTCTAACTGAAAAGCAAAGGAATAAGGTCAGTAATCCTTTTCAGATAAGACCATGCAGTTACATGGACCAACCCAGAACATCTCATACTAAATGGCATGAATTAGATGACTTCTGAGATGGCTTATTTCACACCGAACATGAGCTGCTTGCCTCAGGACAGAAGAGGTGATAAAACTAGTTTAATCACTTAACAAGCTGAGGCTACTGCCCCCCTTAGCTGAGTCTGACAATTAAGCCACAAGAATTTCACTTCCTTTCTAGTTACTGCCAAAGGTGACATGGACAGCAGCAAAAATGTCCTGGACTCCCTGAGGCAAGCTTTTCATGCTGCACATGGTCACCAACACTAAAACACATTTCCCAAGTGGTATTTTATTATCAAGTTTCATTTTTCCAAAACATCTTCTTGCCAGATAGTTCTCTTCAGGACAGATCTTCATCCCGAATCACAAAAATAACAATTTCTGTGTTGAGTTCAGGTCAAAAAGATCTACCAGAACGACAAGCGCCTTGTGGCTGGTGACCACCCAGTCGAGCTGCTCCTGCACGACTTTGAGAAAAATTACCACATGTATGTGTACCCTGTGCACTGGCAGTTCCACCAGCTTGATCAGCACCCTGTTGACAGGTAAAAAAAAGTATCTGTGGTTCAGTTCTGATTTGCTGATTAAACTCAGGCTATTTGACTTTTCTAAACCCCTCAAGGGATTCTCTATATACAGAACCAGTGCCTTAGCTGTTAGAAGCCAGTATCACCCCCTCTCTAACATGGAACTTTTTCCCTCATTGTTTTCCTGATCATATCCCAGGTCAGAATCTGCTAGCCTCTTGCCTTGCATGATCATATGCTACACTGTAAGCTCTACAGTGTCCTAATACCTATTAATGCTCTCAGCCAGAAAGAAATCCTATTATTATTGAAGCTAAGAACAACAAGCTAAGTACAAAGGACAGAGACCTGGCAGCAAAAACCAATAGTGAGGTATCCATAGTTTTCAACTAACACCACAGAGGTCTTTCAGTTTAGGGAGCAGATATAGTCACAGTTCAGAGCAAGTCTCCAGCTTCTGAGAACATGACTCAGATTTCAAGCTTTTGTGATCACCTAGTGATGGGATCCAAATTTCCAAGTTCAGACCTTCAATATCTCAGGACAATCACACCTACAGTTAAGCACTTTTGCAAGCTTGATATCCTGAGGATTAACAGCAAAACTCCACAAGTGATGAGCTGAGAGCAAGTTGTTCCTTACAATACTTGTAATTACTACACAAGTAATACTTGTTCTAGGAAAAAAGATGCTAAATAAACATGCAGCAAAAGCATTTCAGTTCATCAGACATCTTTATAATGAGCTGGGACAGATTCACTACAGGACCATAACAAAATCCACTGAGGCATCTCTGATAAAGCCATTGTCTTCTAGCACCTTAGATCAGCTTTCTGACCTTTGCTGCTTTTTTAAGGAAATGCAGCTCTCTATACCTGCCCTTTCTTTCAGATTATTAACACACTCAGAGCTGGCACCCTTGAGAGCCTCCCTTGTCCCCATGGAACACTGCATAACCCGTTTCTTCCAAGAGTGTGACGGAGACCAGGACAAACTCATCGCTTTGAAGGAATGGTGCCACTGCTTTGGGATTAAGGAAGGTAAACCTAAAAGAATAGGCAGATGTACATGACAGAACATTCCCACCAGGAACATTACTCAGACCTCAACTTGAGGCAAAGAAAATGTAAGCAGAAGCCCACGGCTACTGTGCCAAGAGGAAAACAGATCACTGACCTTTTGCAGTCTTGTTATTACTGGGGTTAACAACATAGCACAGGTGAACCCCAGAAGAGTTATGGGACACAAGGCATTTGGCCAAACAAGCAGACTGAAGAAATGTATTCAAAATCCTGCTAGCAAGTCTCTAATTTTAAGTGGAGGCTGTTTCTGGTCAGAGGTCAGACACACAGAGCCTTTGCTCTTCCCAGAATTTTTCCAGCTCTTCTGATGACAATTTACCAGTCACAAAGGAAGAAAGGTGCAAGGAGTTATCTTACTACACATACACTTCTGCCAGTGATTGCTCATTCAGAGCATCAGCCACTTTATTGATACTAATACAGCATAAAAATGTCTCTTTGGCATAAAACATTAATAATGTTTTCTTCTTTGTTGCAGAGGACATAAATGAAAATCTCCTTTTCTGAGCCCAGCTGAACAGACTCCCAGTACTGCACTAAAATTGGTGAAATGTGCTTACTTTTGTAATTCAGCTTAACAGCTTTCAAGAAAAAGGTGAAATAAGGTTCACTGAATTCTTATCAAACAACCCAAGTGCAGAAAATGTCTAAATTCATTAACAGAAGAAAAATTTACCTAGTTCAAATGGTTCATAGCTAAACAACCAGTGTTTCTCCCCCCACATGTATCCATGATCTTCCTGGATCAATAAATACTACTAACCTGATGAATAAGCTGTTCACAAAATTCTTCAGTAGAATTATAGAATGTAGATTTTACCACCCACTGAAATGGGATTTGTTCCTTTATTTACTGTATTGTCAGCTTAACACTCTGCATAGAAGTCTCAAATAAAATAGAAAGCTACTTGGATATATGTGTTCTGCCACAACTTTGTCAAACAAAATTCTGCTGCTTTCACCTTTGCCCATCTTTTGCCCTCCTCAAGAGAAGCACAACTTAAGCATAAAAAAAAAACCCAGGACAGGATTGTTCCTGAATCCCCATAAATTCATGATTTTAAGGTAAGCATTTCACTGAAAACACTCCATGTACGTTCTGCTTTAAGGAAAAAGCACCAAATGCTATTCCTACAAAGGATGATCAGCAAACACCTTTCACCTGAAGATGGGAGTCAGAAATGCTATTTTGGTAGCTTAAGTAGTGGAAGTCCCATCACCCCCTGCTAATTTGCTCTTGAACCAGCAAAGACTGAGAAGCATGGTCCAACACCAGCCTGATGCCCTGGGATACAATGAATTAAGCTGTGATTATTTTCAACACAAAGACTTCTTACACAAACCAGAGATTACTTCCCAGAAAACCAGTTTCACTGCCAGTTTTTTTCCATAATCCTGACTTGTTGCTCACTTCACATTCTGCAACATCACACAGCAGTGTGCAAATAACTCAACCTGGGTGAAGCACATTCTCTAGCCAGCTCCACTTGGGGAAGAACCTTTCTCTGGGACTTCAAATGTCTTGGGGGAGAAAGCAATTTTGACAGCACTTTTCCAGCCTGGCTGCAGCCTATTGCTTATTTGCTCTTTCTGCTTTTTGTTCAACCCACACAGAGCTGGGTGGCAGAAAGCACAGCTCTCAAACTGCAAGTACACTGACAGTACACAGCTGGCCTCAAAAGGTAATTCCTTTAATCCACAATTTTTTTTAAATCCATTTCTTCAGGAAAAAGAATTTATGCTGCCTCTCAGTTTGCAGATTTAGTATTCTCAGTATTATCACCCGAGTACTCCTCCAGCATTGCTACAGTCAGAATATCTACAGTGAAAAAATAAACAACAAATATTCCTTTCATAACACATTTCCACTGCCAAGCCTGTCAATCCTCCAAGGATTAGCAGCGGTTGTTACAAAAAACCCCTGTCATTTTTATCAGCTGAGAAGCAAACTAATAACTCAAAACATCTGAAGAAGGCATGATTCATGACATTTTCTAAAGCAAGGGAGAGTATTAAAAACTGTATGTAGGGACTGCAGATGCACGTTCCCTGACTCCATAAGAAAGGTCTGCTCTTGTGGGTCATGCTTTCAAAACCCAGCTACACTGCTGGGAGTCTGCTCTGCACAATGTATCACATCACAGAAGAAATCAGATGAGCAGGAAGAGGTGAGCAGGGATTGAAAGAAAAATTAATACTTCTTGGTATTACCTTTTCCTTTGAAAGGAACATACTAATAACTTCACAAGAGTCCCAGGGTTTCCTGCATAAACACCCATGACTCCTCCAGGTTTCACCAGCTAATTGGGAGGCAGGGGTAGGGTTGAAAAGGAGAAAGCCCTAAACCCATCCATTAATTAAGCAGGATGTCCCAACAGTGCAGGAGTGTGTCACAGTACAGTTACACAAGGTAATTCCACACCGTGACATTTATCACCACCTTACACATGGATCAAAATTCCTGAAGTCTTCAGATCTCAACACCAACTTTCAGCTGTCACTGTCACCAACTCCTGACACCAGTACACAATTAACAGCAATTGATTAAAAACACGGGGAGAAATGTCAGCAATTGTTGTGCAGCCCCTGTTAGCAGCATAAATGCCATAGAAGGCCCCCACGAGCCTCCTGATTGCAGGTTACTCACACACCTGAAGGGTAAGAAACCAACACAATTTACAAGATAATACTTTAAGGCTGCTCTTTGCAGAGATTATGTTTATGCTGCAGTCTCCACAACAGCTGTACTGCCATAAGCTGTTGGGAAGAAAAGGAACCTCAAAATTCAGCTCCTCAAATCAGTCACGGAGTTTCATCTTCCAACAGTTTTCTTTTGACACAGAGGAACAGTCAAACATTCAGATGTGAATCTCAGCCATACTGTAAACTAAAGAGTCATTAAATGTGAAAACTAATCTCTCAAAGTAGAAAATCACTGCAAAGATATGTTAAGTGAAATGACTCAGAAATTTGCATTTTATTATGCAGCACTTAATTTAGATAATTATTCAGGTTATCCTACAAGTCTCTCATTCCTTAGGGATTCATACTTCTGAAAAGGAATCAGTGCAGAATACACAGCCTGTGAACTACAACCAGTGCTGCCATGCAGATCTGCAGACATTATGAAACAGCTGCAAATAATGAAGCCAAGAAAGCAAAGTGAGAGCTTCACATTCTTCTCATTTCACTCTAGATACAAAATCAAAAGAAGCAATCCGAAGTCTCTGAAAAAGCCTCTGTTTATCACTGTCCAGTGTTTTTCCCAGCTGAATGTCACAGAATTGTCACTGAGGATGACAAGGACATCTGTTTCAAGGCTGGAGAGTGTATTCTCCTCTCAGTCTGTCAGTTCCCAGCTTCCATCACTCGTGGCACTCGGAGCCAGGATCCTCACTCCAGTGGGCTCCCCGTTTCTCAGTCACCAGCTTGATGAAGTAGCTGTGACTCGCGTACAGCTCAAGCTCCTCACTGATGTCCACCCACTTCACCACTCCAGCATCATCACCTGCCTCCAGAGGCAAGTTATCCATCGTCTCACCTATTCACAAAACAAGAGTTAAAACGTGCTATTGCATCTTTTCTTCTTGCTTTTTCCCCTCTCACATCCTATCCATCTGCCCTTCCACAATGCTCCTTCACAGGCAGCAACCTTCAACTGCTTCTCAGAGAAAAACCAGCTACATCTCTCACTGATTCTGTGCCACAAACCTTTTTCATACTTGCACTATTTTAAGGCAAATCTGCATGGCAGAAGTGGTGTTAACACCATGTCACCACTCCTAGGGTACCAGTAGCAGCACGAAAAGTTACTGGAAACCATGACAACATGTACTTATTACTCCAAATTTAGCCAATGCATCTGGCTGGATTTTTGTTTGCTTAACTTTGACTGCTCCTTTTCTCACATACTATTCTGCAGGACAAACTGAATTCTGAAACTTATATACGCTTACAAAAAACAAAAATAATGAAAATTTTACTGAAGGCCCCAAAATCAAAAATACTAGTTTAAGAGGGGATGCATAAAGGCTTCTGAATTGCTCTTTTCCCCAAGTTTTCACTCTGTTTTTAAAACGGAATCTTAGGACTTCATAAACAACCAAGGAAATGCTTTTCTATTCTGTATTGGAAACAGAGGCCAAAGATACACTATCTCCACTACTTCTGGGGGCTGAGAAACCTGGGACAAGTGAAACTTCACAACTGGCACCTACTACCCAAAATTCAGTGGAAATGTCACTGCATGAAATCCCTTGCTTGAACATGTCAGAAGCATCTAAGTAGACTGATTTATCTTACAGGCGAAAAATGGGAGTCCAAGATAAGAGATCAATTTAACAATCTAGTCCCACTTTTTAAGTTTCATGCTCCTCTAATTTCATTGCCATTCTCAGCTCATCAACAGTCCCACTTTCAAACTAAGATAAGGAGTAAAAGGCAATAAGAGCATACCTGGAGATATTTACCTGTTTCATCATGATAATTCACGGCCTCTGTCTCCATCCAGGCATTATCAGTGTTACGAGGGTCATCCACATATCCTCTGTACACCTATAAGCTCCCAAACAAACCAGAACAAGCTCAGTGTCACCAAAAACAAGGTGGAATCAGTCGTATTTTTTCTTTCCCTCATACACATTTGCCCTTACAGAGTCTTCAACAGTCCCTTCCATTTCCTACACCCCAAGAACATGAGCATCACAACTTATTTTCACTTCAGCTGCACTTCTTCAGGTTCCATACAACTGTGAGTTACCTGCACAGCTCAAGAGGCTACCACAAGAGACACAGAGCTCACCACCAAGTGTTCCTGGCTGAACAGTTTCTGGAGCTGCTCCTCCAATTTTGCTTTCTCTTCAGGGGATTTCTGCAGAGAGTTCAAGGCCTCCTCCTCAAATTCTCGTTTCAGGGTAGCAGTGATCTTCTCCCCTGGGTCCACCATCCCCTTTGAGGGGGGAAAACAAACAAAAAAAATACTATCCCTCAGATTCTACACGTTTTAACTCCTAGCTCTTAGAATATTACATCCACCTGCATCACATATGTGCCATATCTGCCTCATGGCCTCACCAGCAGGGAAATGCCAGCTCTCTCTGGAGCTTTGCCCTTACCCCTGGAATGGCCCACTCCCCACAGTCTCTCCTCTTGATGGCTACGAACTGCAAGATGTTCTTGCCAGAAACTGGATGAGCAACTTTATTGCCACTTCTGTCCCTTTTCCACCTGCAGAAAATGACAAGCAAGAACATGTTTTGCTGCTTCTTGACACATGGGCCTGAGAGAGAAACAGCAAGGCACTGCCACCTGTGTGGGGGCAAACAAAGCAGAGAATGAACAGTCAGGAATGACCGACAGATGCCATCCAGCAGGATCACAACCAAGGGCAGAACACTGAGGGTTTTCCTCAGCCAAAAGGGCAGAAAACACCCATGAGGCACGTTTCTGCAGCAAGGCAGGTAGCAGCAGCTCCTCTGCAATCTCTCTGAGCTGCACTTGTGCCAATCCATACTAAGAGGATGAGAATGTTTCTGCTGGAACAGAATGGTTACACAGGCTGCAGCAGTGCCAGGACAAAGCCACAAGCAGCCACCATCACCTTTAGTAAAGAACTAAGGACTACCAATAGGCAAAGCAAAAAGCTGTCTAAAGAAAAAATAAAACAAAAACAATAACAACATTTACTTTCAAGGGAGCCGCTCAGTAGCATGGATGTTTTAGTCATTCCTTCTGGAAAGGGGAAGAAGTAAAATGAATCAGGATGATTTTCCACAATGGTTCTGCCTCCAGCAGGGCACTTTTTAGCTCACACTTCTGTTAAGCACACAATCTTTTTTGAATGCTTTGTGTAAAGTGGTTAGCATGTACACACACATCCTGCTGGGAAAAGCATATCAAAACAAAGCATGCAGAGACAAAGAGTGTCCTAATCCCACCTCCTCCTATCATCGACTAAGACAAGTTAGTGTTTCTTACATAACAAAAGCAGAATGGGCTTACACATAGAGAACACCCAGAGAAAAAGGCCATGGAAAGTAATATCCTGTCCAGAGATGCAGAAGAGAAGCAAAATGCATTTTTTTCCCACTGACTGCAGGGTACCTTGCAGTCACCTGTCCCTTACCTGGTTACAATAGGATCAGCAGCATGGTTTGGTCCCCAGCGCCCCAGCAATCCTCTGCCAGTGAGGCCAGTTCTCCCTGCTGGATTGCTGAAATAAATGCCATGGTACATGACTCATATAGTCCTGAACTGGTTCCAACTGGAAATTAAGCCCAGCCACACCCAGCTCCTCTGATCTCTGAGGACCAGCAGAAACAAAAGGGAGTTTATTTTCTGCTAAATTTCTAAACCCTTAACGTAGCAGTACATTAAATATATTTATTTCCCCACATTCAAAATATTCTGCAAAAAAACCCAAAACAACCAAACAAAAAAACCAATGAAAACATACAAAACAAATTCTAAAAAAAAAAAAAAAAAAAAAAAAAAAAAAAAAAAAAAAAAAAAAAAAAAAAAAAAAAAAAAAAAAAAAAAATGCAAATCAAGATTAAATAACAAAAAAAGGGAAGGACAGCAATATATAATTGGTGTTAAAGCACATATGTGCTTTTCACATGTTTTTCTCCTTCATCAACCTAGATTCCATTTTCCTCTCTTGGCTTTGTCCTAGCAGGTACCACGTATCAGAACTGACAGACATGACTGAAACTACACCACTGAAATGAACCTGCAATCAAAACCCCCACACTCACCGGGGTCTCCCATTTTCGACCACATACAAGCCATGCAGACTCTTCCTCTCCACTTCTCCATCCCTCTCATTGAATTTGGGAGAAAAACCTTCATCGCTGCGTGGCAAATAAGAATTCAATTGAGACAAATTATAAAACACAAGAGATTGCATGCCAGCCATCAGACCAGCAACACCCCTTTGAGAGTGTTGATGAGCAGTTTTTACCAGAACTGGAGTTGCAGGTCCTCCCTTTTCTAGAGGCTATGAAGTCCTAACCTTTGCTCATTACAGCGTCTATATTTACTTCAGCAGGCAAAAGTGCAGAACTGAAGTATTTGATATTGCATCTCTCTCAATCTTCATTTAGACAAAATGTTTGAAAGACACTGTTGTTAAGATTAGAGTTGTAGAATCAGAGAATCATTTTGGTTGGAAAAGACCCCTAAAATCACTGAGTTCAAGACAGCACTGCCAAGCCCACCCCTAAACCATGCTCCCATGTGCCACATCCAGATGTCTTTGAAATACCTCCAGGGATGGTGACTCCACCACTTCCCTAGGCAGCCTGTTCCAGTGCCTGACAAACTTTTTGGCGAAGAAATTCTTCCTAATATCCAATCTAAACCTCCCTGGCCCAAGGTGAGGCTATTTGCTCTTGTCCTATCCCCTGTTACTTGAGACAGAAGAACTGACACTGCCATTGTTACACAGTCACAAAAAGATCTGTAATTAATTCTGTAAATAATTCAACCTTTCACATTTCCTCAGAATGCTCCTTTCAAAAACTACAATTACACCTTCCTTTTTCATGTTGCATTCCAACCATCAACAAACAAAAAAGTGTATCACTAAAACGTTCTTCCAAATTTTTAAGAATTAAAATTTTTACTTAGCTCACAACACAGAGAAACACTTGCACAGCATCCACAGCTGTCTGTTATTCCAATCTCAATATTCAGCTCAGTAAAATCATGTGTCAAGGACCCTCACAAGAAACTCAAATGACTCAGTTCTCCAACCACCACTTTCCTTAATTTTGACGTTCACACATCACTACAGAATCACACATAAGATGATCTTGTTAACTCAGTTAATGACTATTTCCTGCTTTCATGTTCACAGGGGAAAAGAGCCACCATTTCCACTCACTTGATTTGGGGATCTGCCCAACTGGGTCTCGCCAAAACAGACTTTGCAGTGTACTCCACAGGATTATAATCTTCCCACTCAGTCAGCCAGCCCACTTTATCTTCAGGAACTTGGCTACGCTGAACGTGTGATCCTGGATATGGGGAGGTGAGAGCTTTGCTGTGGTGGAACCTCACATTGTAACTGTTGAGCATGTTTACAGGATGAAGACGGGACCAACAGCTTGTAGATAAACTACTAAAATTAAAAAACAAACAGAAACAACATCTCATTCATTAGGTTTTAACCTGCTCTTTAATCTCTGATCTGCAAAGTACATGATAGTAAGTGGAACAGACTCAGCTTTTTCACAGAATCACAGAATCAATTGGGTTGGAAAAGACCTTTGAGGTCATCGCGTCTAACCTATGACCAAATACCACTGTGTCACCTCGACCATGGCATTGGTCCAGTCTTTCCTTAAACACCTCCGGGAATGGTGATTCCACCACCTCCCTGCGCAGAACATTCCAACGTCTAATGAAATTAGAATAAACTCCTTCTAATATTCAACTTACGAAACGCCGGATGTTTACAAAAAACCCCTTTAACAGAGACGCGGGAAAGGGCAAAAGGCCTCTTGCACTTTTCAGTAATTCCATCGCTTTAAGGGACAGCCCCGCTGGCCTTTATATCCCACCCCAGCCTGAGGGACACCGCACACTCCGGCCGGGCTCCCCCTGGGCGGGCAGGGCCTGCACGGCGGCCCCGGGGTCTCGGCCGGGCCATGAGGCGGCTGCTCCCGCCGGAACAGGCCGCCGACCGCCGGCAGCGACCCCAGGG
>VYXF01009613.1:12070-28363 GCA_013397295.1 Polioptila caerulea
TATATTCATACATAATTTCAATAATTTGATATTACTAAGCTCTATAACATACTTTCACTAGTATTCATATATAAATTTACCTACTAATTTTTTGCATTGTATAGTAGCTTGTCATTATAGAATTAGTAATATGTGCAACTCTAACAAAGTTGCTTATGACATAGCATAAAAATCTCAGTACTTAAAGGTAATACTTCAAAAATCTCTTAGCATCTTGTTTATCCTCAAATTTCCTTGAGGCAACTAGGGATTCTGCATGCTGGGATGCTAAAAACTATGCATGTTTTTCTGTTTTTATATTATGACACTTGCCGAAGTCTCAAAAAATTAAATATGTCTTACTGGACATAAGCATGTTTTCCATTTTCCCCCTACTCTTCCCTTGTCTTCAGTCTCCACATTTAGAAGAAATCTCTGGGTAAACAGAGTAGATTTAATTAAAGCTACTTTTCTATATAATATTCCCTATCAGTCTGTCATCATAAAATATGAATAGAGCTATTTGATACTAGTGTTAGACAGATCACAGCTGAATGACAATATTAAAAAACTTCTAATATATTATCAAATATTATTATTGCATAGAGTTGTGTAGAAAATATTCCTCAACCCAGCAGGAGTTCATGCAGTACATAATCTTGGTGTGGAGGAACAAACTTCATTTGATTTCCATGCCCAAATCACTCAAAACACTCATATATGCCCACACCCCAGCAGAACATTTGCTGAAAAACCATCACAAGGAATTATATTCATAAAAGTACCCATGCACTATTACTGAATAGAGAGCAATTCTGTATTAATAGCCTATTATTGTTTCACCTGCAAAGGTCAGGTCTACAAGGACATTAAACTAAAATAATTTTCATCACCCAGTTTTTCATCAAAACTGCTACCTTCTCCTGGTACAGTTCTGATCTAGATAAAAAGTCTGAAGGGTGTTCTTTGAAGTCTTCACCTAGAATTAGTATTTCAAGTCTGTAGCCACGTGCATAACCTGTGCCATTTTCAGAAAAACTAGAACAAAAGTGGCCAGTAATTACAAGGGTTCTGCAGTTAAAATAACACTAATTTGTCAATGTTATTTGACACTTCTGGTTTTGAATAGTTGTACGACCAATTTAGTCTACCAGATTATAAAATGTGGTAACTGTATGGTATTTTACTGTTTCTTTTTGCTTTTCTGATCTTAATGAAATCTTCAGATCATAAGTTGTTTTCTATAGAAAACATAAGAAAAATATTAGATGGACATTTTCAGTATTCCTATTGTATATGGATGGAGATTGGATATGCAGGCATGCCAAAATCACTTGTAAATAAATTATTACCTAACTAAAGCAAAATACTCTTAAAACACTAAAGAAATAGACAAGGTACAGGCAAGTGGTAGGGAAGTCCTTGGACTCTTGGGAGGAAGGGATCAGCAGAGAATGGGAAGTTTCAGCAGCTGCTCCAGAAGAGGAAGAACAACTACACATCATGTGGTCCCACCTAAATTTAAGGACAACAAAGTTTATGAAAGAAGCTTGCTGTTTACCTGGACCTGAAATAAATGAGATCATGATGAACTATGTAGAGTCAGGTACTTGTCGAACAGAATTTAGAAACCATAAGATACTGCTGTTATTGGAAAGATTTCTGATATTGTGAAATTTTTGATCATATTTTGATTAACCATATTGTATTACAGGCAAATCAAGAAGCACAGATTTTTAACTCTCCAGGAAAAAAAAAAAAAGAAAGCTAAAGGAGATTTTTGGAAGGAAAAAGAATTCTAATAAAAGGAAAAGAAAAGCAAAGGTTTGTTGATCTTTGTGTTTTATTTTGGCTTTTTTTTCCTAAAGATATCATTTTTAACTACATAATTACAACTGAAAAGAATACAACTCAAAAAAAATGCAGGTTTGAAAGAAATTGAAAAGATCAATTGAATCTGCCATAAATGAATTGCTGGTGTCAGAAGAAGATAGATGAGTGACTAATAAAAATCCTGAGGTTAATGAGAGTATTCTTAACATTGAAAGTACTGATCTTCCCAGTATTTGGAGGCAGGGATGTGGAATTTGACTTTGTATAGTCTTCTGCAACACAGAAACTACAGCCTGCTTTTGAGGAAAAGTTCATTATTTCCTTGCATTCAGAGTGAAAAGCTTCTGCTTTACTTTTGTGAAGATGTTCAGCAAAAGCAAATCAATGATGAGCAAGGGTGTTAGGGTCTACAGAGATTTCCTAAAATGCATATCAAACTGAAAAGGAGAAGCTACTCTTCATACACCCCTGTATGAAGAGTATGTTACTAGTTCAGTTACAGAGAAAAACAAAATTAATATTCATATTTTAGATTCAAATACACACAAAATGTTCAGAAGCATTTCTCATTTGAATTTATATATTTTGTGAATTAAGAAAGGAAAAATTAAAGAAAATATAGAGGATCCTACAATTCACCCAAGTTAAATAATTAGAAAAATTACAAGAAGTCTCAAGAAGGTAGATCTGAAAGTAAGAGCAAACAAGTTACTTATAAAAGGCACCTGATCTTAGACATCAAAAGTGTACATAAATTAGCATCTGTTAACATTATCTAAAAATATATTTCTGCCATTTAAGTATCTGAACACAGAATCTGGTATTTCATGTCTCAAGTCATACTTCTGTGGCTAATTGCTGTCTCTGTTTCCCCTGCAAGGTGAACCACTGACTCTTTCTTCATGTGACAGTGGGCAGAGGTAAGAGGGAAGTTACCTACTCAGAGCCAACATGAGTAAGTCTGCTTCCAAAATACTTTGTCAGTTTTGGGAATCCTTTGATTCTGGTCTAGAAAAGCTTGAGAAAACAAAGGGGTGCAGTAGAGGACTGTAAAAATGGTTGGCAGATTGCAAGAAGCTGAGGGAAGCAGGCTTGCATCATATTTGTCCTAGCAGGAACTTTGTAGCTTCCAAATTAGAGGCTTTTAAGTGTACAACTGAAAATTGCTCTGTGCCCTGTTTGTAGCTGGGTGTTACACAAGGAGATCAACAGCAGAAGTCTTGGAAAGACACTCCAAGACAAGACTGTCAACATCTCGGTTTTAAGGTAATTTTCTTACAAATTTTTAAGTATCTCTTAGCGAAACAGAGTTTGCAGGTAACGTGAAAAACAGTGCAAGAGGGACTTGGCAGTGGAGTGAGATCTTGGCTCATGCGTCCGAAAGCAGACAAGCACAGAAAGCAAGTTTGGTAAAAATGAGACACATAATGGTCCAATTTGTCCCTTATTGATAGGGACCCAAGGGACAGCGGCCATGAGTGCCCTCCTTCACTTCATGCTTTGCCCTCTATGGAGCTCCTTCTGTCACTGCCACAGTTAAACTAAACACTGACATTAATTACAACATAAAGAATCTGTTACTCACGCACATGTAAATGATTGACACTCCATTAGAGAAACAATTGACTCTGTATGGTTCATATATTTTGCCATCTTATGATGTAAATGGTGCTCCTCTCATTGTCACTATTTGCATTATTTTAAAGATTTCTTTCTGATACACAAACCATTCATTTAGTTGTGCATCTCACTGGAAAAAAAGGATGAGGAATAAAGCAGAACAGTGCTCTCCTAATCTGCTTTAGCAGGAGATCATATTAGTCATTAGTGTCTGAACCCTGTATCATTTCCATTTCCCTCCTCCACCCTGGATAAAACAGAGCTGACAACACATATTTTTCTTTGTCAAAACATTTCCATCTCACCTACTTTTTAGTGCACAGACATCTTAAGAGCCATAACTTAGGCCAAGATTATAGCAACATTTTTCTTACTATCTTTATATGGGAAAGGTATGTGCACTAGATCCTTAACAGGAGCTTTAAAACTTGTCACAGATAAAACAGGATTTCCCAAATGATAGTGTCAAATAGAGAGAAAAAGTAACCTAGGCAGTTATCAGATGTGAGTGAGAGGGCTAGGCCAATACTGTCTTCTATATCTCATCATATACATCATGCTCAGCTGTTTCAAAAGTCATTCAAGCACATTATACAGTTTTGGTTGGCTGAAATGCAGTATACACATCTTTCTCTACTTCCTTGGCTGATGCTTTTTTAACTTTTAGAGAATAGCCAAAGCAGACAAAGATTGTTTGTGCAAAGCCTTGCCTTGCAGAAAAAGAGTCATGGTGTTGAGAAATGTGTCTTCCACATATTTATCCTGAGGATTATGTAAAAAAAAAAAAAAATCACAGTAATTTATGAAAAAAGCATCATACAAATAAATTGCTCTGGGTTCCAAATATGAAGTTGTAATACAGTTGTCCTTCAAATATTTACTTCTCAGTGTGAAATAGAAAGACTACCAAAAAACCAAAATTCTGTATCCGCACACTACACACTGCTGCAAAATGAAAGGCAAAACAAAAATAAGTATTTACCAGTCACAACACACAATCACGTTGTTCCTGAATTCTACATATAAATAGACACAAAGCTGACCAGGCTGACGAGAAAAGGATTCTTATGGCTCTTGTATCAAGAGCAAAATTGCTGCTATGTGCAGGAATATCACAGAGAGCAAACTGTTGTATTCAAAGTGAAGAACTGTGCATGTGATGCCTTAAGTTTTAGTTTTTATATTTTTCAGATTCTATGCTGCTTTCATGTGCAGTTCTGTGTTTCCTATCGAGTGCTACTAAGGTCTGTTCACAGAGTAGGGAGACAAAACAATTTTTAGCATTTCTAGCTTGGTACTGAGGACAACTGATACAACTTTCAAGCCCAAGAACAAAAACAGTTAAGTGAAAAGAAAAAACAGGAGGATGGAGCTCCATAACCTGAAGTTGTGGTTGGACAATTGACTCCAATATGCTAATGGACCAGAACTTATAAAAGTGTGAGACCTCATCATCAGTTGTCCATTTTGTGACAATTTTGGGGCATCTTGAGTGCAGTCCAGCTGGGCTCTTGTACTGCCCACAGTATCCACTGAGGCCTTTAAATAAATCCCTACTTCATCCTTTTGCTCTGACTAGTCTCTGTTCCAGGTCAGCCTCCAGAAGGCATCCAGAGGAAGCAGGGGTCAGAGCAGAGCAGTTCTGTCCCTAGCCTGAAAATGTTTTTAGCCACAGGACCCGGATCCACACATGGCAGATGGAGCAAATATTTCAACGCACCAAAACCTCACTGCCAGCTGTGTGTTTCTCCCTGCTTCTCCCTTGCATGGCAAAAGCACACCTCTCTCAGTATTTCAAGAGGCCTTAAAAAAATATTTAAATGGTCTGTACAAACAATGTATGCCTGGAAACTGCAGCACTGGGAGATGCAGGAAGGGATAATGTATCTAAGCAAAATTCCAATGTAATATTATTCCGGTTCTCAGCTTGCCCACTTAAATCACATTCAGTTCAGCTGAACAAAAGAATTTATTTCAAATTATGAATATGTTAATAGTTTTCTTAGCTGCAGTCTGAGCTCCCCTGCCCCCCATGCATTCCAGCACTGGTACTGGCCTATAGAGTTTGGCAGATTGATTCCCTTTTCTACTCTTAAATATACATTGATTGTAGGACACCTTTTGCACAGCTGTCCAAATCACTGCCTGCTAACTGAACAATTACTTCCTATTTTCCTCTCATTTTAATTTATAGTACAATATAAAGTTTATCCCATTACTGAAATGTAGACTTTTTAAATGCAGCTTCTTTGAAACTGAGATAAATGGATTTGCAATTCTATATCAATTAGGATATGGGTCTACCACTGTCAAATCAGTTCAGCTGTTAAACATTGACCAAATCATATCTTAATTATCTATTTTAGCCTCTATGTAAGAAAAATCACTTCTTTTAAGAATTATTTTTCCTACTTAGTCCACACTGGCAAATTAATTTTACACAATGTCATGTTAAATCATATTCAACACCTCATTATATTTCCTAGGTTCATATTTCCTTCTCTGCAGTTGCCACATCCAGATATGACTTTTCATTCAGAGTAATTTCACAGAAAATTAAAACAATTTACTTAATATTAAAACCACAAAACTATAAAGTAATCTTGGATGAAGGGACGTCCAAAGATCTCTAGTGCTCCAGAGGAATCAAACACTGTAGAAGTAAATTTATATCTATTCATTTAATGTACTGGCAGCTATAAATTCCACCTGCATGCTCACCTTCTGAATCCCAAATCACAGTAAGTTGGCATGAGTAGCTTTTAGAAGCCCATTTTATTTGGATGACATGTTTTCCATTCCCCATGAGTTTGATGTCATGGTAGACAGAAGCACATAGCTGCAGGCACTTCCTGTGGATGGATGGAAGGAAGGAAATACAGACAGGATCGTGTGGAACAATCTGTACAAATCTGCACAGAGATGGAAAATTAGAAACTGGAAAAACGAGACCCATATTATGCTTATTGAGAATCGACACTTAGAAAACATGCAAAAATATTCCAGAAGTATTGCTTCTTTATTCTCTCTTTGAATTAATAGTTTGGCATTAATCATTGCAACATAATAATTTTTTTTCTTTTACCAAAGATTATGGTGATCATATTTATTCTTATCAATACAGAAGTTATGTATACATCTAGTTACATCCTAATGGATCATTAACAGTTGTTTTGGGTGACTAAAAATATATACAGACTATATACAGAGTACTTCAGGTATCTATTTATACTCCATTAGTATGCCATCATTCTGTCTTACTGCTTAGCTCCTTTACATGTTGCAAATCTGAAACAATGGGTTTTTTTCACAATATTTTTCTAGAAAAGCATTTAGAGGAAAGGATGTTGCAGAATTTCCACCACGGGCTAAACATCTAAAAGAGAATATTGTAATAAATTGAAATTGTATATAGTAAAGAATACTCTTTGTGGTTTGTTATCTTTATTTATGTATTGCTGCGAACCAGTACATAAAAAAACTTCAGTAAGCTAAGTAAAACCAAAAGTCTCTTGCTTATTCTCTTTTATCCCTGAATAAAATTTCCAAATGTCTCCTGCTTCCTCTTCCACACTTCTGAGGCTCATAGGCAGGAAGACCAGGACATGTAAAACAGATGGGCACTGAAGTGACACACTGCAGACTAAGGGCAGCCTCTGGGCTAGCAGAGCAGAGCAGTGGAGAAACAGCAGGTAGTCTCACATTTCTTTTCCAGACGACATGTCAGATTACTCACAGCCTTGAACAATTTTCAGTTTGAATATCTGATTTATACTTTTAAGTTTTACTTCACAAAAGTAATGGATAACCAACCAGATCTAAAAAAAAAAATAAAAAATTTTTTTTTTAAATCATGAGCTGTTTTGTGTCACTGGGCTACAAATAGTCAACTTAGATCATTCCTGTTACAACATCCATCACTGAAGATTATATTCACAACACTTCCTGCCAGTTACTTACAAAATCTAGTATTAATAGATATTTGCCCCTCATTTCTTTCTCAGGAAAGTTTGCTTTAAATTCTCTAGGTCTTGGCTCAGCACACCCCCAGTCATCTTATCTAGCTTCTTCTCCTACTATAAGTTGGCCCCTTTTTAAACCATAATATGATTCTGCTCAATGCTCTTGATCAAAATAGCTAACACAGATCTAATTATTCTTGAGTAGTTTCCAGAGCAATAAAGAGGGTGAAGCAAGAGGATATTAACTTCATACAGAGCTATCATTACAATCATTAGTGTGACAGTAGGTGAGACACAACTTGCAGAGGTCTGCTCAGCTGGTAATCCAGATGGGTAATTTTGAGGTTGTTTGCAATTTGGAAAAGTACCATGGCTGTTCATTGCTTTCAACTTGTCTAAAATAAATGAAACATTCAATAAAATCTTGGTTAAAGGTTGAAAACAAATCCTTAAGCGACCAACTATGATATTATCTCTGTATTTCCTTGATGAGTAAATATGCACACAAGTCCATTATCCCAGCCAATGCTGACAAACAGCAGTGAGTCTTACCTAATGGAAAAGCTAATCAGAAAAAGCACATTGGAGGCTTTTAATACACATGATTACACATACATAGTGGGGCACAGGGTCTAGCAGAGAAGTTCCCTGTTGTAGAAAGACTCAATGGGCCAAGTGATTCTTGGAGCCCAGTCGATATCTACCACATATCTGCTTCTGCACCCACCTCTTATCACAGGTGAATTCACCAGAAACCAAAGAAAAGTGGAAGACCTCAGGTAAATCATCAATAGTTAAGTTCAGAAATAAAGATGAGCCAGCTCTTAGAACCAAAATAGAAATGCTGATGTCATGAATTTTACCCCAATATACACATAATAAACTTGGTCAGACATTTGCAGAATGTATGATAACCCTCACAGGAAACAGCCTAGTTCAAGTAATTCAGATAACAATGTGACTCAGACCAAGGGCTCCATGTTCCCAGCCAGCCACAGGAAAGGGCCAAGATACACTCAGATTCTGGGAGAACATGTGGCATTCTGCTCTCTATCATGCTGTACTCACCATATTACAAAGGACAGATATACTGAGTACCTGGGGATGTCTGGCTATCCTGAGAGAGTGCCATGAGAAGCTGGAGAAAAAAAACAGACATTCTGGCAGCAGGAAATGGCTCATCTCCAGAAGAATCAGGGCTGGGACCTATGCACAACATAGCAAAATATGATGGAGGTTCTGTGGGAGAGAGTCTGAGACGGCCATGTGCTTACGACGCAGCGATGATAACTCCTAATTGCTACATGCAGATGCAAATATAAGTTCATTGGTACCAAGATAAAACTGCATCACGCTGGCTTTCACTCACCAGTTTACTGAGCAGCGCTACTCTTTCCCTCATAAAGCTCAAGAAGGAGCCTTTCCTGCACTCATTATCCGTGGTAAAACAAAGTAGAATGTGCAATTTTTCATTTCTTTGAAGTGACGCCCAGATTGAAACTGTTGCCTAAGTACAGACAATGTACAGAACATGAGTAACCCCGTTGAGATTAGAAAAGACCCACTGCTTCCTAAATGAATGTAGTTAGTGGAAAATATAGCACATTTTTTTAACTTTACATTTCATTTTGTGTTTTGCACAGATCTAACCAACTCAGACTTTGCTGAGCCTGCAGAAAAAATAAATCTCTTCTGCATATGGCCACTGTTTGTGAAGGCATTCATTAAAACTGCATCATGCAGAGCTCCTTATAGGAGTAGTTCCAGAGAAATGTAATGCTGTGCAGCTGGAAGATTAAGTTCCCCCCTCAGCTAAATATGAAGTTTTCACATGTGGCAGTGTGATAGCACTTATTGGGACTTCCTCGCCTCAAGCCTGGATGTTGTCAGTCTTATAAAAAAAGCACTATTCCGGTAACTTGAAACTGATTTTGTTGTCACTTATCTCAGTTTTGCACAGGAACATTCCCAGTAAGGATAGCTGATTTTTTCTGACACATGAAAGAAGAATCATTATTACATACACTAGCTCAACAAATCAGCTGTTAAATAGTTCTAAGTTGAACCAACTTTCATGGGAAATGTTTCCCAACTTTCATGGGAAATCAGACAGGCTTAATGCATATATTTTATCAATAAAAACTGTTAAAACAATTTTCAAGCACTTGTGCTGGCTTAGCAATGTAGGTAAAAACATGGCACAATACTATTGAGTATGCTATGTCAGGTCATGATTTCACCTTTGCGCCAGCCAAGGAGCAGCTTCTTTTGGAAATAAACAGTCATTAATAAGAACTTGTCCATAATTGTCATGATCTCTATGAAAGGATGAAGAGATACTGGAGGTCACACATCTTTTCTGGTTTAATCTTCATGAATATCTCTAGCATTACTGCAGTAGAAGAAGCAGAACATTGGGGTGAGAAAAATTTATGTGTAATGTTTTTCTTCAGACAGCTCATAAACTCATTTTCTTGCTCACTGGATACGACAAAGTGCCCAGCTGGCAACTTAAATTCTGATTTATAGGAAAGGTCAGTTAATCCCGAGTAGGCATTTTGCTAAATATCAAAATATCTCTTCATGTGTTTTCTCTGTCTAGCTCAAGGAAGTTGGAAGCTTAAACACCAGCAAAGCTTAAGAGTAAGGCAGTGATACCAACTTTAATGACTATCACTCACAGCAATTTTTCTTCCCTGTTTAGTGGACCACAAGTAAGACTATAAATTTACAGGTGTTCTCCATTTGTTGTGATACTGCTCTCATGGAGAAACTAGTAGGCAAATATCCCATCTTCCTCTATTGTATCACTGCTGTACTGCCAGGCAGTGTAGAGGAAAGAAAGTGTACAGAGAATAATCCTGCAGATCCTACCAAACCTTAGCAATTCCTCTGAGGTCAGCATGAATTTTACATCAAGACTAACTCATTTAGAAATACCATTTCTTCCCAGACATGACATGTCTGACTTTCAAAATAGCAGGTTTTTAAAAACATGCTTTAAAGGGTGCAGAAATTTTATTTGAAGGTTGTTTATTTTCCAAAGGTAAAGAGTAGGAACAGTTTCCTCTGTGACAGAAAAGAGGAAAAAAATCCACCAAACCATAAAGTCACTACAGAGTGCACAAAGCTAGTGAGGAAATTTTATTAAATTAATACTTATGGAAACCTGTGTGTTTATCCAATGATCTGAAATTAATGGAGCAGAAGAAGCGACATCAACATTTGATTAAGTAGACATTAAAAAGAATACAAAGTATAAATAAAAGGAGATAAAAACTTGGTAATAGCCCAGAAGGAAATTGCTGAAGCATCCAGAAGTAACATACCATAACCCTTTCTGTATTAAAATAGTATATCACACCTGACAACAGACCAAGGGGAGAATCATAGGAAATACTTTTTCAGATTTGGTCTTGGTGTTTTTGCAATTTTCTGTAGCATAGAGCAAATACTTCATGCAAAAATGTACATCCTGAAATTTAAATTGGGAAAAAGTACAGGGATCATACCTTTATTTAAGCAGAAATCTATGTTTTCCTCTCAACCATGTAAACACCATTCTAATTCCAGTGTAGATAGTATGTCACTGAGCTTAAAAAGTGGCACATATATAGATATATAATCTAAACCAGAAAATAACTTGAAGAGAGTTCATCACATCCAAGATGATTAATTTTTCCACTTGAGAGTCTGAATATTATTTTAGAGCCATGGACACATAATGATTAAGGAATTTGATAAGAACTTCACTCATCCAGCAGAGCAATGATGATTCTTTTTAAAGGTCTGTTGTAGTTTGGCAGGTCTCATCTGAAAGGCCCTGCACTAAGCTTCTCACTAATCCTTTTTGCTTTTGAAGTAAACTGAGCTGAACCCACTAAAATGCCAATGTGAAGTCCGAAAAGTGCAGACATATTTTTTAATAGAAAGCACAACAAATCTAAGTAATGTATAAGCTTTTATTTGAATATTATCTGCATTGTTTTAATAAAATTACTTAAAAAAAAAAAAACCTGGTGGCTATCTCACCATTTTATTGACAAAGCAGCTATAGAAGTACACAAAGGAATAGAATAAAACCCACGTGCCTGAGTAGAACTTGTGTTGCAGACAGTCAGTGGGAACATTTCATAAACTGCTTAGGCATCAACACTCCCAACTCATCTCAGATCAAAGGCACTGACTCCTTAAAGACAGAGCTTCAGACAGTGATCACTACTCAGAGCTTAGTCATTCATCAGAAACAAAGATATCTGGGAGGAAAATCCAGAATATAACATTGACCATCTCCACATTGCTCTGGAAAAGCCCACCAAGACTTTTCCTGGTCTGAGGCAATTGCCCTAAAAGCTCTCCAGTGTGTTTTCCAAACCAGCTGGAACCCAGGGTGTGGGAGCTGATGGTGCTGCAGCACCTCCAAGAACAGGATCATGTGAACCCTGCTGAAGTCACATTCACCTCCATATCTGCAGGCCTGCACTAAGGCCCTCCCAGCTGGAGGAGGAAAAAAGAGATTATGTTATTCCAGTCTTTAGTTTAAGGACAAAATATCTTTACAGTTCCATCAACTAACTCTACACCTGCCTTTTCCTTTAGAAATTGTGTTGGTAACAGACATATACAGCTACCATTAAAGAGCATAATAATCTGGAAATTTCAAACACTGAATATAAGATGAGGTTAAAAGTTGAAGGCAGGGGCATTCTTCAGCTTTGCTTGATTTTTTCTAGTCTTTAATCTTCTTGTTTAAAAAAAGAAAAATATTAAATGTCTCAGATAGTAATATTTATATAAATGTAATTACAAGTACAAATAACAGAAATTATTAATATGAAACAAAATGGACAATTAACATCAATTTTGAGCTAAAAGCAGAATCCTCAAGGTTCAATGGTCCTGTTTTCCTAAACCAAGTGATTGTCAACTTCCTTATGTCTTTTTTTGCTCAAGGATGGCTGTGAAAACTTAATTCAAAACATATCTGATATCTCTTTTAGCCTTCATCTTTAAGTCTATAACAAAGTTGCATTTTACAGTGTTTTATGCCTTCCATAATTTACAGACTTCAACCCTTTACCTTAATTCAAACTAGTCAGCTGTAAATTTGCCGCAAATTATTTTTAATATTGCATGGTATTTAAAAGAAAATATAAAATAAATATTCAGCTCAAAATAAGTCTAAGAACATACTCCCATGGAATGGGTGTGCACAAGTTTAAGAAATTTCAGTCGAAAATTATTTTTATACCTCGAGTTTTTGAAGCACTTTCACAAAGTTTGGGACACAGGGTTTTTCCAATTTTTGTTTTATATAGCAGCAGTGGCCAGAGTAGGGTTAGAAAAGTATTCTGAAACGTCCACCTCTTCATTGTCTCCCCTGCAATTACTCTCAATTGAATAATCACCGAAGAAAAAGTGTGTCAGGAGTTCATCCTCTAGATTAGCTGAGTGTCGAACAAAAGGTGTTAGTCACGAATAAAATTTCAATTGTTGCCTAAATTAAATAAAAATATGAGACCAAGCATTGCTGTTCTGTTTCCCAGCAGCCGGATCAAACTCTTGCTCCACAGTTTCCTTGCTTGCTCACACATTGTACATTCCATACACACCTAGGGCAAAACTCTCACTTAGTGACTTTATGTCTCAGCAAAACAGAACTGCATGAGTAGGAGACAGAGGAGATGGGTTGTACTCCAAGGTTTTTTAAAGCCTGTGTTTGAACTAGAAAACAAAAATTGCATGACATTTGAGGGATTTAACCAACATAAATCCCAAGGCAGCAGTTCAGGGCAATGTGTTAATTTGACTGGCAATTTTAAAAGCAGTTAAATGGCAATAGGAATTAAATGCCATTGAACTGGAAGGGCATAATGGGCCTAAAAGATTCAATATTCTTTGGGGAAGGGGTTGTCCTCCCACTATGTAATACAATAACAATCTTTCAATTTAAAGGCAGAGAGTGATAGTTCAATTACTCTGCACTTTTCTCTTGAGCTGTACTAGCTGAAAAGTGATTATTAGAGGATTTTGGCATCTCCTCCACTGTATGAATAATAGGCTCCCTTTTCTTTTTACAATGTGGTACTAAAGGCCTGAGTATTGCTGCTGCTATGAGTGAAGTGTGAGCCCTGCTGGTTTACACTTGCTGAATCCTCTTGTTGGGTTTTATAAGAGTTTGAGAGCAGGTAGGGCAACAGGGGCAGTTTGTGTGAGAAGCTGCAAAAAGCTTTCCCTATGTCCAATAAAGCCAATAGTGCCAGCCAGCTCCAAGATGGACCCAGCATTATCCAAGTCTGCGCACACCAGGAATTAACTGGGCACCTCTGGATTTAGAGTTAAGGTGAGAGAAAAGTTACAGCACTTTTACTTACTACGATTGCAGGCAGAGAAGAGAGAGGTAAGAATATGTGAGAAAAACAGTCCTGCAGGCACCAAGGTCAGAAGCAGGGTCAGAGGGTGCTCCAAGCACAGAGGTTCCCCTGCAGCCCAGGGAGATGCAGCGGTGCCCCTGCAGCCCGGGGAGGTCCACAGGGACGCAGAGATCCACCTGCAGCCCAGGGAGGACCCTGCAGTGGAGCAGATGAATGCCCAGGAAACACTGTGATTCTGTGGGAAGACCACGCTGGAGCAAGCCCCTGTCAGGACCTGTGCATCTGTGGAGAGAAGAGCCCACAATGCAGCAGGTTTGCGGACAGGATTTGCGACACCATAGGGAATCCACACGGGAGCAATCTATTCCAGAAGGACTGCAAATTCCACCCACACCTTTCTTGACTGGCAAAAATTTTGTACTGGTTTTTCTAAAAAGTCTAGAAAGTATCAGCAAGAAAAATGCATTAACAAATTTTTAGGCTTATACCATGTTAGAAGAAGCCAGATTTGAAAAATCAGAGTTACACTGTAGATTCTCTCTGGGGATGCAGGTAAGTAAGCACACACATAGATACCTACCAAGACATGGCTCCTCAGCAAAAGCACTCTGGTGTTATATTCTGGGGCATAGACTCCTGAGAGTAAGAGCAATGAGAGCATCTATAAATCTGCATTCCCGAAGCCGACTGCAGTACCCAAGAGCACCATCTTCCAAAGATGATACTTCAGAGAATAAGTGAGAAACATAATAGATACTTAAATCAAAGGATATCTCAGCAACATACCTGCTGTCCAAGAAAATGAGGTGCAGCCTTGGTTGGGAAATGATCTAAAGGTTATTTTTTGAGCTAAACCGGCTTTGCAAAAATTAATACTAGGTTATAAAAAATGACTTTTTGTGTATCTGTAACTAAATCAAATTCTTTAGGTTGCTATAAATCCAGCCCAGAATGCAATGCAAGTTAAAGAATAACTGATTTCCCAATTATGTTAGAGGAAGGACAGTTTCAAATAGTGCTAAAAATTTTGTTCAATTACTGCAGTGAAAGTTTGTTTCTTTATTAGGCGCAGTTAGAACTATTTCTTCCAGACAACTTGAAAGAAATACAATTCGCATACCTATTTGAGTTAATTTGTAAGCTAACTTTAAAATTTGTTTGCTTTTTCTCAGAATGCACTACCACACTCCTAGCACCTGTGCAGTGTTACTAACATGGGTCCATTGTACTTAAATCTCCCCTTTTACTCCCACCTCAGCCTTCCTGATAATGGAAGATGTTTAACCTGAAAGTAATATTCCTCATATATTTTTGAAAAACCTAGGAAATAAAATAGTGCTACTTAAAGGAAGGAGAAAGGAGAAGATGAACAAATTTTTTAGTTGGTTTTCTCCTCCCTTAACAGCAACGGACTTTTTAAAAACTGCCTGAGAGCATGGGTGGACATGGGAACAATTTCTCATGAAGCTCAGCTGCATGAAGTAAGTTTCTCATAGTTCAGTTTCTTTAGTGTTCATGGAAACAACTGGGTCTTTTTCTATACGAAAACAGCTCAATGGAAACAGGAAGAAAGAAAAAACTGAATGACAAACTATGTGTCTTTGATTGCTTCCCCCTCAAATTTGCAGCCCAACCCTTTCTTTCAACTCCTGTAGTTCCATACTAAGTAGGCTACAAAGAACCCTTCTGGGCACTGCACACATTTCAAACACTATCCACTAGCCAGGAAAAGATCCAAAGGTTCAACAGCACAAGCGTACTTAGAAGGAAGGAATAATCTCTTGCCTCCAAGGACAAAGAGAGGTGTCCATTTGTAGAGTATCATACTCTTTCATCTTCATTGGAAATAAATAAGACAGTATAATGCAGAGATAATTTTCCAGCAGCAAGTGAACACTTAACAAATTCATTAAATCAGCTTCAGAATTAGACATTTTTGTATATAACTTTTGCATCTGTGCTTTATACTTGACACTCATAGAATGGCCTGGTTTGGAAGGGAAAGATTGTCCAGCTCCAACCTCTCCACTATAGCAATGAGATGCTATCCACTAGGCTCAGGTTTCTCAGGGTCCCATCCAACCTGGCCTTGAACACTTTCAAGGGTGAGAAATGCCAAGTTTCTCTGGGTAAACTGTTCCTGTGCCTCACCACCCTCACAGTAAAGAATTTCGTCCTAACGTCTTATCCAAATCTTGTCTTTCAGTTAAAAAATCTTTTCCCCTTTTCCTATCTTAACTTGTCTTTATTAAAGTGCCTCTCCGTCTTCCTTTGAAGTCCCTTTTATGCACTGAAAGATTGCAACAACTTTCAGTACAACAATTTTCAGATTGCTGAACATCCCCAGCTCTCTCAGCCTGTCTTCACAGCAGTGGTGCTCCAGCCCTAAGATCACATTGGAGTCCCTCCTCTGGACTCACTCCAAAGTCAATGCCCTTCCTGTGCTGGGACCCCAGAGCTGGGTGCAGGGTTCCAGGTGGGGTCTCACCAGAGCAGAGCAGAGGGGCAGAATCCCCTCCCTCCCC
>VYXF01009613.1:28402-97913 GCA_013397295.1 Polioptila caerulea
CCACGCTGCTCTGGATGCAGCACAGGATACCATTGCATTTCTGGGCTGGCTGGCCCTCTTGATCATCATAGTCTGCTGGTAAAAGGCTTTTACAGGCTGGTGAAAAAATATGATCCACATTTCCTTGCACTGCCAATTTCAGTGTCTACTTCCACTTTGAGGAGCAAGACTCTTGACACTAAAACTGCAGATCAGTTATCAGATTCAGTGAGATGTTTTCTTAGACAGCATCTCCACAGCAAGATCAATGCCAAAACAAAAAATCAAAACCCAACCAGCTGATTTGTCCTGGAAGAAGAGATATACCTATAAAGGAATGACTGATGGAAATAAGCACAACAACAGATAAACACCCAACACCAGAATGAATTGCTATTAGCCAGAAAATCTGTAAATGATCAGTTAAAAATATGTGAGAGTTAAAAAGAAACCTCAGAACTAAAAGAGACTATCCAGTCCCAGTTTTCTAATAGATTCAATTCTTTCCTTCCTCACCAAATGAGAAGCATTGGCAGGAATATTTTACAGCTCAAATTCACATGACCTTGGATACAGGCTGGCTCATGGAGATTGGTGTGTGCCTGTGCCATGAGAGATGATGTCAGCACTGCACAGCAACTGAGCATGGTACTGCAGAGTTTGACAATGGGGAAATAGAGAAAAATTGTGCACAGATACACTGGGCCTTCAAATTAAGAGAAGGACTTTTGACAATACTGAAACACAATTACTTTGATGTCAGTTTGGTTTTAGTAAAGTTGCCCCTTGAAGCATATAAGTGCCACCTTTACTATGCTTCTCATGCTGATGGAAATAAAATTGTCTCGTCAAAGAAAGTAATTGCTGATTTAAGAAATAAATGTAAACCAGACTCAAGAGGTAGTTATGCACATATTTTAATAAAGATTGAATGGAGAATGGCATTCCTTTGGATCAGAAAACATCTCATACCAATCCCTGTCTGGCTCTCAAGATCCATATTGCAATGCATGATCCTCTGTCCTGTTCTCAAGCAGCCACTTCTGGTCAGTGTTAAGACAAGACTGGAGGTTAAAATTTGGTTATATTGAACCATCTATGACATTTTTCATTAATACCATAATTTAGATTAATACCTTCATGGCTGAACTATTTAAAACACTCTTTTAGTCTATCAGCTGAGAAATTACTTACAATCAGCAGAACTTTAAAAATTTCCTAAAATATTTGAGGGCTTAAAGTGCATTTTTAAAGTTATTTTTGAAAAGTATGCTATTCAGTATTCATGTTCCTTTGTTCTCTTACTAAGAGTCACTTTTGCTGAAAGCAGGAATTAATACCATTTTGCTGTTTCATAAATCATCATAAATTGCCTGCTTCCCAATAATTTAAAGGTTAAAAAAAAAAAAAAATCTGCCATAGCTAATGTAGGTAATGAAGTAATAGTAAGTTAACATAAACACTTGCTTATACTTGCCATATTTTTTGAGACTAGTACTAGTAATTACCGGGAAGTAGAATCTTAATGATGGCCAGAAAGTAGTTGCACAAGAAACTAGAGAAATAATACGGTATGATAAGAAAAGAGCTCCCAAACATGGTATTTCCCTGAATTCACTGTTACAGAATTACATGTCACCAACACTTTTAGATGTGGTAACATTTAACAATTTACCTAAGTACTGCCTTTTCTTTCTTAGAAAGTTCTCACTCATCAACTTCTCTAAATACTTGGTGTTTTGGGTTGGTTTTTTTTTTCAAAAATCCTCATTGAAACATTAATTTTCATATGGCTGCCTACTTAAAATCTGAATGTTAGACAGTCACATTCTCCTCTGATTAAAAACACAAATGTAGATAGTTATGATCCCTGACTCAATGAAAAGCTTATAACTTCAAATTTCTTCTGTGGAGCCAGCTACTGATAACACATTTAAGCTTCACAGTCTGCAGTAAACCTAAATTCTGCTTGATATATTTTTTGTTCGCAAGCTCACACTAATACTTACAGAAGCAAAATACTACAGAAACACAAATGCTGACATTCAGCGATGAATGTTCATTACAATATTAAAAGAAAATGTTAAAGAACCTAGTTTTGATCAAATACAACCAGGAAAATTAATTTGAAAATGTAAATGAATGTTTAATTTATTTTTTTAGACCCCTCTCTGTATACTGACTTGTTATGAAGTGATGAAATCCCATTAGTACACCACCATATTCAGGCAAGCAGAATGTAGGCATTTCAAGTGCAAGAATATTGTTTTATAGACTATCTTGTGTCATTTACTTATCACAGCTTTTCAACACTGGAAACTATAGGGGACTCCTGGCTGTCAGTCAACACCTGGCTGAATATCCAAGATGAAGGCACACAGCTGGTCATAACCAAGTCAAGCTACACGATAACAAAACAAAAACTGTTCCAAATAGTGTGCTATGCTCCCTGGTATCATAAACAACTGAAAAAAAAAAAAAGGAATCTTCTCCTGAAATACTAGTATACTTTATGGAAAGTCTTCCTATTTCCTTGAAAAACATATTTACTGTATTGTTCCTGAAACAAGTCCTGGATGGGTACAGAATAACAGTGAAATACTTGCATTTTCTAAAGTATCAATTGCAGCACTGGAATGAGAAACAGCTGTCTCAGGATGATTATTCATAGTCCTGAAATAATATGCAGATAAACACATGTAAATATATGAATATATAATATATGAATTTGAAAACCATTTTAAAGGAAACTATAACATTGGTAGATAAATTTATCTAATAAATTGTTTACATTTACATAGTTTAGAATATATTCATTCAAACACCCCAAACTCGATTTTTACTTACAGAGAAACAAAATAATTCAGATACTTTGACATTACTGAGTATTTGAAGCATTCTGGTCAAAGTAATACTTTTATTTAAGCAATTATTAAACATTAATTTTTGAGAGTTGCAGCACATATAATTTAGAGGGAAGTGTTAACAAAGAAAACATTTTAAAAATGTTACAAAATCCAAACAAACAAACTTAATCAAAAGGTCATTACTATTTTTTAATGGATTCCTCCTATCGTCTGTTGCAATTACACATATGAATGGTAGCTGTCTGTTGATATACACATTAGTGTGTGATAAAAACCATAAAACACTCATTAAACCCACAAAAATGGAGAAGAAATAAAATTTACTTGCCATATCCATCTAGAATTCTATTGTTTTCATAACTCATTAAGACATACAATTACATTTGTGTTCTGCCTCAGAAGATGTTACAGATGTCTGCAACTCTGGTAAAGGGGCTTAGTGAAAAAACAAAGACTTCTACCATTTTCCAGAAGTCTGACTTTGCCTATAAAATCAACCTTTTTCCAATTTTCAGCCCAAATTATTCTTTTTTTTATGTTCACTAGTTAAAATTAGTAGTTTTCATTTAATTTAGAGTAAGATATATACATCCAAACTTTCCTCACAGCAGTTCTGGTATAAATGTTTCATAATGTTTAGTCTTTTATGGATGAGAAAAATGGCCAAAGGAAGACATTATCTGTTTGCCAGTGACATATTTTTGATGACCTAAAAAAAAAAAAAAAAAATCTCTACAAAGGGTCCAAGATACAATTGCACCCATTTCCAAAAAAACATTCCTCACGTTTATGCCTTATCCCTGTCATTCCAAAATTAATAAATGTATCCTCCATAATTTTTAAAATATGAAAAAACAGCATAAAAGTTAATATTTTGTACAGTGAAAGATACCTGTAAGTCTCAGTGACTTAGCATTTAGCATCATTTTTGCTGCCACTATTATAAAGATCTAGAGAAGAAGACTGGTGTGGTGAGCTTACACTCATCCTACCTCTGAGGAGACTGGGCCAAGGCTTTTATTAGTCAGCAGCATTGACACAATTCTTATGCTGTAATAGCAATAACTTACTGCTTTTAACAAGCAGCAGCCTTTGTTCTGAAGGGATTTCTGTCCCTGTTAACTCTGTGACTTATGAAACACTCAAGACATCCAATAGTGCTTTAAAATGCACTGCTGGAAATGCCTGATTGAAAGAAAGTGGATTTTTCCTTCTACTATGTAAATCCTCCACTCAACATTTTCTGCCTACTTACTTTCCACACACAAGATTTTCTGTCCATCTTCACCATACAAGACAGATATAAAGTGTATCCAAGGAATGGTCTCAACAATCCATGAACCGTATTTATACTGACAAATATTTTATTAAGCTACTTTTACCCAACTGTAAAGTTAACTCATAAAACAAATAAAAAAGGTTCTAGAATGTATACAAATATGTATTTATTATAGTTTTTAAGCACTTAGCATATACCTCCACACCTCTAAAACTGTAATGCCTTTAAAGCAATAAAGTTCTTTGATTCTTATAGACACATCATAGGACTGTAACTAAAGACATCAAGAACAAATAGTGTTTTAGTTTCTCCCAGAGAAACTGCCTACAGACTAAGAGCAAGTGTCACTCCAGTTTAATGTCTGTCTGCTTTCAAGGATGTATGTCTCTCAAAACAGGGTCATGATCTAATATGCCTTTCCTACTGATTTTTTTCAAGGCTATTTAAGCTGTCTGGAGGTTCAGGGATGTTACCGATTCTCATTTCACAAAAATGATAACACTTTAGGTAGTATCAAAACACCTTGCTTGTTCAATGCCAACAGAAAGTTCAAGGTATAAAAATACTGTGTGTTTTACAGATTTGTAGGAACGGTAACAGTATGTTCTCAAAAGTTCCAAGTAAATAATGTTGAAAGGTTAAGAGTAATAAAAGATTGTAAAAGGTTCTCTCATTTAGTGGAAACCACACAACTCACTGGATTTCTTCCAGTCCTAACACTTGCTTGACTGCAGCCATTTAAAAAGCAGCTGGGCCTTGCAGCTATGCAGTCAGCTCTTGCAGTCAGTTGTAATCCTCAATCTATTTCAATAACAAGACCTTTCACTGTGCTCTGGGAAACATCCCTCAAAAATGTTTACGTGATAAACTGTAGTTGAGAGACATGTTTATAGTCAGTGATACAATACAACTGTATTCTTATAAAGCTTTATTAATAATACAGTGTCTAAAAACATCCTATTGATTGTATCACAATTCAAAGCTGTCAAATGCTTTAACATTAATAACTATTAAAATACCTGAGGTGTATATTATCCACCTAGTTGAATAGATCGGAAATTTGAGATACAGGCAGGTTGAATGATTTTCCCATCTGTTCTCTCTGTGCTTTGGAGCATAACCTAAATATAGACATTTGGAAAAGTTCGAGTAAAATGCTAGCTCCACAAAAAGCAGAATAATTTTTGCTCTTTGATTCAACAGAGACATAATTTTACCCTCAATTCACAAGAAATTTCCTGACATTAAAAAAAAATCTGGTGACCTTCCCAATTACAACTCCACTGGGTACAAGACAGATGTAACCCAACATACGGTAGTGAACAGGTTGATATAATCTCAGCTTTTTCTATGGCAATATTAAATTTCTAGGGTGAGTGGACATGGAACAGCTTCAGGATGGACTCAAAATATCTATTTTCAGGATGTGAAAAATGATGAAATGTAGCATGACACAGACAATGGTTCAGGGTGGCACACATCTAGACTGGAATTAATAATTTATAGAATGATTTTTAGTTTGGTCTAGAATATAAATGAACATGTCCATGTCATACTTGCACTTATTTTTCTCATTTGCAATAAAATGATGTTTAGTGCCTACGAATTCAGAAGCCTCTCTTTCCTGTTTAACCTATTATCTAGGGCAATATAATCCTGTGGAGCACTTCGTAAGTCACTTTTCTACCATCAGTCATCCCTAAATAGTGCTCTCTCATTTTAAATCAAAAGACTAGAACAGATTTCCCCTTTTCTCCATCTCAGAGACACCAGCAGTCAAAAAAGCCATCCACTTCAAATCCAAGATTTATAGCTGTCAGAATTTTCATACCATCCACTCTGCATTTCTAAATACAATATTCATATTGGTAGAAAACATGCAGTAACCACCTGTGGTAGCATCTAATGGTATTTTAACAGAAGTCTGAATCTTATCCAGGTGCCTGCTAATTGACCTGCAGAGGATGCATATAATTGTGTGCAGCCAGGCAGCCCTGTTTAGATAAATCAATAGAGAAAAGAGAATTTGGGAGTTTTTAAGCAGAGGTCAGGGTTAATCTGCAAATGTGTTTTATCCCTTGAAGGATTTATATTAATCCAGTTTTGTCTCTAATACCACTGATTCAAAGCTTACATTATAACTGAAAATCTTCTCTCTGGTGCTTTTTTTTTTTAAGTACTCAACTACTTATATGTGTTCCACCCAACAGGAGAGCAAGGAGAATCTCCTGGTAAATCTTTAAGTAAAACCCACATACTTTTTAGCAAGCAAACAGATATACTTACCGGAGAACAGAGGCCCCCTGATGAAAAAAAAATCCTGTTTTCATTTGTGTCTAGAGTTGGATTTTTTTTGGTCTGTGTTTGCAGGGTTTTCCTTTTTTATTTTCCTTATTGAAACTTTTCCTAATAATCTTCTATAGAAAAGTTGTTCTAATATAGGGATATAGTCCAATAGCACAGTCTTTGACAGAATTCAGGCACATCTCAAAATCCAGGAGAATGAGAAAAAAATCTAGCTGATGTCCAGGACACAGGATTTTGTGGGGTAGAATAGAATTACTGTTTCAAGATGAACCCCAGCAGAAAGACCACAGTGGCTGTCACAGTTAGAAATCTCTATTAAAACCAGTTAGGAGACAATTAACTATTCCATCTTTGCTAATGAGGTCCTGAAAAGGACCTTACTTCCTTCCAGAGAGTATCTCACTGCCTTGTTCTCTGGGGGTCCCTCCTCAGAGCACAGCACCCTGAGCTGCCAGTCCAGGAGCCACTGAAATGCCCTGGAGCTCTGCTGTCCTGGGGTCACAGCCACACCACATGGGCAGACAGCCCCCAAGCACTGCTCTGGCTGGGACCATGCACAAACTACAGCTCCTGAACCCATAGCTTCCTGTGCAAAACACGGGGGGCACTCAGAGCAGAAAGACTTGAAACCTCTCAACAGCAACAACCTACCATGCACAACAGGGCAGCCTTTGTCATCAGCCACATATCTATGTTTTACTCAGTCTGTTCTAATGAAGTAAAAGATGGTACTCTACCCCATTTCATCAATTCATCCATTTTATATAATACAAAAAGGCCCTCTTATGATTTTGGACATATCCCTTATTCAAGGCACTGTAATATAACAAGATTTCTGCTGCAAGATAAATGAAGTACCACTGTTCCTTCATTGTACAGTCATCTCAGCTTCACATGATTTTAGCCAGTCATGTGTCCTGCCCATAAGTTGACATTAATGGCATCCTTATCATGACATTTATGATTTCCATTATTTTCTGCAGCACTCTATTGATTTTGAGATCTATAGCTCCTACATGAATTGTCCTTCAGAGCTCTGTCATTACTCCTGCTTGTACAATAGGTACATGTCCAATGATTCAGGATCAAATACAGCCAGCCTACGCATGTGTGGGCTAAAGAAGTGGAGGTACTCCTTTTACCTCAGGTGAAATTCAGCTTCCTTAAAATTCTAAGCATATTCACTTTTTAATGAATGATAAACATCCTGACTATCATTATATTAATTTTTTTTTTCTCTTACTCCTAAATACCTCAGGCCTTACAATGGCCTCTCAAACTAATTAAAAAATACTGTTAAAAACATGAAAGTATAAAGCCTCCACACAGGAGTAACGAGAGCAAGAATTAACAGCATAAAAATGTGATGGTCACAACTAAAATGAGCCTATGCAAACCCAAGGCAAGACAGATTTCATTGCTGTCCAGATGGACAAATAGAACTTTGTTACAGCCAGTTCTGAAGATGGGATTGTATTTGCTCCTCTCCAGCATCTCCTATGTAGTATGGTGTCTTTTTGCCTGAGCTTGGTATCCCTTTTGTGGTGAAGGTGAGCACAACAACAAAGTTCAACACAGAGGATTTTAGTTTAGGCTTCCTTGATACCTGATTCCACATATACACAAAAGAAGCTGGTTTTCAGAGAACACTCTTCTGAAGTATTCCACTAAGATCAAAAGCTCAGAAAATCATAAAAGCACTATCTCTTCTTTTGGTATTGGCGGCTAAACTGAAAGCTTACATATCCAGGCCTGCTTATGATTGTCAAGACTGAACTGGATGATTGGGTGCTCCACAGCATATCTTTATACCAGCAGGGTTAAAAACAACCTGTGGTATGACACTTTCCAAAAACAAGAAGAGTTTACAGAACAGCAGAACAAGTCTTGGTATCCTAGCACATGAAGCCAAGAGTCTCCCAGAAGTTTCAGTTTTTGTCCCTTTTCTGTACTTTCGAGATACATCTGTTTCTGCTTAGACTCATCACTTTTCTTTTGAAAACAAAAGCCTTCAATACGTTCTGAACTCCAGTGTGTGGTTTCTTTAAAAATGAGCCTGACATATTTCTGAGAAAATTATTTTAGTGTGGTAATCTCAGTTATCCTTCATGAATATGGTTGTTTAAAATAACTTTTATAATTCGTGTCATACAGCCTTAATACCACAAACTTTTTGCCATCCCATTTACTCTTGTTGCACTTTATCACTGTATAAAAGCACCACCCACCTGCAAGAGTGGTTTATTTGCACATGCAGACAGGCAAGATGTCCATTGCCAAGGGCAGCTGAGCTGTATTTGAAATCTTTCCCTAGCCTTCTTCTACCTTCTGCTTTCCAACAAGAGCAATGCATTAAAAATGCTATCATAAATAAGACAGAGAAAATTCTAAAATTAACATAACTGATGATATCTGCGGCTATTATTAAAGCAGCTCCACATGTGTGAACCCATTGCAGGACTTTTGAACTCGTTTGTTCCAAATACGTGCCATGAAGCTACATACTTCCCCCCTTTTATTTCAGAAACAATTTATCAAATAGCAATGTCAGGCCTAAATCTGGGCATTGATTCTCTAACAAAATATGGGTTTTCCTAATGAAGCCCAGCATGGAGAGGCATGTTTCCCCAGGCACGTTTCCTGTGTCTGCCTGGCAGTGCTCACCACGGTGCTCCACCGAGAGAAGGGGAATTCTGTCATCATGTTACTGTGCTAATAGAGCATCTGCTGGCAAGCATCAGGAAGCTCTCCAGAAATATGACACAGCAAGATAAAGCTTATACAAACTGAGAGACATAAACATAACCTACTTGTGTTAATCCTGTAAAACCATAAGTATATGACAAGAGGAGGCAGCACTACAGAGCGCTGCGGTCTGTGATTCCCCAATACAGGCTTTCACTCTGAAGAGACAGGATATAAATGCAGGTGTGTCTTCTGTTAGCAAGACCTTACTTCCATGCTCAAGGTAAGGCTTCCTTGTACCTCAATTAGCACCTGTACTAACTAGGCTGGTTAAGACCCACTTTCAACATACACAGAAAATAACACCACATCCATTATGTCAGCGATCAAAGCTATACAAGTTTGTAGATTGTTTCAAGGATCAAAGACAGTCTGTCAGACTTCATTACTAGAAGAAAAAAGGGACTCTGACTTCAAAAGACATTGCGTTGTCCTTTGTTTCCTCCTCAAAAATAATTTTGAAGATGGTGAGCCACCTCAGAGCAATCTAAATTAACAAGGTTTTTGACTGGATCTTCTAGCTCTGGCTGCAGTTTGATCTTATAATTCATTTTTTTCCTTTTCCTTTATGTCTATCTTAAGTAAATGCTGATTGTTTGTCCCAGTGGCTTAATACTAGCACACAATAAGGAATAAAAACTGAAGCACCTCATTAATTTGCAAGTTACCTAAAATTACTCCCACTGCCTCCCCCAATTGTTTTGTCTTACTCACTGCAATATTGTCTGCAAAAGGCTATTTGAAAATATCTTTAATTAGTTTTTCTACTTCCCTGACTGAAGTGGTACCTTCAGTGAGATTCACAGAACTAATTATACTAGTAGTGAATAAAAACAGCATCAAGATTAGAAGACTTTGATGCTGTTTGAGCTGTAATTCTTACAGATACCTTTTTGGAGGGGAGTTTTGAACGCATTCATATTTTCCTGACTGCTTTAAATATTTTAAAACTATTACATAAGGGAATTTTTAGGGTTTTCATAATTACCCACAAGGCAAAAAAACTCAGCCAACCACACAAAGATCCAAACCTGAATACATTTGTTCATATGTCAACACTAACACTAGTAAAGCAGTATAAAGCTTTTCCTACACCCATGGCTAATTTACACTATCAATGAGGTCTCCATTGACAGTTCCCATAACCTTCATCATAAATAAGATGAGTCAACAGCCCTGAGAAGTTGACTCATTCTAGTGTAGTACAAAGACAAAGCATGTATCTTCATCCAATTCACTTTCTTTATAACTATCAGTCATCCAAATACCACTGAAGAAGTTTGTCTTTTTTTGGCCTCTGGTATCTAGTTTTACATTTCAAAAGAGGTGAACAGGTTTTTCCACTACCTTTAAACACTTGGCTAAAATATTTAATGGACAAGGTGCTGATTTACCACCTCTTGGGCTCTAATCTCATAGGCGATCACTCATCCATCTGAAGAAACCCTCTAGAGATATCTGGTAACATCCCCTTCTTAATATGTTATTCCTATTCCTATTACTCTGTGGATTAATATCACTGTAAATAAATTCCCAAAATTTACTTCAAGGTGACTCCTCAGGCATAGTCAATATTAATGATGTCAAAACTATGGTGGAAAAACATCTGCTACACATTTGCATTGAGAAATGTAGATGCATGTAGAAACACTACAATAAAACTAATGCCCTAGACAGAGTGTTCTGGACAGGCACTGCAGCAGTAGAGTTCTCAGCAAAGCCAATGTCTGAAATGGAATTTATCTGTTATAAAGTGGTACTTAATAACAAATAATAGGTCTCAATATGTTTACAAATGCTCAGAGAAGATAAGGAAAAACAGAAAGCATTCAACCAAGCTTTTCCTTTCTCGTTCCTTTTCCTTGAAAATTTTCTTGATAGGTGCATTTAAAACTTCTTGTTTTGCACAGACATAAAAATAGCATTGATGTGAGGCATGGAGGTCTCTCTCAAATCACCAGAATACCCTTCCTAATAAGAATATTTTGTTGCATAATATTTTAGACTACATAGATCAACTAAATCCGGTTTCATATTATACTTCTTCATTGTTTTTCCCATGATAATCCCTGAAGTATCATCTAAAATTTGAGAGGCATAAACTAATTAGCAAGGTTAATAACAAACAGCCAAAACGTGAAACCGCAAACAATGCCCGAAAGAGATGTTTGGTCTTTGACTGCTTTTTGCCTACATTAATATCCCCACCTTTGTTCTTTCTCAAGTGTTCACATGGAGATAGATTCATGCTTATTTTTTTAATATATACATATATAAAAAGCATATACACACATATATACACACATATGACTATACACAGAGAGACGCCACCACATTCACTGAAAATATATATATACATACAGATATAAAAATTAAGACTGTTCTCTTGAGGGTTTTCTTTAAGCCCTTCTTGCTTAAAATGTGTTTCCTCTGTGCAGGATGGCTGGATGCATTCCAAAATTCGCTTTTGCTCCTGATTACATGTGACATTTTTTTAAAGTACATTTCTGAAATAATAATTGTGAGCTGCAAATGTGAGTAGTGTGGAGTCCTTGGCAAGCATGGTGGAGTGAGGAGGCAGACAGCAGCACACGGCAGTCTCCAGGCTTCCTTCATAATGTGCCCCTAGCAAACCATGTCAAGAGGGCAAGAAGGTAACTTTGAGAGTCAAAAGGGGAGTCTGATAGTTGGGATTTCTTGGCATTAATATATTTATAAAGACAAGACATAATTTTAAACTATTCACAGCTATCTTGAGTCCAAAGAGTGAAACTTCACCCACTTTTAACCACTTTTATATTTGCTTCTTCACAAAAATCATAGACAGAATCAATAAGAACAGAACAGCAACAAGTGCATGATTCAATTTCTTCTCTGCATGTTCAACATACACACACATCAGTCTTAAGAGGTTTGTGATTTGGCCTCAGGTATAAGAAAGCAAATCCAGGATTTAATAACCAAGTTTTTCATGTCCACATTGCGAATTTTATTGTTAAACCTTGAAAACAATAGTGGAAACTTCTCTCTATAATGGGCAACATCGAAAAGTCAGGCAGTCTCCAAACATTTTCCTGCCTCAGCTTGCATAAATAAAGGGCAGCTTTTCGTACAAGGATGATATGAGACTGTTCTGCAACAGTTCATGGCTAGAAAGTCACTTTGAGTGCTGGAAGTGATCTTGACACCAAAACTTTCAAGGTAAGAGTGTGGTCTTCTGGTTTAGTAAATGTAGGAAATAATGGATTCTTTTTTATATATGTTTCATAAGCAAAGTGTGAAATTCTTTTTCTTGTCCTATTTATTTCTGCTTCCCTTTGCGTATAATACCGGTTTGCTCACAGAAAAGGATGAGTGCAATCAACCATATGACCTAGGTAATTTTAATGATTTTGCTGCATAGCCTGGGCCAATGATTGGCTCTGCAATTAGTGAAAACAGTATAGTAACTGCTTAAGATCCATTCAATTGAGAGCACAACTTAGATATCTCTCTGCAAGACTACATTTCAGCTCTTTTGAAAAAGTTGCACATAAACCTAGTCTTATGAAACTTTCTAAAATAGGATGTTTTCTTGATTTAAGATCTAGTTTTGTCTTACATGACCATGAAAGCAACAGAGAGTTAAAGTTGAACAAAGTCCCAGTTTGGACAGCAATACTCATAAAAACCTTCTGCACAAAGAAAGTATTGTTTTTGCTCCCACTTGCCCTATCCTTTTCTTCATTTTACCTTTTCCCACTCACTTCCCCAGATAGCTGGCCTGACTGGCAAAAAAAAAAAAAAAAAACTGACTTCATATATTGTCATCTTTAGGTTTTACAAAAGTTCTTTATGCGAACAATGTTCAAATTCAATATTCCCAAATACTTGCAGCATTCTTGAGGACCACGGGCAGTTTGTATTCATCAGTGCAGAGCAATGAGCAGAATCCTAATTTAATGGCCACCTTGCTCATTACACACAAGCTGGCTGAATGTAACAGCCTCGTGGGAGCAAATGCTGTTTGCTGCCTGTTAGATAATGCATTAAAACATGATTCTAGTTAGTAAAGGGCGTTCAGATGCCACACAAGGGACACTATACTCCTCCACTGTGAAATGGTGTCCTATAAAGAATTACTCACAGGATTTTTTAAAATATGAAACTGCTTCAGGAAGAATATTATTAGTGGCAAAGGCAAAGGAGTAAATAATGATTTATAAATAATGATTTATAAAGAAATTTCTTTCAAGGTCTACAAGTTTCAGAGCCAAGGCAGAAGCAATTCTGTGATTCACCTAACAATCCCAGTACCATATTTTGGTGCACTTGGCTTTATGCCATACAAGCAAAAGTTGTCTCCCTTTACTTTTCATGTGTGCAGAACAACCTGGGTGACAGCTTCCTCTGAGAGAGAAACTCCTTGTGGTCTCTGGGCATAGGAGAAAAAAGCTATTTTTCTCAAAAAATATCTTAAAAACAGCAGATGTTTGAATAGGAAATGCAGTAAACAAGGACCTCATTTACTTGGAAAGACAACTGGGAGCAGCTCATCACAGATGTGTTCTGGATGTTCAGATACCACTTGCCATAAAATGTCTTTTTGTTTCCATTTTAGAAAAATATTTATAACGAGTCCCTTAATGTGACTTTTACTAGAAGACCACTGTTTAACTCTTCCATGATAATAAATATGATTCTGGCATGCAACACACATGACCTTTTTTGACAATTAAAAACAATGAACCTTGGATTGAAAAATATGTTGAAAATAGTTCTAGAGACGAGCCAGTTGGCAGAACACAACCATCAGAAAATATCTCAAAAAATATTTCACCTACCCACACAATCTCCCTGTGAGACTGTTCTGAGAAAGATGTTACACGCTGCTCCACAGCTATTTGTGCTTGGTGATAAAAGTAGAATAGTGGGGTTCAGCCCTGTGGAAAGATTAGTAGAAGGGGAAAATAACAAAAGCCTAAATGAGTTGGTTGTTTGTTGGCAAAGGTTGTTGGTTTTCATAACTTATGGCTTGTACAAAGCTAGGCAGGAAGGACAAGGTGATGTCAGAATAATTCTATACACTTTAATTTTCATTAAATTCAGCAGTTTATTTCACCAATCTAATGCAGCTCATTAACATAAATACATGTCTGCACAGATAAATTTAATATAAAATAAGAAGTAGTAACTTTGCTGATTATTTATCTACAGGAAAAATGCACCTGGTTTAGGTGCTTATGAATTTTTGTTTTCTTCTGCTTGTCTGGGGCACTGCCTTGAACATGAAGAAATGAACAGGCTCTAGAGCATCCTGACCAGACTATCTGGGAGATCTGAGAGACAAAAAGAGCTGTCATTTAGGGTTTAAAGACAAGAAACGGTGCCAAAAATAAAGGCCAGACTGCAAGAGCACAATTGCCACATAACCTTTGTTGCAGGCTCACAGTGGCCACTGTTACAGATCAACAGTCAGATTTTGCCCCTAGAGCTGTATTGCTGCAGAAGTGCCCAGACTAGAGCAGGAAGTTGCAGCCTTCCTGCAGACAAAGTTACTGCTGAGTTCAGCAGGCACATCTTCCTTCATACATCAGGGCAGTATTGTAGAACTTCAGATAAGACTGTGGTAACAGTTTTCAGAAGTGTAATAATTTTCAGATTTTCTTTCAATCCATGAAATACCAATCCTGTTTTTCAATATTAGTGTTTTTCTTCTATATTGTGATCAACAAAAAAATCAATATATGAGGTTCTAAAGGAAAAAAAAATGCAGGTAAATAATAAAAATTTCTGTAATTTTCTCAACATTATTAGTAAAATGATCCACAGTATTCTCATTCATTAAGGTAACCCAGTACTTCTCGATGTAGGGCTCTCCCTGTTGCTTAACACTTTGTCAATATATGCTTAGGATGAAGTTTACTGTGTAATTTCTAAAATTTAATTTCAGCTACAGAATAACCAGTCATATTTTCTGAGTAGCAAATAACAGTAAAATAAATTTTGAAAAAAAACCTATCTATTAGTGTGCTCAAAGACTGACGTGAGTGTACTGCAAAAAGAGCTGAACTCAAGTTCCCCAGGCAACCATCACTTTGGCATCTTCTAGCCCAGTTTCCCACTTACTTTTCCCTTAATGCCACTATGAGACAGCAAAGTACAAGACACATACACAACGTTTAGCATAGGGTATTTCTCCTTACAGTTTTCTTGAAGCAGAAGTGTATTTATAAGCGACCGGAGGCTTGGGGGCTTGGTTAACTCACTGCTGGAGGCCCATATCTGGTTTGAAGTCTTAATAGACTGCTAGTGCATAGTAAATCCACGTGCAAAAGCCAATTTGAAATTCATAGTTACACTTCAGCCTGGGAAGGCAGTACACACAGTGTCTTGGGCAGGCTGTATAAACAGCTGCAGCAGATGTAAGGGCGATTTTGTTGCGCTTTTTTCTTATGGGCATTTTTTCCCACCGCAGCATGGTAAGGAAATGGAAGAAAATCCCACTGCCATTTCTTGTTCATTACCTCTAAGGATAAACAAAATAGCAGAACATGGCAAGCCATGGAAATTAACCTAATGTTTATGCAGAGTATTGAGAAGAAGCAAGTTTTGGCAAGATGATGAGAAAAGAATATGATGTTTGCAAGTGGATTTGACTTGATCTCAGAAAAATGTGACATGAGAAAAATGTGGGTCTTTACACTTGAGAGATGTGAACAACTCAGTTCTGTATCATTGGCAAGATTTGATTGAAGGCAGTTCAGAATAGCAGACAGATAAGGCTAAAGAAAACTTTATCCTGAATCACTAGGTAAGCCAGGCTCTGGAGGCTGACCCACACAATGGAGTGTGCTCTTTGTCCCACTACCTGTACAAAATGGCTTTTATTAGCAGAGACCCTATTTCATCACACCACCATGTGGTCAAGCAAATTGCTCACATGAAAGAGGGAACTAGCATTCTAACTTTTAATTCTGCCACCCAATCACCCCCAGAGAAAGAGGGATCAGGTCCTGGGAATTGGCTTCATAAATTGGAGTCAGAGTGGAAGGAGCTGGCCATGGAGTGGCACCACCATTTGGCAGCACAGGTGCTGTTTATAGCAGGGAGGCACTGGCAGCTCCTCGGCACGCTCCTTATACTGCAAGTCTGTGCATGTGCACTGGGCTGCCTTTGCAACTGGAGCAAGATGCTAAATCTGTCATTGTCTGTCTCTGACCTGATTCCAAATGCTGTCTGCTGGCAAATGCTGACACACAATGCCTGAATGAGGGCTCTGTGGAGAGTGCACTTGCATGGTCCAGTCCACCCATCTCATGTTTCCGATCTGATGGGATTTGGAACAGTCTTTCAGGAGCTATAGGTGTTAGATGAGATGATAAGTCTCATCAAGCACAGCTGGGAAATCTCCATTTTAAGATCCATATAAGAATTATCAATCAACAACTGTTCAGATTATAGCAAAGGCAGTTTGTTCACGCTCCCTCACACAAAAATATACATATTTCCCAATGCCCCCAGAGGTCTCCTAAAAATTATAAAAATAGGAGAAAACCTTTCACAATGGGCTCATTGTCACTGATGTGCTACTAAAGTGTAGCAGATTGAAACTGCATGGCATGTTGCGCCATAATGTCTGTATCTGGATTATTCCCTCTTTCAGCAGCTATCAAATATGGTTTTATCTCCTTTTTTTAAAGTAATTTTTGCTGAGTGAAAGTAATACAGCCCCTCTGAAGCTTCTGAGGCTTATAAAAAAAGGTGCTTTATTTTTTCATTTGTGTGCACACACTTGGGGTTCCTACAGTTTGTGCTCAATCAGTAAAACTGAATGGAAATAAAAATGAAAAATGAAAGATGTAAAGCTCACAGATTTATTTTTATCTTGAGAACCTTCAGGAAGGAAGATTTTTCAGCCTCTAATCTTAATGATACAGCAGTTAGAAGAAGTGATTTTCTCTGTGAGCTTTACACATTAATTAAGCTGTATTGTATATTTTCAGTTGAACTAATCCTTTTTACTACCACCTCTGTGAATCTCCCCTTCAAAAAAAATATTCTAGTTGCAAAACAATGCTTGATTTAAACAAGGCAAATAGAAGAGTCAGCAGTCTACATGAGAATAGCTGATTTTTATAGTCTATTAAGAGCAAAATCTTTTACAGCAAAGTCCTGATCTATCTGTTTATAACATAAGAGTTTTGAAATAAAGGATTACTTTGAGATTATTTTGTGTGGGTATCCTAAATGTTCAAATGCAGCCACAGATGCTCTACACAACAGTCACAAATTTACAACAAAACACAGCTCAACATATGTGCACTTATTGTCCAGACCTTTTTAGGCTGTCAAATAGTCTGCAAACAGTATTCAGCACATCTCTCAAACATCCAGTACTGTGAGGTGACTGGTGCTGCATTTCTCCTTTTGCTGAAATAACAAGGTCAAAATGTTCCATTTTGTGTGAATGCTCAATATAAGAAAACTGATACCTTGTTTCAGAAAGTACTTAGTGTTCTATAGAGCCTCATGTTGAAAGCACAGTTCAAGGATCCTCCTGCAATTTAAAGGTCTCTGTCAAGCACAGAGAACAGGTGCCAATCATCTGTGAAGAATGCAATCTAGGTCCTTTGCAGTGCTTCCTGTGAGAGGCTTCTTTCCCTCCCTTAGCCAACCTCCCTGCACAGCCTGTCAGGGCTCTGCAGCAAGGGACCCACGGCTCCTGCATGAAACAAACTTTTCAGCTACATACTCTCTGTACATGAGCTCATCTTCATTGAAGCAGCCATTTGAAGTCCTTCCTGCAGCTTATAACTGTTCAGCTTTTCAGCTCCTCATGTGGTCTGGAAAAGGGTAGAGCTTGAACACTCTTTTTGTCACTTGCCATTGCTTACTGCTCCGCATCATGCAGTCTGGTGACACACCTAAGGAAGCATCACTTCCACAGACACACATCAGCAATGGCTGATGTTGCCTGTGACTCCTCTCCTTCTTCCAGAAGCTTCCCCCCTTCTCCTGCCATTGCACCTCTTGGCTTCACAGTGCATTAGATCACCTCTCCACCCCGGAGCCTTTGAAACACCCACGCATTTCTATTTCACCCATTTTCCTGACCTTTTCATAACCGCTACCATGTGTTAACAGTAACAGGACATCAATCTTAAACGAATTTTTTTTCAAAGTTCTTCAAGTGTTTGAGTTGAGCTAGAAGCATTGATATAAGGAATCACTCCACACCTCCTTGTACAAATTCTCTTCAGTCAAAAAAGAGGAATTTAAAAATATTCATATAGACATTACAAGAAAGATGAGAAAAAGAAAGGAGGTGTTTTATTGCTCTCATATTCAATACACAGCTTTCCATTTGGAATACTCTAAACCAGAAGTTAAAGCCTGAATGCAGAATTCTTTCTTATGTTACTGGAATAAAACAGGACCTCTGAAAAAAGAAGTACCCAAAATGTCAGCAAGCCGGAGGCCACTTTGGTGAGCCACAGCACTACAACTATGGTTGCAACCAGCTGTTGGCTTGACAGCATTTAAAAAAAATATTCAATATTCCTAATGAATTTTCTTCTATAAGGGGAATCAAATGCACATTCTACCATTTTACTTATGTTGTCCTTATTGGTATGGTATGGTGGGACACTGCAGTCATGCCAGAATAGGAATGCTCATTTTTTATGGGGGCTGGTAACATGGGCTTTTTATTTGGGCTGATTGTTTTCTTTTTGTCCTATAGTACTGATGGGAGTTCTCTACTCTCATGTACTTCAGGGACAGGTGCTTCATTTTATATATGCCTGAAGCTGTGTTTACTATTGGGAAATATGCTTCCTACATGAAAAATCCTGCTGGGACAGGAACAAAGACAAATCAATCCTTCCAGAGATTGGAAATGGATGTGGGAAGCAGAGTTGTGTAAAATTATGAATTTCAAGACTGACCAGATAAATCCAGCCTGCAATTTATTCAGCAAGTCTTTACATCTCTGAGTCTGCACCATAATTTGGGTTCAAGCCTCCACAGGGTTACTGGAGCAGTATCCCCATACATATCTAAAGAGCCTCAAAGTTATTTGCTCTTCTGAAATTTTTCCTCTGAGAACATGCTTTTTTTTTTTTTTTTTTTAGTTTGAATTTAAAAATGTTTCCAACTGCATTCCAGGCAATTAGCTGTTTATTAGTGAAAGCATTGCCTTGTGAGTTTCATTGCAGGTAATGTATTACATAGCAACACAGATAACAGACACAAGATCAGTTGTACCCATCTGTGGAGTTGCAGTCCCCAGAATAAAAGTGGGGTCAATTAATAACAGGGATGCAAAAGAAATGCATGGAAAACACCCTAAATTTGAAAGCCTTACCAAAGAGTAAGAAATCTGCTCTCTGAGCACGATGGTGTTCAGACGTCTTTGCTGCTTGTCTTTTTCTTGCTCTTGGTGAATTTGTGATTATATAAATGAGGATTCCATTTAGAAAGAGAATTATGTATGCCTTCTTTAACAGTAGCACCTCAGTCACAATAAATCAACTCTTCATGTACATAATTCCAAACCTTCCTCAAGATTTACAGTAATTCAATAAAAAGATAAAAGTAGTATTATCAAGACACTAACCACTGTGAAGCCCTACTCACACCACCTAGGTAGTTTACTTTCCAGCTGTCCAAATCCCATTGCTCTCTTTTGGTTTCCACCATTTCAACTAGACAAACACACATTTTAGACATCCTGAAGGTACCTGCCATACTAGATACTGACACACTGAACACCATTAACATAGTACCTCTTGACACCAATGCCACTCAATACATTTGCTAAATTGCTCTTAACTTGCCAAGTTAGCAAGCAAAAAAAATCAACTCCAAAAAAAGTCTGTACTGAAACTGGTACTGTGCCCCCACATTATTTCCTGTGCAATTTTAATATACACCTTCTATAGCTTAAAAATATAATTACTTTCATTCTTGAAGCAATTTGAAAAAGGTATTTGCAAAACAGTAGGATTGCAAGAAGACAGATTATTGTTAACAATGAAGAAATTTGCATTAACTGATTAGCTATGTTTACGTCTTCCAAACACACAAGATTCTATTATTGACCCTCTGAACCTTGAATTTCTGAGGACTTAAAATTTACAGAAGCATTTCATTTTCTTGCAAACCATTGGTGATGTTGAATAAGTTGTAGCTAGCATAGAAATAATTGAGATAACTCAGGAAAATTACAACTGCTTTTTCTTACATTTCAAGATAACAAATACAAAAAATGCAAATTCTTATTTAGCATTTGACCATTTTAGTCAAAGCAGGAGACCAATTTACTCCTTTTTTAATAGGAAAAGGGAAGGTAATTTTGAAATCTCTGCCTTTACTGAAATCAATGTGCAGCATCTTCCTTATTTAGTCACTGCTGATTAAGTTAACTCTGGCTAAAATATGAGTCATTCACCACTATAGAAATTTTTGTGCTCTTATGTTACATGAAGCAGAATAGAAAGAAGAAATTGTCCAAAATATCTTTAGCATTCATTCTTTGCAAGACCTTAAACTACAGTCCAGCAGAAGGAATCAACAGCAATGTTCAGAGATTTATACATTTCATAACTTGGCCATCAGGCCGGCTCTTAGTCTTTGTACTCCTGACTCCAGACAAGATTTCAAACAATACTAAGTAATGATGAAAGAGGAGTACATTTTGCGAGAACCTCAAGTAACTACTACACCTAGTTCTAATTTTTGAAGTATTGATGTTATTTTTGTAGGAGCAGAGTAGTTAACGGCATGAGGTTTGGGTATCAATGCAGATAAAGATTGTTTCAACATACAGCTCACTCCCTTTGAATGAAAGACTGTTAAATTTTATCTAGCTGACCTCATAAGAAGCCTAAAATCAGGGATGTTAAAGTCTAAACAGTGTCCGACTAAAGCATATTTTCTAATGTCTTTCAGTCTAGAGCCAAGAACAGCAGGATGGGGAGTATTAGAAAAGAAACACCACTTCCTTTGACAGCTTCTCCAAGTGATTCATCCCCCTCCCTCCAAGACACAAATTCCCCTTCCTACTTGAATTTGTCTGACTTTTGGTTCCAGACATTTGCTCTTCCTTCTGGTCTGTCTCATGAGGGTTAAGTACTCTGCCTTTCCTTCTCAGGAAGCTGCTGTTCTCTCTCATTATGTTGCTTTCTTTGATGATCTAGATGTATTGGGGTAAAGGCTCTCACATTAATGCATTTTACATTCCACACTCCACCACATTCCAATGGATTTTTGTTCTATTGTTCCTTATTCCTTAATTCCTTTTTCAGAACTGGACTACCAAACTGTGGGCAGTACACAGTGTTCCATAACCAGACATATACTTCCCATTTTTCTCCCACTCAAGATTACTCATTTCAGAAAAGCATGTACAGATGTTTTCAAGATGGAATTACTCACTAATACTTTCTTCTGAGTTCACATTGTCTGCGACATCCAGGTTTTTTTAAAAACAAGTTCAGTTTGGTTTTTTATTCTTTTTTTTTTTTTCCCTTTGGAATACAGAAATTAGCTGTATTTAAATCAAATATGAAATAATATAAGGTAGGGCCATTAAATCAAATCTTTACTCTTCTTACAATCACTATCTTATAGTCAACAATTTTTAACTGTCATTTTTTTTATTTTTAGGTATATAAATCCTAACTAACACTTTAATCAGTCCAGTGCATAATCCAATAAATCTACTAGAAATACCACTATTGAAGGTGATTTTATGAGACTTCCTCTACCTGACTTTAAATTTATTTAACACACACTTGATTTACTGATATATTTCAGTGTCCGTTCAAAAATGGAATCTCATTGAATGAATGCTATTCACATAGTTTTTATAAGATTACCTTAAGAAACCAAAGTTATAATCTGCTTGAACAAGACCTGTTTTCGATAGAAAAATGTGAAACTTACTCTTTAAATTCAGTATCAGGCCTTTCTATTACAGTGCCTTAGGCTGAGCACAGTTTAACAGGTTTCCTGTGCTACGCTTGTCTACTTCAAATAAGTCTCAGAAGTGTTATAATCTTCCACATTTATTAGGTACTAATGTTAGGAAGAAAGACATTTAACCACTGGGAGTGGACTGTAGCAGATCATCCAGGCTTTCTGTCTGAAGTGTTTATCTTTAAATATTGTTAATTAATATCCTCCTTAGTGGATGAGAAGGCAGTATGTCATCCGCATGTGATAGTGGCACATCAGCTAATTTATTTTCAGACACAGAAGAGAAATGGTTATGAATACTTGTCTCTTCCCTGCATCATCTTTTTAGCATCCCCATACATAAATGGACTTTGCCATTATTTGTCTATAATATACAGGAAATTTTAAATATTTTTCTGATCTTGTCCTTTCTAAAATAATTATTCTAGACTCCCTCAAGAGTGTTCTATACAACCCTAATTTTTAAAGTTTTATATTCATTCTTGCTTTCCCTCTTAGAGATAGCTTTGATTGTTTTAGCTGAAAATTTTATTTCTCCAATGAAACAGAAAGCCTGCATTAAAGCTGTGCTCTTCCTCAAAGACACATTCTTGCAGTTTTTTCTCTTCCCCATAAAATGTAGGATCAAAACTTTTATTCACATTTTTCCATCTGAGTTTTATTTATAGTTGTACTTATCTTTGATAAATAAGTTATTTTATAACAAAAAGTAAATATTTGACTGCTTGGTGTCTTCCCTTTTCCTTACAATAAAAGCAAACAGATAATAATGATTGATTTACAAACTACCAGCCAAATTCCAATCCAGTCATAACATTATCTTAATCCATCAATTTAAGGCTCTAAATGTGACAAACATATCATCAGAGAAAGAAAAACATCAGCAGTAATTGCTATAGACTTCAATGACTGTATAAAATGTCTGTTTGCATCTCTCCTCCAAATTGAAATTTCATAGTTACCAAAAAGTCTCATTTTTAAATATTCAAAACAGTGCTTGAACAATAACTTTTTTTTCTGACTCAAAATTTAGACTATAATATTTAACCATAATTAACCTCAAATAACCTCAAATTTTTATTGTTATATTGATTACATGTAATCAAGCAAAAGGGTTTTATCACAACATCACATTCCCCTAAGTGTATCTCTAAACTACTCCAAATATCCTAAGTAGAATTTAGCCAACAAACTTGACTGGCGTGTAATGCCTCAGCACTGACAAATACTTCCAAACAGGTATTAGGAAAAAATACCTGTTCTCCAATTCTCACCAACTGGATTTTCAATTTCTCTTGTCTGTTGTTATGGTATTTTTTATTTCTATTTTTTTTATATGTATGTTTTTCATTAGTTGCAATTAGTCAAAATTGAATAGAAATTTATGAACAATATTTTTTCAACTTAATTTTTTCAATTGAATTATTTTCATTTAACAAATTGGTTTGCCTCTTATTCTATCTCAGACTTGCTGCTCTAGCACTCTTTCTTCTAAACTACATCTTTAAGGCCTTATCAAATAGTCTCCAAATGAATCTAGATCACTCTAAAATGCAGACCACAATCCTAAGTCTTGAAGAATATTTGTCAGAATGAATATCTGAACTCTTTAGTGTTTCCTACCTCCTCTCTTTCTCAGAAAACAAAGTTAACTACTTTCTCTTCTGCTGTCCTTTGCAATTTCAATGCTATCTACAGAGAGAAGTGTGAAACTCTCATGAAATTTGCTCCTATTCAAATAATCAACTTGATGAAATTTGCCGTACACTCTATAACCTGGCCTAATTGTTCTATTTCACTGAATAGAAATTCATATTCCTACTGCATAAAAGTCATCTTCTGAATTCTCAGTATTTTTAGTAACAAGTCATCAGGCATTTCAATATTAATAAGTTTTTTGTTTCATCAGGTGTTTACTTTACTCAGAGGTTAAATCATGGTACATTTACAAGAATAAATATTCCTAGCCAAGCTGAGCAAATTCTGTTTGGCATTTTTATCACCAGAAATCTCTAGCCTATTAACTTAGTCTTAACTATTTACTGTCACTTTAGTAAAATTTTATTATTTTTTCAAGCTACCCATGGCAGTATCTCTTTAACCTTTGTTTCCTCGAATACTGCATAGAACAAGAATTTGCATTTCCAAAATAAACGTCTCCTACAGCTTCTGGCACAACCAGCTCTTTGCAAACCAGAGCTTTGTTCTGTCCATGTTTCATAACAAAGAACACCACAAAAACTTTTGGAGACCCACTCGGAGTATATTAAGAGACATCTGCAGGATCAGAGCAGGGTAAGAGTGTTCAAAGGAAGCTTTCTTCTCAGTGAAAAACATCAACCAGAAAGTATGTTTCTGGCAGGAAAGGCTTCAGTTAAACAGGTTTTCTGCAAATAAACAATCAGTAGGGAAATAATTTTGAGATAAATTGCAACACCAGGTTATACATTATACAGATGCTAAACATAAAGATATAGCCCCAACAAATACCTGCTGTTCAGTAGATAACTAAAACTACTATGAACACTTGCAAGAAACAAAAACTTGTTTTTCAGGGAACTATGGTTTCCATAGCATGGCTCTCTTCTTCCAGGCAAACAGCAAAGTTGAAGCAGTAGTGTCTCTAATATCACTGAAGTTCTGATAGATAAAAACATAAAAGAGACAATATATCTTGAAAATATGCTTATTGAGAGCAGTGAATGATCCTCCTGAAGTCTTTCTCAGTTTTCCAAGCACATTAGACCAATATTTATCAAAGTACTATCTGAAATATTACCATCTCTGAAACTTATTATAAAGGGGGGAAAAACAAAGCATAGAAAAGGATACATGGTGGTCCTAATATTTAAAATTTTTCAATTTGTCTGAAACATCTGGGTACCACACATCTGTAGTTATCTCTCTACCAGATACCTCAACCAAACATTTTCAGATAGAGAAGGCAGTAAACATATTTCCACCATTCAGAGTGAATTTTCATTGCTTTCAAATAACTCATTTCTCAGTCAATCTGTTTCTCTTTCACCCCATAAGAAAGAGTCAAACCTGCGCATTCATTTCAGTGGCCTTTAAGAGATGCCAATGCAGGAAAATAAACGCTGAGTACTGGTAGTCCTTCGCCTAGGATCTTCCACACATGTGCAAAATGGATGTGAAGTACTGTCACACTCAACCAGAGAGAGTGGCCGCACAAGAAAAAGCAGAGACAACTTTGAAAGTCGTCCTTTGAAAAAACGGAGCCTGAATACTGCTGGAATTCTGCAACTGAAACCAATATTCCTCCTCTCTGGAAAATCTCCACCACTGAGACCTTGCTAATGTTACTGCTGATCAGACACCCATTCCAACAATTTTAACCTTCCAGCAGTGTTTTGCTCTCCTATCATAAAACACTGCACATGTAAGATAAATTTCCCTGCAGCTCTAAACATGCATTTCACCCCCTCATAATTTTATCATCACTTCTTCTTTTTCCTTGTATTTTCTCAGGCATTTTTCACCTCCCAACAATATTTGAGCAAATTAAAGTGGAGTTTGTTTCTGCATAGCAGATTTCTTCTTCTTCCTTGATAGTTGTGCTGTAACCCAGGAAATATTTTAATCAGGCTTCTGGAGCAATAGGCTTGAATGTGAGCACACCTTCAAGAGAAGTGTGCACCTATAACAAATTTTGAAAGTAGGCCATAGATAAAATAAAATACATGAACTTTAGAAAACACCATTCTTCTTAGGCTGGGATGCCATGTATATGTGTGTAGCAATCTAACACACATTCATGAGAAGAAATTTTTCCTCATCTAAGATTTGAAGCAGGTAATTTGTATGTTTCTGTACATGAAAAGAGTCTGAAACACTCGACAGACCTCACCACGATGACAGCTGCTTTATTTCCAGAGGAACTGATGGGCTATTAGCCAGGGAATAGTGGAGCCTGTAGGCTCTTTTAGTCTACTTTGAAAGTGTGACCTATGAGTTTTAAGTTTTATGTGTGTACATCTATCTCACACAAATCAACTTCAATTGTGAAATAGTTTTCCTCTGTGTATACGTAGATAATGAATTCTTCCTGTTGCAAAGTGACCTCTAGAGTCTGAGAACTCAGTTTCATTTCAATTTGTGTCAATGAAATACTTGACAAATTGCTCTATTTAGAGTCTCGTATATCCTGGATTTCAGTGCTGGGCATTGCTCCCCCTCTGACAAAGATAAATCAGCCTGTAAGGCCTGCCCTGTATCTTCATGTCATGGCTGCAATTACAGATGTGAGTCCAAAGTGTTGTCTTTGAACAAAGTAGGATGCATCACAGTGACACAATATTTACTTTCACAAAGATAGAAGGCATTAAGCAACTTGAAGATTTTAGAAAAAGCTTTAAACAGAACATGAGAACTAATTAAGGAAAACCAAACATTTTAACTATCTAAGTGTATATAGATTTTTGAGGTAAGTGCGTAAAAACTTTTTCTGTGGGTTTTTTTTTTTTCCTCTCTAAATTAATACTAGTTAGATTCACTGTCAGCTCAGTTTAGCTTTGAGGCTATTGATTTAAGACTCTCCATGACATAAAAAGCATTTCTGGAGGAAAGCCATGTCTTGGCTTCTTTTCTGACTCTGCAGGATTCTCCTGGAGGAGCCATAACCCAATCTTCTTTATTAACCAAAAATACTCACAACAGAAATTGTGTACTGTTGTTCTGAAGGCAAAGCCTTTACCACAGAGATGATGAAATCATGCACTTAAGATTTGCCCTTCCATATGCTGCACTGATACAAGCCAATGATTCTTGGAGCAGCTGACACTTGCTCCTTTTCTCCTTGCTCCTAAATTATTTCAGCTTCACCTGTTCCTTTCTCAAATTAGCCCCAAATCATTTTTCATTTCTAGGTTTATCCCAAGAGTAATAATTGTACCAACTGGTACCTAGACCTGAGATCAGTGGGCCACTCCTTTCTGAAATAGTGTGTTCTTAATTTCTTTGAGTGGAATCAAAGTTTTGCAAAATTATCCAAAAGATGCAAAAAGAATGGGCAGTTTCTCTGAACAATATATATGCAGTGTACAAACATATACTATAATGTACCTTAGAATTGAAAAATATATAATGTTGGGTCCACAAAACTGAGTGATCAAACAAAAAGACAAAAAAGTGTGACTAGATTAATTAGAAATGGTCTGACTCCAAAATTCACAGTACAACTGTTACAAAGTTGATAAAGGTTTAAAATATTCACACAAGTAAAAACTGGAATATTTCACTGAAGTCCTTTTTTCTTTTTAACAATTTTTTATTAATATCTTACTGACTCAAAACTATCTACAGACTTTACCTTGACAATATCAACTAAGGTCTTATACACAAATTATTAGTTAAAATTACAGTCAAGGTTCCTGTTTTGTAACAATTAACTACTTTTGTTCAGAAAGAGAAAGAAAGCAGATAAGTGCATGGTTTGCATGCATCTTTCTGAAAGTGAGAAATAAATATTTACTCTTCTGATGTTTGTGAAGACCTGAGCATGCAGAGTTTGCAAAGTAGTCCTATTGTACTTTTATATTATCCACTATATTTATTGGGAGAATTTTAATTTTTTTTTAGAGTCTACTCTTTCTTTTTAACATCTGTTTTCCCTACAGATAGCTGTTACTCCACATTTGCAAAACAGTCTCCTCCTGTTCTGCTCTTCAGTATTATGAGATAGTGGATTCTAAACTTTCCATTAATGGCTTTTAATTCAACTCTCATAAGTCCTTCATTACCCTGTTCGCAACACATCTTAAAAACTTGAGTAAGTCTCATTGACTTAAGGTTACAAAAATAATTCAGTTCCATCTATCATTTATGATCCAATGTGACTAAAAGACATCAGCCACAATTCAGAATCTCTATGACTTTAAGACAGTTCCTAATGTCAAAGCCCTAATCAGCTCCTAAAAATAATTATTAGTAGAGAAGACTAATAAGAGTCCCTTGTTTATTTATATCCAAGATTTATGTTTGTAAAAGAACTGATGATTAGAATTTTTCATATGTTTTATTTTAGGGACTGGCATACAGCTATCAGCAAAAAAGTGTCCCTACAGCCTCTGAAGAACTGAGACAAACCAGTGGTGAAATCCATGTCTTATTCATCTGAAAGAGATCTTAGAAAAAAAAAAATAGCTAAACTTCAGTGTATTCCAATCCACCTTCTACAAGGACATTTTGAAAAACATGAGTGTCATTACTAGTAATATTGCTGATCTTATTTTCAGGGGGAAAAAATCCCCCACAACCTCCACAGAACAACGTTTTCTGTAAGCACAAGTGTTCAGCCTCCTCATACATAGCTACAGTAAATCAGAGCAGACTTTCATGCAGATTGTGTTAGAAAAGGAAAGGAAGAACAATTGAATTTGATGCCATGCTTGTTTTTGTATTTTTAACTGCGGTTTGGATTAAAAATTTTTTAAATTATATTGAAGTCAAGTTAAGAAAAGACAAGATGTCACACGCAGGATCACTAATCAAACACAGCCCACGTAATATGCACCATGTCTTGCTCAATGGGAGCTAATTACTATAACATTAGCTTTTCAGTGTTTAAACAACCATTTCATTATATTTTTGATTAAATTTTCTCAGCATTTATAATGCATCATTACATCTGCTTTGTGCACAGATAATGCACAGCATAGCTGCTTGTTAAAACTTCACTGCTCCCCTCCATAATTTTAAATAAATCTAATATGAATAATTTGCATAGAGTTTTAAAAAGAATTGCTAGTTTTTTTATTTACCCTACATCTTAGGTGTCAAGTGACTAGACTTGCCACTCACCAAAAGCAGGGTTTTTATCAGTTTCAAGGCCTCAGGGAGCTACACGTGCCAGAGGTAAATAATAATAATATCTAGTCATGAATATTGGCATACTACAGCAGCCCACAGCCAAGTGCAGTATGAGCATATGACCTTATTGCCATTCTCCTTGTTGCTATGACATTTTGTCTCAGGGGTGCAGTAATGGACAAAAATTAAAATGTTAGTCTTGTGGTTCATAATAATTTTCATGGATATAAAGAATTCTTCAGAGAACAACTAAGGAAATGACTTGTTGAAACTCTTTCGAGAAGAATTTCATATTGTCTCCAGTAAAAAGCTATAATGGACCAAGTGTTGTACAAGATTGTTATGGTGAAATTTCAGAGTCTGCAGGGGAAAAGCTACTTTTTTGTTGTTTTAAACTAAGAAATGAAAAATCTTAGCTTATTTCTTTAAAACACTGTGAAGCAATAATTCATTTTTTTAATTACTGACCATACAATACTTTATTTCTCTCTGTCATTTATGATATACCTTTTTTTACCTTTCCTAGACCTCTTACTTTATACATATGAATGTTAAATATTCTACTTGGACAACATAGTTCACTGCCAGGGAAGAGAGATTTGCAAATCCTGAGGACCCCAGTTCCCAAATACACAATTGTGGATTACCAGGAATTTGAAGCTCCATTTCAACTCACAAAGCATTACGAATTTTGGGAGGAACTTTGTAACCAGAGTAAAAGCATTGTTATGGAGGACATCAGAAAAAAACATCCACCTTTCCACCAGGAAGTTATAAATCTTGACAAACAAGAAGACTCAATCAAAGCCAGGCTCAGCTTTCAGTGACATTGGCATAAATCCAGAAAATCTTCTTGGACTTTGAAGGAGTAAAGACAGTAGTATCCAAAATGGAGATTTGCCCTCATATGTTTAATATTTCTCTTATTTTAATAAGAATAAATCCTAAATTGGGATGTTGAAGAAGATATTAAATTTATTTCCATTTTAATAACTACTCTTTAATTATTTTATTTCTGCAGTGAATTATGACACAAATACTGTTAAATTGATTATTAATGGTTCTGGCCAAGATACTGTATTACCTCAGGAAGAATCCATATAAAGAATGATATTGTCAGCACAGCTGTGCAAACATTGGTCACTCCCGAGGAATTATCTTATGACAAAAACCAGTGAATTGGACAAATAATGGAAATATATTACATTTAACACATTTAAAAGATCGCTGTGATGATGCTAATGATGAACAGCTGCAACTGGGCAATATCTGATTTTTTTCCAAAAGGCATGTTTGTTTGCTTATCTTTCTTTCAAAGTCTCTGCAGCCTACTTTCCTTCTGTGTGCAATGTAATCTCTGCAGGACTGACTGGTTTCTCCTTGCTCTACAGGTACTTCACAACAGGAAAAGAAAAGTATCTTCCATTCTTTCAATAGAAACAAATATTTTCTCTTAGAAAAAAGTAGATATTTTATCTGCTGAATAAAATATAACTCATCCTCTATCTTCTCCTAAAAGAGAATATTTCTGTCTGGAATATTTTTTCAATGGGAATTTGACACCAACATTATATTAGATATACCCAGTCTGTATTAACTAGGTAGAAGTTTTATACTAGATATGAAAGCCCAGAAACAGTTTCAGCTTGATGGGCACGCTGCTAATAATTTCCTCCTCAGCAATATTTGTCTCAGAGAAGATTGCTCCTTTGTCCACAACCAGCTTTTTCTGAAGGCAGAAGTTCTTGAAGTCCTTTTCCTGTATTTATACACAAATATTTCAAAATAAAGGGCTGGCCTGTGAGCAAAGAAATACATGTTCCTTCCCTTTCCTCCTCAGAGAGACCACATTGTTTGAAGTTTTCCAAATGCCAAACACAAAAAAATACCTAAAAAGTAAAAATGAAACAAAAACAAAAAACAAAAACAAAAACAAACAAGCAAACAAAAAAACCTTAACTGAAAGGAGCCAGGAGATTGTAAAGGACACCAGAGAGTAGTAACGTAAGACTCAGAACCACTCTGCAGTGGTCCCATAATGAAAGCTTTTAAAATCCTTTCATCAGAAATAATTACATGTTTCTCTCTTGAAGAAAGCAGCCTTCTCCAAAAAGCTTTACTCCCCTGTACCTTAAGCTGGCAGAAAATCAGAGGCAGGAAGCAAGAGTCCAAAGGGCCAAGCAAATCACAGACCTTTCATCTTCTAGATCCTTCGGAGTTGAACAGCACAGCTCTCCAGACAACACCACCCTCTCTTTCTGTCCAAACAAAAGGAGGAACAACGCCCTGAGGCTCATTTAAACTCTTCAATTGAGCTAATTCTTCCAGTTTTCCCCTTCATTTCCCTTGCAGCATCTTTATTTCATTTTTGGCTCAGAACAGCCCTCCCTCCCATCAAAGCGAATAACAGGTGCTTTTGCGCACAGACCATGTGAGTTGATGCTGTGCTTAATTTTTCAAAAAGCTGAATCACAGTTTAATTTTACAGTTGAAATCTGCTGCAGGGCAGCAGAGGCAGGGTGTGTCTGTCTCCAGAGGACATATATTCACTCTACCACAGACTCCCTTTTGAGACTTTTAGGATTTGTAGAGGAGCATCCTTTTCCCATTGGTTATACTAATACCTAGTTATCTCAGTAAAGCTAGGAAGTCCCTGCCAGTTTTCTTCCTCATGTTTGTTTGGGCTTTTTTTTTAATATTCACAGAGCAAGTGGAAAGGAATAGACAAATGGCATGGACAAAAGCTGCCTAAATAAGAAGGAATCAAACTACCATAAAAAGACATTAGTGAGGAAATTCAGCAGCTCTTAAGCCAATAAAGGAGACCAGGAACATGTAAGTGTAGTATATTAGATGCTATACAATTTTCTAACAAAATTTTGGATCAAAATCATCCATGCACAACTACATTCAGTGTTTTATTCAAAGCATGGCTTCATTACTCTGATCAATATCCTGAGCCAGGTAAAATAGAGAGATAGATAGAGAGATAAAGAGATAGAGAGATAGATCTTGATGTATAATTCAGGCTAAATACTTATGTTCTTCCTAACCCACTACCCAAAACTAAGTCAGATACTTTTCCTGATCACACTTCAACTAGCTGTTAAAGATCCTCAACAGCTGGTGCATTATATTATTTTTTATTTACTTGCAGGTACCCTACTGTTGCTGCATTGACCTGTAAAATTTCTGTGAAAGAGAGATGTAGACAAATGTATGGACAAAGCACCAACTTCAATCTGTGAATTTGAGGCCATATTGTAGGATAGTATGAAGGATAAGTGAAATTCATGGAGATTAATTTAATATGCAGAGTCAAAAAGTATCATAACCACCTTGGTTAAGAAGTAGAAGCAGAAAAAGTTCCGTTCAAGATAAGTTTTAGGGTATTCAGCTCTGCTTTTTCTCACACACCTGTTATGCCCACATCATGGTCAGCTGATGAAGTCCTGCCTTAATGCAATTGCACCTCTGCTCAAAGAAACATCCCAAAGCCTCCTAGGTCCTTCTCCATTACCAATAGAATTCCTATTCTGTTGTGTCTGGTTTTACTACCCCTAGAGCAGTTATTTATCTTTTGCTGGAAACGAAACGAAACAAAACAAAACAAAACAAAAATTTGCTTTATCTTTCTTTTCTACATTTAGTGTAATGGTACAGGACTCCAGGTATTTGACTATAAGAGATCCCATTGCATACTGTGGCCTCCTCAGTAAAGACTGCTAGCTAGATGACGCAAATAGAAACAGATTAAAGAAATAAGATAGCATCTTCACACAAAGCTTTTCAAAAAGCTCACCTGAATATGAAAAGAAACTTTCTAAAGCATGAGTGTTTTTAGAATACACAAACCATGAAAGAAAATACTTGATAATGAACTAACACATTCTCCATTAAAATGCAATTCTAATGAAATCATTACTTGGTACTGGAAGAAAAGCTTTCCTCAGTGCATATAATATGGCATCACCTGATGCTAAAATTTAATTACTATCCTTATTGGAAAAAAAATTATGCGCAACTTATCCTATTCATTCCCTTGTGGGTAAAAAGCAGAACAGCTTCCAACCGAAATTTGTCTCTACATATCTGTTTTTGCACAAAAGTGCTTCTCCTTTTCCCACCTATTTTCCTCATGGTTTTCATGTTGTAAAATGATAACATTATCACGATTCCTGAAATTTAGCTAGGCCAAGAAGCTTAACTCATTTGTTCAAGAACTAGAATTTTGTGTAACTGAACAGGAGTTTAGTGGCATTTGGCCCTTTAGTGCTCAGAATCTTATGGAACATTTCAAAGACTTTACTTGTGAGAGTGACCAGCCACTGGAACAGGCTGCCCAGAGAAAAGTGGAATCTCTCTCTCTTTGGAGAAATCCAAAAACCATTTGGACACAATCCTGTGCCATGTGCTCTTGTTTGACCCTGATTGAGCAGGGAGGTTGGACCAGATGACCCCACGGGGTCGTTCCCAACTCAACCCAGCCCGACTCATTCAGTGATTCTCTGATTCTGGGAAGGGGGTGGGTGTAGATGTGCATGTGACTCCCGCAATCTAGCCGTGGGAAGATGTCTTTTATCACTCCAAGCATTTTCTCTCCAAGAAAACAAGAAGGAGTTCACAGTAATCTCTGTTTGGCATTTTGAGGATAAAGCCAGCAGTTCTGCACATGTGAAGTGCCAACTCAGGTGGAGTGTCTGCAAGGCACCAACACAATGAGCACTGCTGTGTCTGTGCAATGACATCTTCTGCTACACCCGTTTCCCTTTCCAGGTTTCCTGGAGGCAGCAGGAGTGTCCCCAGGTGCTCTGCTGCCATCTCCTCTGTGACTGGACATGGCTCAGTCAGGGGCAACCCCTTCAGAACTTTCAACTGTAAAATTCAACTGTAATTCAATTCTTAAAAAAATTAATCTCTGAGTCAAGCTTAACCAAGAAAACTGAAGATTTGACAAGATAAAATCTTGGGCCAGGAAATAAGTCAAAAGTGTAGTTGCAAACAGCCCACTCCTCACCAGGCAGGAATAAAGTAGCACTGCCAAGATATCTAGCAGATTCAGGACAGGTAAGGCTGCCTCACAGAGGATCAGCAGGTGCTATTCTACAAAGATCTCATCTCTGCTTGCAGCCTGCTCTTTGGAGTTAGGCTAGAAAATAATTCAAATAACAAAAAAAAAAAAAAAAGGAGAAAAATGAATGTTTTATTTTTTTTCTGTTCTGCTAAGGAGAACAGAAATAAAAATAGAATTTGGGGCAGAGACAGCAGCACATTATGGTAGCAAGCACTATCATTTCTTTCTGAAAGATAATACTATCTATCAAGATCTAGCCCATAAAGGGTTTCATATGCTGCTGTTCCACTTCCTCACATTCATGTTGAAAAGTTCAGAAATTGTTTTCTAGGGGCTCAAAGCCAGGAATCATTTTTTCTATCTAGGCTACCTTAAGAATGAAAAAAGGTTAGTAAGCCCAAAAGACAGTAAAGAGTGGTATAAAGTGGAAACCTGAAAAGAGATGTGGGTAAAGGCAGTATTCACAACACATATTAGACACAACCTGCCAAAGAGTTTCAGCAGGGGTAAAAAATTTGGTTTAATATAGAGAGTTGCATTCATAGCAATTTCCACAGAGAGATGCCAGGAAATAAAACAAAAAAAACTTTGCTCTCATGCACCATTTTAAGTGTTATTACAAGAAAAACCAGCCCACATGAAAATTTTCAGACAGAATTCAGGTGCTACATCTAAAAAAGCAAAGTTACCCATGGGAAAGGACTTGTATTAAGATCAGCAAAGCACTCCATGTCTCAATTAGCTATTCTGTGCCCGGACTCTCTCAGGGCTCTGCATGAGAAAACAGCAACCACTGGCCCGTGCTAAGCTTTGTCTGTGCCTCATTGTGACTTATTGTGTATAAGTCTGGAGCATTCTGCAGCAGACAATGACTGCAGGTGTAACACTGAGCACAAGCCCTTCAGACCTCACAAGGATGCTGACATCCTCAGCACAGTCCAAGTACTAAGTAGCAGCAGGGACACACAGAATTTAGAATTTTGTGATGTAGATTTGGTACCACAGACTTTGGGGATCCTTCATATCTGCCGGATATCTTTTCCAGTGTGGGAAAAGGATGGCAGCTTTCTATCTGTGTAAAAGCAATGCAGCATCTGTGACTGGGGATATTAAGATCTTGTTCATTTTGTGTTTGTGAAGTGTTTAAACCTCTCAGGATTCCTGTATTTTAAGTAAAAATATAAAGAAGACAGAGGTACCTTGCAGTACAACCATCTGCAGTACTATTACGTAAAAGAGAATCTTCAGGTACATGAAAACCGTTTGGATTAGATGTTGTTTTAGATCAAAGAGACTGATGCTGGAAAAATCCTTTTTCAAACAAAAAGTCACTCAACTGTTCAAATAAATTGAGCACTATTGCCTCATTCCTGAAGCTGGACTGGAGCTTCACTGGAACAGACCGTAAAGTTGGGACTATGAACTATTCAGGCTCATACATTCCTCAGAATATCTGCACAAAATCCCTGAAGTCTGTAGAAGGTGGCTTCTCCATGTTTAAGCAAAATAATTGTATATAGTCTTCTCTACCCATCAGAAACCATAGCCACAAGCATTTCAAACTCATTTACATTTTTTGTCCTTTCCATTCTTTGTGCTGTCTTTAAAAGTATAGATCACAAATATACTTCTTAACAACAAATGGACTAAAACCAGAAAAAATAAAAAAACACTTTAATAACACTTCAATAAATAACACTTCAATAAAAATTCCAATAGTCATATTGACACTAAGCATCATAGGACACGCTAGACTAATTTCATTACTTCCACTTACCACATTTTCAGCTTCATCTACATATACAGAGGTCCCAGCTATGATTTTCTTTGAAGCTTTAGGGTGTGGAAAAAGCATGAGTTTTTTTGACTGGTACTCTGTCCACAGTTAAACCATTTGTTTTCAACTGAACACCTTATAATCTATATTCATTTAATTTCCCCTTTCTCTGTCTCATGAAAAGAGGAAAAAGCTGGTTGAAAATTTGCATCTGACCACTCTGACAGCTGCTCTCAGACAGGTTTTTCAACCTAGCATGATTTACAGTTTTTTCTGGTTAGTGAATAAATGTAAGGTTACTTTTCAAATTTCTTAAAGGAGTGGCATTCTTTATTTTAAAAGAGTTGAAACGGCATGGAAAGGGAGCTGTGTGTCCTGGTCCATGCCAAGCTGAACGTGAGCCAGCAGTGCCCTGGCAGCCAGGAGGGCCCCCGTGCCCTGGGGGGATCAGGCCCAGCATCACAGCCGGGCAGGGGAGGGGATTGTCCCGCTCTGCTCTGCACTGGGGCGGCCTCAGCTCCAGTGCTGGGGGCACTTTGGGTGCCACAACACAAAAAAGACACTGAGCTGTCAGAGAGGGTCCAAAGGAGGCCACGAGGATGGGGAAGGGCCTTGAGGGGAAGCCGTGTGAGGAGTGGCTGAGGGCACTTGGTCTGTGCAGCCTGGAGGAGACTGAGGGGAGAGCTCCCTGCAGCTCCAACTTCCTTGGGAGGGGAAGGGGAGGGGCAGGCACTGAGCTCTGCTCTGTGGTGGCTGTGACAGGACACAGGGGAGTGGCCTGAAGCTGTGTCAGGGGAGATTTAGGTTGGATATTAGGAGAAGGTTCTTCCCCCAGAGGGTGTTTGGGCACTGAACAGGCTCCCCAGGGATGTGGCCACAGCACCAGCCTGACAGAGCTCAAGAAGAATTCAGACAATGCTCTCAAGCACTTGACTCTTGGGACTGCACTGTGTAGAACCAGGAGCTGGATTCAATTTATGCGTGTGACATACAAGAAATAAATGAAAATCTCTTAACAAATTATTAACGCTGTTATAAAACACATAAATTCATTATAAATTCTGAAGTCTGTCCAAGTGTTCAATTTTCTTTCCCATATAATACGATCTAGAGAGTAGAACATTTTAGCACATTGAAATCATCTTCTCGATTTTTTTTTTACAGTCCTGTGTATACTTGTGAATTCCTTTAAAGATAATTCATTGAGTAATGAAGTTAATTTGAGTTAATGCTTAGCTGAGAGATAGAGCTGTACAATAAGAATGTCAAAATTCAAAACTTGAGGATATATTCACATAGTTTCCAAACAAAACAGAATGAAAAAGAAGAAAAAACACGAAGAAAAACTAAATGAAAAGATAAATTTTTAAAAATAACAAGTTGTTCTCATTTTTTTTTAATAGATCTGTTTGAATCTGTTTTTGCCACCATGTTGAAGTTCAAAGATCAACTTGCTTTATCTGTTTCTATGTGTTTCTGTAATCTTTCTCATTAAATTCACCTCTATACTGCAGAACAGTACCATACTACCTCCTTTCACTCTTCCTCAGGTCTTTCCCCAGCCTCCCCTCCTTTCTTCACTGGACTTCAGCAGTGTTTCTGTCACCAGCCCAGATCAGCCCCCACCAGAACTGCAGAACTCATTTCCAGCATAAGAAAAGCTGGGAAAACTGGGGAAAGAAACCTCACCACAATATTAACTAGAGTGCATGTTCCCAAAAAGTTTGTAATTTGGGGATTTCAACTGGATGTAGTCTCCTAGACTTCTGGTGCGTCTCTATCACTGTCTATCTAGTGAAAATGTTGATGGTTGCTGTAGAATTAATTGCTCTGTATGCATCACTTAAGCAGGGAAGAGCCAAAGACTCTCAAGCATCCCAGCATTGCCACAATTCAAAAAACATCACAAGCTATGGCAACTCCCTATGGAAATTATTCTTTTCCCAAGGAGATAGCTCCATTTATGAGCTGCAAAATGTTTGAATCGGATGTCTGCTTTCAAATCTGGTACTTCTTGGCAAGATTTTTGAAAGCGACCTCAGGGAGCAGTTCTGGACAAATAGAGGAATTATCAATAAAAGTTTACAAGAAGTTATTCTTTACTTGTATCCTATGCTGTACTTGATCATTTATACTTTTTTGGTAATGTATGGCTCCCTCTTTATGAGCTTCACCTCATGAAGCCAGAAATTTGTCAGTTATTCATGGATTTTTTTCACTTTAATTTCTCTATTAAACTGGGGAGTTTCAGGTATTTTGGATAGTAGAACACAAACTCATGGCAGGTCTACTCCTTTTCATATCACTGGCAGAGTGTACAAGCTAAAAAAAAATCAAAAGCAAGTTTGCTCCTTTTCACATCTATTTACATAATATAATGCAGAAGGAGCTAATAAGTGGGAACTCCCTTCTGTAAGCAGTGAGTCAGTTACAGGTGACATCAGTCAGCAGAGATCGACAGAGGAAAAGGTAGACCTAGGTAGAACTGAGTCACTGGATTCCCTAACCCGTGCATCTCAAAGAAACCTCACTTCATTTCTTAGAGTGTTTCATTTCCCAAAATAGTAAGTCACAGTACCAGGCAGGGACAGGCTTCAGCTGAGGGACCATCTTCTTGGTCAGGCAGAGTCTTAACAGACCTCTGAGATTAATGATTTGAAGACAGTGAGTAAAGAGGAGTGTTATTTATCTACACAAATAGCTAAATCAAAGCTTTAGGAACACAGACAATGAGAATTTATTCACTGTTGACATCCTAGATTTTAAAGCCATGTGATGAAACACCTGCTATGAAATAAAATCCTGCCCTGGACAGGCTCCAGGCTCTAAAACAGGTGCTAATGACACTAACTGAGTCACCATGGAAATCTGAAGTCCTGCAGTGTAATCATAAAACAGGAAATGAGAAAAAGACATACCCAAGAAACTATATAATTTAACAGAAATGTATCATATTTATCCAAAAACTGCTTAAAGAAGGTTCAAAAAGCAGAAAAGCAGAACTTAGGTCACTGATACCATATACAAACCTTGTTCTTTTAGAGATTAAAGTGAGGTGATTAAGTATCTTATTCTTCTTTCTAATATCACAAACACTGAATCACAACATTGTCCCATCCCAATCTGCCCATAATTTGCAATCTTTCTTTGCTTATTCATATCTGCCAGAGAAATAGCTGAAAATTTCAAAAGAGAGCATAAAATCTGAGTGTAAAATCTGCCAATCAGTACCAGTAATGCAACACATGAACTAATATGGACACATTGATTGTTTCTATGTAAATGAATTAATGCAGAAAGATAGATTTTTTGTTTCTTTGTTTGTTTGTTTTGATGTGGTTTGGTTTGAGTTTTTTTTGTGTGTGTGATCCTTCAAGGGTAAAAAGCAGAATGCTAAATCAGTACAGCAATTCACCCAGATACCCAGGTCTTAACCTTGTACTATTGAAATTAACAGAAGCTTTGTTGCTGACTTCAATAATATGACACTACTACTAATACTACTGTAATATCTGAAGCTTCATAGATGCATGCTAGAAATGTCACAAGGGAGTATCAGAAAACCACTATAATAAGTCAGCATATCCCTCAAGTAAAATACACTGCTCAAACATCAGATGTGTTCCAAAGTACCTGCAACAAAATCCGATTTTGGAACAGTCCCCTTGAATTGGTCATTTCTCCCCCAGCAACCACATTCATAACTCTGCATCATCCGTACATCCAAGACTGATAAATATGCTGAAAAGGTCATGTAATGCAGCAGTTGCTGAAGGGATACTACAAAAGGCCACAAGTAATAAGTCATGCGGGAAAAATTTACTCACTAATCTTAACACTCCTAACACTCCACACTGCCTTCTTTGCAGAATGGCAAAATTGCTTGCAGGAACGGTGGCTGCCCCTGCCTAGCTAACACTTTCAGTACCTTCCTTTTCAAAGCAGTCTTCCATGACATACTACTTGGTACATTTTCATTGTTGAGTTGGGCCTCTTACAACTACAGAAGAAAAGAGGATGAGAATTTTGTATAGGTACATTTTAGCATGGAAATTACCTGGCTTTTCCAAATATAAGAATGTACAATGTATTGCAATTTCCAGTGACTCTCACTCATACAGGATAATCTCAGCATAAGGGATATATCACAAATAACATGATTTCTGCTTTGTCAACAGTTTTAACTTAGCTATTTACTATTTCATTACAACTCTATCACAGTATATTTGATGTCACAAACACAAGCAGAACTGTTTTTCTTCTCTGTTATTTCCCCTTACCTACTACAAAATAAAACCTAAGAGAGATATATCTGTGTGGTGTAAGGCTACGCTCCAGAAATGAGTACAATAAATGCTTTCAAAGCATTTTTTCTTTTCTCTTGCAACACGGCATGGATATTGGAAACTCATCTTGGATACAGACTGTCTTTTTGATATAGAAAGTATATTTAGAAACAAAGTGTATGGAATATCAGCTTACATCACAAGATAAAATTATGTGAATATTTGCTTTGGCAGAACTCACGTGGAACTGGTTCTGTTTTGCAGGAAATTTTTAAAGATAAAATAAAGTTTGGCTAATCATATAAAGTAAACTAAACTTCAACAGTAAGCAACCTAGGAAATTAAGTTTCTTTGTTATTAATTTTGCTGTTGTTTTTTCCACTCAGGGGCACAGATAATTTAAAATCATAACCAGTAGTCGAGCTAAGAGAAATCTTCTGATAAAGAGCAGCTTTACCCGAAATATATTCTGCTGCTATAAACTTTCAACTGCAAATGACACGAGACAGGAGTATCTGGCTGCAATAGTGCCCCCAGGCGACGCCCTCGTTTCAATTCGCTCCTCTTGCGCACCAAAGCTGCAACAGCAGGGAAACGGACGGTCTCCAGCAGTTCAGGACTACTGCCTTGGAGCTAGAGCTCATCCCCTGGAAACTCTGCGATGCACATACAAATCCCACTTCAGCACTACAAACGAGCAGGCTGTATGGGATGTGAGGATCGGTCCAGATTTTTTCTTTGCCAGTCCAGTAGGAAATCAGGAAATCAGCTTCTGCAGAAAGCACAGCTGAAGGATGCTGCACTGAAGTCTCATCCTGCTGGACATTCTCAACTAGGCTAAGGATGAGGAGGGTGGTTTGGAGGAGATTTTCTTTTGTTTTTTCCCATTAGACTGGAGAGTGGAAGAAACAAGGGATGAGTTTAGTGGAGGGGAGAACGCTTCAAAGAAAGACATACTTGAAGGCAAATTTCATGAATTTGCTGCAGTATTACACAGGCGCTGTTCTGTACATCTTTAAAAGATGTTTCACATAAAAGTATTTATTCTGCTACCAATATTCACCAAGTAGAAAAATACTTTTTAAAAGTATGCTGCCTATGAAACAGAGTGCGGAGTGAATCACATTTGCTATGCATCCACCTCATCATTCAAGAACTGAAACATTCCTGTGGTCACCTCCAAGACTTTGCTGTTGAAAGATGCCTGACTGAGTACTAGAGCTCTCCAAGTGTGCACTGCTGTTGTTGCATCCAGTTCAGTGGACACAATGAGGTAGCAGAGGTGTGTCACCAATATGCAAGCAGGCCAGACAGAGATCCTACTCCAACATATAGATGATTTAAACACATCTTCAGTCTGTGAACAGGGACAGGACCTTACACTGGACAAGCACTCAGGACCTTACAGGACAAAAGTCCTCTACCCTATAAGCAGTGTGATATCCTTCAGACCGGTGGAGAAGTACAGATTCCATTTCAGGGACCAGGATTTGTGTTTGTTTGGTTTGGTGTTTGGGTTTTGGTNGGTTTTTTGGTGGGAGGGAGGCATTGCTTGTTTATTCTTCTTTCTTTGGTTGGTTGGCTGGTTTTGTTTAAGTTTAATAGGGAATAAAAGTGTATTTTTCACTTGTTGTAAAACCTGTAATTTAAAATATTGTACAGTTGAAGGACTGCCTGTTCTGAACATTTAGTCAAAGTTAGGAATCCTCAGCTAGCTGTTGCATCTTAGTAAGAATGAAAAATGTTTTAAACACCTATGATTCCAGCTGTCTGTGTAATTTCTTTCCATATAGAGAAGTCAGGCAGCTGTAGCTTGTTGTTTTCTAACCACTTAACCCAAGCACCTGAAAGAGCCATCTCCTCTATAAGATTAACTGGCTGGTTGACAACACCCTCGAATATGAAGCTTCTGCTCAGTAAGGGATAAAATAGCCAGGGGCTACCTCGGGAATTGTGTTTTGATTGTTCCTTACTCCTGTTACCTTGCAAACTTAATAGACATTTTGTGCCTATTTATTTATATATAGATTAGATTGTTAGTCATATGGAAGCTATGTTGACACCACTTAAACCCAAATGGCAACATAAAAATCATTGCCATTTGGAACATTATATTCTGACTACCTATGGCACTCCAGGTGCAACAAATTTGAACATTAACCTCTGGAAAGAACCAAAGAAATTAAAACAGGCTCTCCATCCTTCAAAACTCAGGATTTATATAGCAATTTTCAAGTCAGTCAGAAAAAGCACGGCCATGAAATGGCAAAGAAGCACTTTTTTCCAAGCTTTGAATTAATTGTGAATGCCACTGCGCGACAGTACTCAGAATTAATGCAAAGTCTGGGAGGGCTGCTTGAGGTGATTGCATAAAAACACACATCCATTAGGATTTTTCTGTTTAGCACAGCGTTAATGAAGTAGAGCATTTTCCCATGCAGAGAGGCAGGATCTGCACTATTTACAGGCGATCCTTCGCTCTTACTGCGGGTTTTTGCAGTACTTCAGCTGCAAAGGAAAGTACTTCAGCTGCCATCTCGTGGCTAACCAACCCTACTGCACTGCACCAGGCTCCCCTCTGCCTTCCTCAATCCTGTAATCAGAGGAGAAACAGTTCTCCTTTAATACTAATCCAAACAGTTACTTTACTAATTGTATTTTTCACCGGTAATAAATACTGAAACGCAACACTGTATTTTCAGCCTCAATCTCTGCGATTTCGATGCAGAGGAAAAGGGTAGGAACTGGATGAAACACAGAAGGAAAGTGACAAGTCCAGTGGAGGGTGAGACAGGTACTGCAGACCCCCAATAAGACCTCAGTACTGAACTAGGGGGAATCTCTGTTCTGCCAAGATCTGCCACGTCCTCTAACCTTCATGAGGAATGTCAAGAAACTAAAAGGAAAAATCACAGATTATTTTACCAACACTATGGGGTAAAAATGGTCATTAAAAAAACACAGATCAAATACAGGTTTGTGGTCAGGAAGAGAAGGATGTTTACCCATTTTTTCATCTGATTATTATCAAGACCTCAGCTTCCAGGTAAGCCAACATACCACAGTCATTCTTATTCTGGAGATGGGTGGTAAGGATGAAGTTAAAGTCTTTGGGTGACCAGTGCATTACAGCAGAGAAGCTGAAGCCTTTGAAATTCTGCATCTTGTTTACACAGGACTATGACCCTGAAACAGATGGAAATGAAAAGGATTTGGGGCCTCTTTGAACAGGATTTTGTAAGGTTGCTGCTTCTACCTATCTATCTGCTGAAACATAAAAACTGAACTAAAGAGAAAATGCTCAGGATAAATACAGGTATTTTACATTGCTAACTCAGATTTAAACTAAAAATTGTAGGATTCTACTCATAAAACTGGAATAAATAAGAAAAAAATCTGTCCTGCACCTCCAAGAGATCATGTTTCAATCAGAACCTCATAGTACAACAGTCAACAGAAACTGAGAACATGATAACAGATCACCCTACTTATCAGCCCCACTTGATTCTGTTGGACAAGGCACAGGTCATAGTTGAACATTTGACCTAAAGAAAGCACGATACTTAGTTAAAAACAGGCCCACGGAGAATGGAAAGCCACAAGTACAACTCCATGTATAACTACAGCCATCAGCAGTATCTAATATCTCTCTAATATCTCCTCAACACAAGTCTTCAGTAGCTTGTTCTGAAGGGATGTTCTGGCATTGTGAAAAAATAGTATCACACTTTAAGAAAATCCAAATACCTCAGGCAAGGCCATGGCTGCATGCTCTATTCAAAACCTCTATTGATGGATAAGAAGGCCAGAGGAGGAAAGCAGCAGATTTAATCCCTGGGTTTATAAACAAGCAGCACTATATCACTGTACTGTGTTACACTGACTTGCAGCCAAGATGGATAACATTTACATAAAAACAGCACATTACAATAAAAATTGCTTGCACATTTGAAGTTTCCCTTTTCCACTCATATCCTCCCTTCAAATTTTCATTTGTTGCAATGAAATCTGAGTTATGATATTGACTTATGATTTCTGAGTTATGATGTTTACTTATTCAGTGCTCTGCATCAGTGTTTGTCTCTGTGTAAAAGAGGCTGGGGATCTCTGGCTTAAAAACACGAAGATTGTTAAAACATTATCTCCTGAAATTCCTAATATCTTAAACAGTAAGATGGAAAAATCAGCACCAACAATCAACATCAAATGGGGAAGTTAATAAATCAACACAATAAGAACCAGAAAAGTGGGCTTAGGAAGTTTATCTGAGAAGAGGATGTCATTTACTTACTCTAACATCACATGCTCTCAGGTTCCTAACATTAAATATCAGCCTTTACCTCCCTATTCCCCACAAGTCCACACTCACAGACTCCTTCCTCCCAGTCCTGATACCAATCTCTCAAGAAATTCCTGACTCTCCAATTCCAGCTGAGCTCTTCCCCTAGCTACTGCCACCTTTGCCCCATCATCTAATAAAGGCAATTTTGTTTATCAGCAATTTCAAAGTAATTTTCAAAGATGGTGTCTTGTCATACGTCTTTTGGTCTATGCCATGCACTGTGTAGGTTTGCATACAAGCCACAGTTATTTGCAAAACACTTTGAAATTATTCTTGATTATATGAATTATATAAATAATATATTATTTCTTTACAAATTGTATGCAGTTTGTTCATTAATGTTGTACCCAGTTCTGTCACAATATTTCCTAAGTTTAGGGCATTGTTACAAGGTTCTTATAAACCAATTACTATTTTTTAAAAAATAAACAAAGCAAAACAACAAACCAATTCCCTTCAAATCGTTTAGTCAGTTTTTGATCAAAACTTGGAAATAAAGGCCAAATTGAACTAACCTCATTATCCATCTCTCTCTCTGCTTCACTCTGTGTTTCAGTCACTTGTCACTAAGATGAAGCATAGTTTAAAGGAAAAAAGCTTTCCCTTCTGTCTGGGAAAAAAAGGGCTTGTTGTAACAGAATGCTTTTTCATTTGGGGGCTGACCTTGCTTTCATTTCCTTTCACTCTTAATCTGCACATCACTACAGCAATGTTACTAAGGCAGGGAGATAAATATCTGGCTGTTGTAGGAAAATAACATCCAAGAAAGTACAAGCAATTTATACACAACTGTCAAGATACAAACCTTTGGAGGATTTTCCTTCTCTCCACTAGCTGTACGAGAAATTTACAACATCTTTCATTGATGATCTTGCCACCACCTCCTGAGCTCACAGAGAACTGTGGAATGCCTGCTCTTTTCTAGCACTCTTTCAATGTAGAAATTTGACACAGAAGGATGGTATTTTACTGCAGTTTCCCAAGAGCACCAATTAGTTTCATTTCTTTCATCTACACTTGCTTGGCAGGCAGGAGTGACACTTGGTCACACTGAAGAAGACACATCACTGTTAGGGCTCACAAACACACTAACAGCACTGTTCTGAAGAAAGCAATGCAAGGAATAAACACGAGCATGTGCTGGAGGAAATGCATGTAACACTGCTGCAGGGTTAAATATGTACACTGATAATTTTTCTGCTCCATCATCCTGATCTGCAAGTAACACAGCCCATAACTGATGTTTCATCATTTCATCATTTGTTTTATCATTCATTCCTTGAGGAATTCACAGCTATGCAACATCAGTCAGAGTCAGATCAAAGATCCACTGCTACAGGCAACAACTTTTTGGTCTCAGCTTGCCATGTTTCAGAAATGCAGTTTCTCTGCAAAAGCCAGGCAACTGAACTAGAAAATTCATCAAGCTGTTCCTTTCAATTAGTCATCATGACATGTAGGATGCATTTTAATACTTCTTATCATTCTGTACATGTTAACACTGTTTTGTGAAGATCATTTTGAAGAAACAATGCTGGAGGGAGGATCAGGTAGGTCACTGTCATTAAAAACACTTCCGTTGACTTTTGCCAAAGTGAAATTGATGATTGTTCATTAATGCACTCATCTTCTTTCCATGCATTCAAAATTGCTTCATAACCAGACCTTGAAGCATCCATTCCCTTTGGTTTTGTACTTTTGGCTCAAATCACAGTTAGAAAAAATACATTTATTTAGTATTCTCATTAATAATCTTTAGCAGGAAGAAAATGTGTCAATTTTATTCTTGACTGATACAATGCCAGTGGGGGTTATGAATGCATACATGTACTGTTTCAGAAACAAGGAAGCTTTGGGATAAAAACAAATTACATTGCAAATCAACCTGAAAAAAAGTCAAACTAGAACTTTTGCATGCAAAATAATTCAGAAAACCGATAATGAAATGCAGATTGTGATGGGAAAGCTCACAAGAATATAGAGCAGGAAAGATTATGTGTGGGTCCTCCATTTCATTAAAGGGCAGAGAAGGAACAGTCATCTGCTAGCAAAATTATAGCACCAAGACTTCTCATATTTAGCTAGACAACCGAAAAAAAAAATAGCTTCAGGCTAAGCAGTATCAGCATAAGAGGCTAGAGGATGAATTTGAGAACAAATTTGGGAAAAAAATCTTAAAGACTATCATGTATGCCACCTTAGCCAAGGTGAAGTAAGGGGAAGAAAGTAATTGGATACAAACATCTGAAGGGAAGAAACATCAAAGGAAGAAGAATCATTCGCTGAAATAGAAAGCTTGCTATGTTGAACAAAGAGATGAAATTAGAATAAGGACATTTAGTACAGCTACTACCAAAAATAGCTTGTGTTAAAATACATCAGGATTTGGAACATATCACAACAGAACTGAAACTTCATAACAATTTAGAGGAAATAAAAAGACAAGAGGCAAAAAAATACAAGAATTCTGCAGTAGAAATGTGATGTTAAGGAATGTACCAAACAACAGTGGTCCTAGAGCACTTTTGTCCCCATATTTCAAACTAATAGGACTGACAATGTATTTAAAAATTTCAAACATGTAAATGCTGTACTGGTAATAAGCCTAAATAAATATTTTTCTAAAAATGTTGAAAACTTGCCAGGCCATTGAAATAATTTACACACATTTCCATTTAGTGTAAACATATTGGGAAACATTGGTAAATACAACATGAGAGTATTTATGCAACCTTTTGGAGTAGAAGTTTTGAGCAGTTTTTTCTCAGTTTCAGCCCCTATGTTGACACCTCAAAGGGAAAGAGTTCCACAGCAACCACAACAGGACCTCTGTGATACAGCACCAGCACCACCCAGGGCACACCAGGGTGTCCTGTGTGTTTGGACAGAGCCGATTCCCAGGGAATGCCACCCTCCTGCAGTCCTGTGGCAGCACAGGCTCTTACCAGAAGACACTCTCAAGGGTTTTAAATGATCCATAGCTGTTTATATTATTCATTTCGTTATTATTAAAACAGTGACAGTCTGACAAAAGCTGCAGATTTTCAGACAGACATGCAGAACCAAGTGGCGTAAAGCCTGCAGCCTAGCTGCACACACAATTAAAAATGAACTGGCTACAGAGACAGAGGCAGTCCCCCCTGACCTTAACAATGTTGATGTTTACATATGAACCTCCCCACTCGACTGCAGATAAGGAATGACAGACAATACTACAATTAGTGAAGGTCAACAGAGCAGGAGGCAGCAGTTAGTCAATTACAAAAGCAAACCCTCCACTAAAGCACCAAGTCCTGTGTTTTCTCAGTATAATCAACTGACTGAGTCATGGGGGTCTAACAAAATTGACCTGTTTGTCCTTTATCTAATTGACTGATGCCCAGAATTGCATGAACTTTAGGTGTGGTAGAATTTAAGTCTTAAAATCTTGTAGCAAAAGACAAATGTCTAATTAGTCTGTCTTCAGGTCTAATGGTTGATCCTGCAATGTGCAGTTTATCCAACCATGACAAAATTTTCAGTTTGAAGGGTTTGCAAAGACAAAGAAAGTTGTTTACAAGCTGTGTATGAACTCTACTGGGTCCTAGTAAAGTTGCTACAGCAAAACAGCCCTTGTGTGAAGAACAAGAATTGAATTATAAAAAGAGGTAAAAAAAAAACCCAAACCACTAATGCTTTCCTCAAACGAGATGTATTCTTTCTGTTAGAGATGAAAAAAAATCATTGTTTTCTTGAAATAGCAAGGTGTCAAAATTTTCCTGATTCATTCCCCAGAATAAGCAATTCAAAATCCTAAGTAGCCTTAGAGACATGGTTTTCCCCCTTAGCTCTATGCATTATCTTACATAATTATTTAGACACTTTAAAAACATGTATATAGCTTCAAGATTTTAAAGTTTGGGGTTTATTTTCCCACACATTTCCCACATATGGCCTTCAGAGTAATGGTCTCAGACCTTGCTCACCACTGAGAAGTATCTGCAGCAGCTGCTGCTGGTTGGCAGCCCCTCCCTTATCCAAGACACTCGTGTGTGCATTTTAGTTCGGACTCCGCTGCTGAGCTTTAACTGAAATAAAGCTGGACACTGGTTGCAAGTACTGTTTGACTTGGATTTTCAGAAGAGCCCCATACACCCAAATGTCTCTTCAAGAGTTCGTATCTGACAAAATCTGAACCCAAAGCAGAACATACCTCACAGGTTTCTGTCCATGGCTCATTGATCATCAAAGGTTTACTTTTACTGAAGACTCTATGACCCTCTTCCCCTTCAACCCTCACTGAAGCTAGAAAATGGAAAGCTGCTATCAAACTCCACTATTATATCATTTTCAGAATGAGAAGACAGACATAATTAAAAATTATTATTAAAAAAAAAGGATAAAATTTGAGACAAACTCCAAAATTCTGTGTATAACTCATTATGCATTCACAACAATATCAAGAAGTTTCTGCTGTGAACAAAGCAATTCCCTAGGGTTTCCACTAATGCATTCTGTTTGAAAATATATTAAAAATAAAGTTCATCCAACAGTGCACCACAGAGCCCAGCCCCTCTAAAGGGATTTTTCTGACACTAAAAACTATAGAACAAGAGGTTGAAAAAAAGATTCTTGAAAACTCAAAGCCAAATTTTAGTCTTCATTTAAGCACAGTTTTGTGACAAAATACACATATTCTCCCTGTCTTTCTCTAACTACATACAATAGTTTACACAAACACAAAAATGTTCATGCAGTTTTACATATGCAAATACAACATACAATTTAGAAAATCAACTTCCAAATTAATGCAGGTTCCCATTGTTATATTATTACTTTCTAAACCACTCACATTTTTTCAATGTGCTTTTTCTTGGGAAATTTACTAGCTATTTTCCTTCTCTCTCAGCTACACATTCACTGATGCCTCACTAACACCTTTCCCTTGAACTGATTTTGCTTCTCAAACATCTCTGTGTCCCTCAGTGTCATACTGCTGTTTCTGGACTAAAAAATGCCTTCTGTCACAACACAAGAGTCATTCCCTAAGAGCCAAATCAATTTATTTGCTATTTCTCACTCCTTTTACCAACAGGCTACTCATTTAAAAAAACAAAATTTGTTTTCAACAGTCCTAAGAGCAGGACACTTAAAATACACACCATGAACTTGAGTATTTTAAACAATACTTCAAGTGCTCACATACGTCCAGAAGCAAGTAGCCACAGCTCCCAAAGACTATTAAAACAATACTTTATGTTGACACTTAAGGCCCTCTAGATCTACAGAAAAAAAGCCAGAGAAAATGGAATTCCTTTAGTCACTAACAAGAGCTTTTCACACTCATGAATTGCCACAAAGAGAAACAGTTTAGAAGCAAATAGAAAGAAGAAAGAAGAAATTTTCCCTTTTTTTTAGAAGAAAAAGGGAAAATAAGTAGATTTAAAATCTCCTGGTGATCAGATTTAGTACGTTCTACAGGTCCACTAAGTTTTAGACAGGTCCACTGACACGTCTTAGAGACTTTTCACAAATTTTTAAGCTTCTCTATAACTAACTCCTACATAGTTTAAGGGAATTCACAATAAGCACTGGTCTGATAATGTTAGCACTGTCATGTATAGTCAACTTTTACATAAGTATTTCCATTCATCTGAAAATTGCTTGTATGATAACATCAAAAAAACCCTAAGCAAACATCAGAAGGCTGCATGTCTATTACCCACAGCTACAAATCAAATCAAATTACTAGTATACATTTCTTTTAGCAGGGTTAGTGCTCACAAGTATGACTTTACCGTGGGATCTTTGAGAAATGAGAGACCAAGTTTCCTTTTAATGAAAGATGGTATGTTTGTACTAGACAGAATATTAACAATACTAAGACAAATTTAAAAAAAAATACAGCTTCACTAATTTCTAAATATAAAATGTATTTAAACTCCTTAACAAGGAAGGAATAATACTGGTTTTGCCACACTACAGTCACTTCTGTTGCAGTAAAATTTTATCTAAAATGAAATTATGTTCCAGAGAATGCCTTAATATATCTTTCCTCTGCCCATCACAGTCTCTGTCTCATTGTCAGAGACTTTACAAAGATCCAGGAGGAAAACTAGAAGAGGAGAAGCTCGTGTCCTCACACATCATTTGTGCCCTGCAGTACCTGGGTCGTGTTGCACACATCAGCAGGATGAAGTAATTCTTACTGCAGTGCGTGTGAACTGCACGGAGCTCACTGACCTCAGGGAGGTGACTCCAGGAGGGCTTAGGCTTCCTGTGACCACACTGAACAGACAAAACAAGCTCTGCAGGACTTTGGTGAACATTTGCACCTAAATGCACTAAGCATGGTGCACCAGCTGCATCTCCATCCCAGCAGACTTGGCCCCTGCAGAACGCACCAGTTGTGTCCCACTGGAAAAGAGAAGGTTTGGTTCCAGCTTGTGTAGAGCTGGTGACCAACACTAAAGCTGCCTCACCAACAGAAGCAGACACAGCCCAAAGCCAAGGCCTGCTGTGTATCTATATACAGATCTCCAAGGGACAGAGTTTACGTAAGACAAAAGAGCACTAATGTGACCTTACAAACTCACTCACAGACATCACCTACAATATACTTCACAAATTTTGAGCAAATTTTTATAGTCTGGTAAGTGTATTACAGAAAATTACCATGTGATAAATTGTCAGTTAACATACGTGAAGGCCAAAGAGGTCCCAAATGGGAAAATTAGTGAGAACTTCCTGAAGAGCAAATTTAAACATATCAGTTTGTACAAAACTGATGCCATGGAGAACCAATTTTGTGTTGCTGTTTTAGTTTAAGATACAGTCTCATGAACCAGAAAATATTGTAAGCTTACATTGAGATATGAGGGCTTTGGAGCAAAGAAAATGGATCTTTGAAAGCAATGTTAATAGAAAGTGGTTAGCACATTCAGGCAAATGAAAGAACTAATTTACATGCAATTAAATTCCAGAGACTCAGAGAAGTAATTCTCCAGTCTGACCAATCAAAAGCTAGGCATATAAAATAATAAATGAAAGAGCATGTTAATTTATTAGTTGGGGAAAACTGGTACTCTCTTTTTTGGCAACTTCTCAGACAAAAACCAAAGGAAATATATTTAAATGCAGCCTTTCAGAGAGGTGACTTGGCATATGCTCTAATTTGGGAAGAGGACAAGTCAAGAAAGACACAAAGGAGGTTAGAATGTCATTCCTAGCATAAAGGAAATGTTGAAAATCAAGGAAAAGACAACAAAAGAATATGAAAGAGTTGCAAAATCTAAGTGCTCCTGAAGGGATCTATAATATCTCACATTTTTGTAAAGCATAAAGTACATTTGCAATTTATGAGAATTACAATTTTGCCAAGGATAAATTGTGGCTTGAGTAAGAAATCTCTAGCAAGACTGCAGACCTGATTTGTGTTTCACAGAGAGACAAAAACCTATTAAGAGAACAGGAAAAGGCACTAGTAAAAATACCATTTTTTAATACAGAAATTAGCTTGTCGTACTACTGCAGGAACAAGCTTAATGGCTGCTCCACTGAGCATTTGAGGCTAACTGGACAGCTCACTGTGTTGAAAAGCACAACCACAAGATGTAACCATGTTTACTTTACACTGTAATCATATTTAACATTAACTACTCTTCATCACAACTTGTGTGCACATGTGACCAGTTACTGCATCTCACTCATCAAGAAAAACTACTACTCTACAATGTTTCCTGAAATATTTTTGCCCATACCATTAACTAAAAATCATACCATCATAGAATTATAAAATATGTTGAGTTGGAAGGGATCCATCAGGATCACCGAGTCCAACTTCCGGTTCTGCATGAGATATTCCAACTCAACTATGTACAACTTGAAATTTAAGGACTAAAATATAGTGACTGATTTTGGTTTAACCCATATTTCTGACTTTTTTTTTGCTGCAGCTGAATCTGACCTGCTATCTGGAATTAATACTTTTAAAGTTAATTAACTGAAAGGAAATCAAAAGCCATAGGGAGCCTGAAGTACAGATAATCATTCTAAAGCTGTCATTACATTTCAGAGCAATCACATCTACTTTCATAAAATGATGTCATCCTTAATAATCAATGACACAGTATTTATGATGCTATGTATCACAGCATCATAAATAATGTGTCATTTTTTATTAAAACAGAGTTTTGGTTCAAGGAACACTGAAATATAAACACGTCACAACTGCTTTGTGTGTCAATATGCTCTAAGTGCCATTAAATGCAAAATCTCTGGCATTACAGAGCATCATTAAAACATGTTTTGTCAAACTGAGTAGGTTTAATTAAACCTATTATATCCTAGAAGGCACACTGCAAAAGACAAGGACAGTATGCAGGAGCTATACACAATTAATTCTATTCATAACAAAACCTGCCAAGTATAAATTGTCAGCTTGTTTCAAAACCGAAAGCTGTTACTTTGCCAAGTAATGGGGAAATTGTGTTTAGGGGTATTTAACCAATTACCTTAGATGTGTAGTAGAATAAAGTAACTGTAGTATATATCTAGATCCTTTTAAGGATCATTGGGTCCAAATTCCTGGGCCTTGAACTATGTAAAAAATAAACCATGTACCTGTCATCCAGACACCTTTTGAACTCTGTCAGGCTTGTTGACATAATGACCACTTCCCCATGCAGCATGTTCCAGTGACTGAACATCCTCTCAGGGAAGAACTTTTTCCTAGAGTCCAGCCAGCCGCTTCATTCCATTTCCTTGTATCTTATCACTGTCACCAGACAGAGGGCATCAGCACCTACCACATCCACTGCCCTCCCTGAGGAAGTTGTAAACCACAATGAGATCTCCTGCAGTCTTCTCCAGGCTGAACGTGCCAAGTGACCTCAGTTCCTTCTTATAAGTCTTGCCCTTAAGCCATTTCACAGTCTTGGTTGCCCTCCTTTGGACACTCTCTGACAGCTCAGTCTTTCTTACATTGTGGCCCAAAGCTGCCCCAGCACTTGAGGTGAGGCTGCTCCCATGTGGAGTAGAGCAGGAGAATCCCCTCCCTCACCTGGCTGACCATGTTGTGCCGGGTGCTGTGCCTGATGCTGTGCCTGATGCTGTCACTTTATGTACTTGAAGGTTTTTCTTTCCTCAGGCTGAGTAACTCCAACTCAGCCTGTCTTCATAGCAGAAGTGTTCCAGCTCTCTTTTCATGGCACTCCTCTGGACTCACTCCAACAGTTCCACATACTTCTTATGCTGGTCTTGACCCGTGCCATGGCCTGTTGCTTGCAGTGCTGAATGGAAGGGTAGCAGCTCTCCATGTGCCCAAGGCACTGCCTGCCTTCTCTTGCAGAAACCACGGCCACTGCTTGGGAAGGTGACTCTGCAGAGGTACGAGGCTAGACAGGCTGTTTCCCGCACTCCTGAGTTTTATGAGCAGCATGAGCAGAGCAGGAGATGACTGCAAGGACTGAGTCACAGCAAACCCTAGGCTGATGCCTGCTGCTCACATGAGCCCAAGGCAGGGAGTGTGGCTGGCAAGAGTGCCTGAGCCCTGTGCTGAGGGTTCTCCCAAGGCCCTAATGGGGAAGGGCTCCACTAGACTGCTCCAGGCTAATGGTACATTGTGTTCAGCTCATGAGCTCATGAGCTACCTGGCTACTTGTGGCTTGGCAGGAGAAGTCCCTGGTCAGGGCTTGCTCACACACTCAGGGAATGGCCAACTCTGGTGTTAGGAAGGAATTTTTCCCCAGGAGATCAACCTTCCTCTGGAGCACTGAGCATGGCCCCTGGGCCATTGTGGGTAACTTACTGCCCGCTTCTCTTGCAGCACGACACCACGACTGGTGCCCTATTTCTGCAGTCAGAAAGGTTTCTTCCCCTTGGGTCACACTGACACAGTCCCAGGATTTGAGAGATTGTCTTCCTCTGAAGTCCTAATCATGGAATCCTTGCCAGAGCATCTGTGGGCTATTTTTAGTAAGGGTTTGCCCACCATTCTTGCAGCACAATGATACCACAGGTGCCCAAATCCCAACAGAGCTGCCACTTTTCAGCTGTCCTTGCACTCCTCAAAGCTCCAGGTTTTCTTCCTTGATCTCAGTCTTTGTTTCACGTGCATGCTGCTCTGGGCCTGGGAACCTTGACCTGCAGCTGTGCTGTCAGCAGTGCAAGCACACCGTACTGCAGTTCTGAGGCAAGTTTGGATGGGGGGAAACGAGGAAGCTGCAGGGGTGGCTTCTGTAGTATGGCACTAGAAGCTTCCCCCATGTCAGACAGAGTCAGTTCCAGGTGGCTCCAAGATGGACACACTGCTTGGAGCCAGCTGGCTCCTAGATGGACCCAAGACTGAGCCTGTCAGTGATGCTGGCAGGACTTCTGGAGTAACACAGCTAAGAAGGGGAAGAGAACTTCTGCAGTAACTATCCAGATATTGTAGTCTGATTTGAATGCCACTGCACATTATAACACATTTTCAGATCTGGGATGTTTAAACAAATTTTACATGCTGCAGTGGAGTCCTTACACCAGTGTGCAATGCCACAGTGAAGATAAAGCAGAAGCAAAAGGCAGTCTTCAACCGTACATTCCTCAGGGAGGCCTCCAATACACACAGCTGCTGCAGCATGAACTCTAGCCTTACCAAACAGCACTAATGAAACAAATAGGAATGGCACAACCAACCCATTAACTTCTCAAAAACTGCTTTTAAGCATAAGAAGCAAGTTAGCAGGTTTTGGCACCACAGTGAAAATGCAGAAATTAAGAAACCTCTTTAAATTCTTTAAAGATTCTCAGATAAAAGTCATTCTCTGTATAACTCAAACATCCACTGGCTACACTTACAACAAGGCATATTTGCACAACAAATATATTTATTGAATGAATATGGAAATTAAAACACAACAGTTGGTATTTACTATGCATTTCTTACACGAGCTACCATCAATCATTTTTAAAAGATATTTCTATTAAAGCCTGCTTGTGTTGCTGCTCAGATTGTTTACTCAAAGAAATTTAACTCTTCATGAAGCAGAGCAACATAGAGTGGAGTACTTGCATTTTCACTAGAGCTTCCATAGCCATCTGTAAAATTTTGGCTCTCTTGAAAACCAGTTCAGCTTGCCAGATAACTGGAGCCTGCTGCTGTCTTAAACAATAGTGACCCTCTACTTGGATCCATTTTAAAACAGAGCATTTGTGACAGCTTCAGAAGTGATATACATGAATAGTTTGTTGTTCAACCCTACTGCACCCTGGTTATCCTATAGGACAAAACTTATTAATATTTAAACATCAGCATTAAGAGTATCATGCATTTTACATAGAATGCTTTGGTTCCAACACGATTTCTTCATTGAGTCATTGGCCAGCAAAGCACTTGCTTCCATCTTACCTGAATTATTCACAAGGCATGCCCCTGTAGAAATCATTGACTTAACTGGAAGAATCACTCAGCAGAATATCCCTGTCATATTTTATTTTTTCCCCTTTATTAAGTTCTGTTGTTAATCAAAAGCACTGCATTTTACCCCCAAGAAAGAAGTAGTGTATGAAGAATTTATTCATGATCATGGATTACCTGCTACATATCAGAACCTTAGACTGAAACATGGGTAATCTGTTGGGTAGATGACAAAGTTCCTAAGAATTAGGGAAAAAATAAAAATAGGTAGTCATTAGTAACATTTTGATATAAATAAAATTTGGCATAAGTAACTACTTGCCAAACATCTACTTTTATTAGTAGTAATTTTCTCAAAATAAAGGCACTAATATGACTGTAACTTTAGATGAACTCATAAAGGAAATGAAAATCACCTGTTGATATTGAACACACACAATTTATACAATTATTTCAGGAGAATTATATTTCATCATGAAAGCTGACAACGTATACAGTGTGCAACTAGGTTTCCCTCTTCTGTGGTTGCTTCAGTAATTTTGGAGACAGAATGTATTCAGTATTTTACGGGGAAAAAAAACCATAAACTAAAAATCTGCTAACTGTAAAACTTGCTGTGAATTTAATCCAAATCACTAGAATATAATCCAAAACTTCACAAAGAAAAAGTTCATATCTCTGAAAAGGGCAGCACAAGACCTTTTTTTAAAAATAATTTATTTCAACAGAATATAAAGATGAAGACTGAATCAGCTCTCTAAAATGTTATCAAATTGGTATTACAATTTTTTTTCTGATTTCAAGGTGCTAGGAATAGCAGATGCAAATTAAGGGTCAGAAACCCTCTCATTCTATAACTCATACAGCTCTCCACATCTAATTCAATTCCTCTAGCAATTTGTCCTGTGCTTCTGAATTTTAGAACTACCTTTAAAAACAGAAATACTCAATTCCCTCTCCTCAAATTTCATTATCACTTTTAACTTAGTACCATCTTCTCATATACACATTATGAAAAAAACAACAATCATTTATAACAATTTATGTCTGAAGTCAACAACGTGGACAGGTAAATGAATGTTTCTTGCTTGATTATTAAGTACACTTACATTTCTCTTGATGTCCTTAAAAACTTTAAAGAGGACATATTCTAAAGAAGAGGCTGCAACCATGCACAGATTCACTTTTAAAGCAGTGATATTCAGCATTACAGTTTTGAGCTACACTATAGTCATGCCCCTTTCTCCCCTGTTTTTGAAGTGATACATGCCTCTAGAGATAGAAAGACAGAACTGTTTTTCTGTTCTCTGGAACAGAGGGGCTGTGATTTTCCTTGCATCTTGTGAAGGGCATATAAGCAAGGACCTCCTGTTAGGAGCTCCTAGGTAAAGTGTAAAATCTGGTCCTTAAAAGTTTGCTTTCATATTTTGTCCTTTATTATCAGAAAATACTGACATTTTATTTTTTCCATTTCAGATAAATCCCTAGTAAACAGTAACTGCAACAGAAACCGATGTTCACCTTTCTCATATCAAAAGCACATAATGCCCCAACAGTACCAGAATAGCTCTGCAAAATATCATCTGCGATTCCACAGTGGCGACAGGGTCAAAAGGAAGCATGACTGCTGTCTGAACAGAGAGGCAGGGAGGATTTAGCTTTGCAGGCTGAGGTGCAGGTTCAGCCTGCTGGGCTAAAGAAACTCACTGCTCACAGGGAGGTAAGTGCTTCCCAGAGGGGAGAACTGTTGTCTGTCTGGCAGGACCCAGGTGAACAAAGCCAAGACAATGATAATCTCTCAACAATTTCAAGATAACTGAAGAACATATTTTATCTACTAGAAATGCCTGCTCAAAGAACTGAAAGAAAATGTCTTTAGACAGGCAAGGGTCACAGACCATAACTGTTCAATGTTTTTTGAAAATACCTGACTACCAGCACCTTTCATTAACAAATCCATTATTGACACATTTAAGAATGAGACAGAATGACCAGTAAGATTACAGTTATGTACAGCTCTATTAAACTCCCATGAAAAACATCAAAAAAACAAACCAGAGCACCACTCTGTGGAATTTCAATTGCCATGAATAATAAAATTGACACAATAGGGAAAATTATATGAATGAACTTTTCATCTAGTTCTAGTATTCCCCACAATACTGACTCCACACTTGGCAGACACCAGGACATCTAGCACTGACTGAAGACATCCTATCTAATCCCTGAAAAAAATAGGGAACTTGATTTCGGATGAACTTAAAATCCCTTCGAGGACTATTTCAAGTATAATGAAGTACCATAAGCTGAAACATTAATATAGAACAGTATAATTTTTTTCCTCATTACCTTCTGCTGGTAATTATGGAAAAAACTCAAATGTAATGTATGTGACCTCAATTCTGCAAATGCTTAATCACGACAAGTATATGACCCATTTCTCAGTATATACACCTTAAAGTATCTTTAAAAAGAACATATAAAAATCCCACTAGAAATTTATTATTACTTTTATCTACACATTGTATATACATATATGTATATATATATGAGTTAGCAATAAAGGGAAAACAAGCAACTAGAAGCAAGACTTTTGTTTCATAGAAATTTAATTTTCCTTTTAAAAGGTATTTGGAAAGGTGATAAAACTTCTAACAATAACACACATTTTGTAAATACATTATCTATATTCCATTCATGTATATTAGCAAAAAATTATTTATATACTATTCATTTGCAAAATACTTTTTGTTGTTCTCTTCCACTAACACATAAAGTTGGTATGTCTTTATGTGCTATAAGTATCTTGTATATATTCTTTGATATCTCTCTTTATTGACAGCAAATCTTAGTATTCAAGTCCAAAAGAATCTTTCTGTTACAGCTACTGAGGCTCTCAGTCACTGCTTCCATGGTCCCATAGGTGGAGAATTCTTTTGCTGATTAGTGATAGAAGTACCTTCTTACATACAAAAGTAGCTAGCATCTTTTAGGAAATACAATGGGATTCAAAGAAATATTTAGTAAATATTAAACCACTAAATCAATGCAGCTAACCTAGGATATACTTCATAAACTAGACAATCCTGGTACGTGGAACACCAAGCCACAGTGACAAGTATCAAGCTTTATAGCAGAGATACCCTAGCAACAGAATCAACTTCTAAGTCTCTGTACGTTTTGTCTGTGGTAGAATTAATTTTCTCCACAGTGGCTGGTATGGGGCTGTGTTTTGGATTTGTGCTGAACGCAGGGTTGATAACACAGAGATGTTTTTGTTATTGCTGAGCTGGGCTTACACAGAGCCAAGGCCTTTGCTGCTGGTTGTGCTGCCACACAGGCAAGGGACTTGAGGGTGCCTGGGACGCTGTGAGGAGACACAGCTGGGACAGGTGACCCTAAACAGGCAAAGAGATTTTCCAGGCCACATGGCATCCTGCTCAACATGTAACGCTAGTGGAAAAAGGAAGAGAGGGATATTCAGAGCGATGGCATTTGTCTTCCCAAGTCACTGTTACACATGATGGAGCCCTGCTCTCCTGGAGATGGCTGAACATCTGCCCGCCCATGGGAAGCACTGAATTAGTTCTGTATTTTGCTTTGCTGTTGTGCACAACTTTTACTTTCCCTATTTAACTGTCTTTACCTCAATCCATGGGTTTCCTTGCTTTTACCCTTCCAGTTCTCTTCCTGGTCTTACTGGCAGGGCAGCAAACAAGTGGCTGCCTGAGGCTTGGCTGCTGGCTTGGGTTAAACACAACAGTCTCTTATCATTCTTAAAACACAGACTCTTCTCTCCTTTTCTCTGTTATCTGTCCCTATGAGACGAAAGCAGCAGCTCTCAGAACTGGGAATCTGGAAGGATTGTGAATTGGAATACAAGGAACAAACCTCATAACAAAAGCAATATGAAAGTCCCTAAAGTGTAAGTTTTGTAGAAGGGAGATAGTGGCTGCATAAGAACAGAAACAGCCATTGGGTTTTGTTTTGTTTTATTTTTAACTTAATTATAGCAATTTGGGGAAGGAGAAACTGTGGGTGAGAAACAGATTGGTTATCTCATCACACCTACTAGGGCATGGGGCTGGAGACGCAGCACTTGGGTGGTGTTTTAGTGCGGGAAGATGTGCATGTTTGTGTGGTACCAAACAGGAGCCAGCCACCACTGCAGAAAGAGAGAAGAGAGCTCTGAAACTGAAGTGCTTGAGAAATTGCCACAGCAACTTAGTCTTCATGCAGGTTTCAATGGATAACAAAGGAATCCTTTTTCTTCAAATAGCACACGCAAAGCCACAACTCTTCATTAATTGATTGAATTGTGTTAAAAAGACACAAAAAGAAGACTAGGATTTGTAGTATTAGCACATGCGAACAAATTCAGTCCTGTAGAGATGCAGGGGAACATACCACAGTAAATTAGATATTTTATTGCTTTGAGGCAGAAGCAAATATATAATTTATGTGCATTCATGTATACAGACATAAAACACACAAACATCAAGAGAAAAGTATGAACCACTATCTCTTTTAAAAAGTCCAGTTTTTAATTAAATTTCAAAACAAGCAGGGAAGTTGTAGAAAATAATGCAGCATAAGCAATTTTTTATCTAATGTAGCAGTTTAGAAGAAAACCCGTGGTCTTAAAACAATTTTTGCCTCGTTTGAAGTAAGTTGAAAAGTTTCCTTTTTATCTCAAGAAAAACTAATAAAAGAGTAATTTATTGGTTGTATGGGGTTATGAGGCAACAAAAGTAGAATCTTGAAGAAAAATACATTTATGTTTGTCCTGAGCATCCCTTTAATATGAAAGCTTTCTAAACAAAAGGGAAGGTGTGGTTTGTGTTCTTATTTTAAAACATTTCCATCTTTGTCTTTTTTCATAGACTTAGTCCTACAGACTATGAAAATATGGTGAACTAACACTGCTCACCTTTGAAAAATATTTGCATCTGTTCCACAGCTTGCTATCCATGCCACCAGTTTTCCAACACATAACATTGGGGTATATAGAAGGCAGATTGCATTTTGGTAGCAATATTTGGAAGTACAAAGTAGACAAGGACAAAGGACCAAACACAAGAAGCAAACACATTCCTTCCTTTTTAATCAATATCTTGTTAGACTGGTGGGTTTCACTCATTAATCTTTTGGTAAGGGAAAAATGAAATGGATTTACCATTACAGCAAAGTAAAATTGCAAATTAAATTCATTCTAATGAAATTGCTTACAAAGAGTGCTACTTTATCACACACAGCTTCTGTCAAGAGAGTTTGGCTTCAGAGTATTCATTTCTTTGAGGTAAAGTATTTACTGACAAATTCTGAATCCAAAAGACCTGAAAACAAACTTTCTAAATTCTTCCTCTTACATTGAGCATTTTTTTCAAAGCCATGCAAGTTCCACCTAAAAAGTATTGTGTTTTGTTTTTAACAGCTTCAAACAAATCTGAAACTGAATTTTATGTGACTGCTGTGCTGCACCTAAATATTCACTACATTATAGCTGAGCTGGGACATACAAAATGCTAAAAAAAAAAAAAAATGCCTGGAGATTTGCAATGCATTGTTTTTAATTTTTTCAGTAACTGTTGCATATTGATTGATCTAGTATTGTACATCAGAGGAAATTAGCAATTAAAGGCTTCCATGCATCCAGCATTAGATCCTACAAAATCCTGTTATCCACAGGAGCAAAATTAAAAGAACAAGAGGAATCAACAAAGCTAAAAAGTGCTTATTGTAAGCTGTGCAGAATTTGTCCTTTGCTGAAAAACATGAAAACTCTGCACAGATTGCATGCACAAGTGTATTTAATGTAGGATTATAACTCAATTAAGGCAACTATTTCTCTGATCCTGTAATTCTAAGGCATTTTGCAGATGGCTATGAATCCCAGGCTGTAATACAAATTTCTTTCTGTTCTCTATAATATAAACTCACATATTATGTAAAGACACACTAATCTTCTGCCTAGGAAAATAAACTTCACAATGTAGGTCAAAAGATACACTGCTGATCAAGATGAATTTAAAATAAGGTAAATTAAATTAACATATACAACATTAAATGTGAACATCATCCATATATGTAAATATGACATTAACAATAAAGCTTAATTGATACTATGTTTCCTCAAGGAATTATTGACCATGTCCCAGGGCACAGGGAAGGAAGATTACCAGCTCAGTAGGAGCCATATCCACCCTGGAACTGGACACAGCATCATACACAAGGCTGTGCACACAAATTGCACAAGATTGCAACTTCAGACTCCAAGTTAGCCTGGAAATTGGTGTGCTACAGGAATAAACATGCCCTTTCTCTGTTCCAATGTGAACAAAAGTGCATCTACGCTATCATTAATCATATGAGACTGGTTTGCTTCAGATTTGTCAAAACTAATTCAGCTTTGCAGAATTTAGTGACAGATACTGGATTTATCTAGACTGGGAGAAGAGGAAAAGGTTATATAAGCTTTGCTGGCATAGCCAGACAAATTATATTGTTTATCCATGCCTAAACAAAAGGTCACTATTAGCTCAGGGTTAACTAAAACTTCTTAGCTAATCTCTGACCAAATTTTGACCTCACTTATTAATTGCAAAAAAGCTTTCAGTAAAATATTGGTTAGTTGTGCTTACACATACCCTCACCCCGCACCCACCCTGCTTCTGTAGTTTCTTGTTTTACAGGTCATAAATTAAAGAAAAAATATCTTTTTCTAAGACTAATTAGTACCCAGTTAGTTTCATGTTGTTACCTAGAGTGCAACTGACAGTAAAGACAAACATTAAGCATTTCAATCTCTTAAATGCAGGAGGCATTTAAGTAGAAGGATTATCAGAGCCTTCACTTTACTTTTCCTTCCAGATCATAAAATATTATTTCAGAAAGCCTGTAAAAATACCAAATTCTTCTGCTTCTAGCAATTCCCATTAGAAAGAAGTAAAATTATAGAAGTGAAAATCTAAACACATGAAATCTAAAGGATCTATAATTAGGTTGGTTGGTTGTAACAATACATAATCATTTGTCATTGCATCATATTTCTTACAGAGCAGTTTACACTGGGCTTGTTTAATTCCTTTAATAGCATAATCATTGTATGTCAGAGTATGGGTATGACGTATTTATATCCATGAGATCTCCCCATCTGCAGAAGACTAGTTTTTGATCAAGTAAACATAAAGCACCTGAGTTATAATTCCAAAAATCACTTCTACTTTTCTTTTTGTAAGTCAGAATTGTTCATTTTCTCATAACAACATATGCAGACTTAATTTAAAAATCAGGTCTGAGAGAAACTAAACCCAACTGCATTGTAAAATATATGCAAATTCACAAAAATGAGTTCTAATAATACAAGAAATAAAAATCTTTAAGTTAGAAAGAACTGTCCAAATAACATGCCTTATGTTCATCTGAACTAAAGAACATAAGGAATTATGGTTTGAAAGCCTACTGTAATTAGATACTGAAGCTAAAAAGCGCAGTAGAAATTCTACATAATTCTAACTGCTGAAGCCTTACCATTCCATCACATCCATATTCATATTTCCTGTCTTTTTGTACTGATAAAAGCCTCTCCAAAATAAATTCATCCAGTCATACTGAGGATCATATCTGACACCCAAGCGATAACTTAAGTCTAAATTATGTTCAGTTTTCTTCCTCTTCTCTACAGGAAATGAGAATGCTCCTCCATCACCTGAACAAAGGCACCAGGCTTACTGCATAAATGAAAAAGCTTGTCCATTATTGTTTGTCACATTGGTAGATAAACCCTCGCCTAAGAAGGGCCTAAATGGTGTTTTATTAGAGCATAGTCAACTGTTTGGATCAAATCCAGATTCATATTCGTTTGCTAGCTGCAAATAAATCCCACTGTACAGTCAGTACAGTTTTCTTATATTTTAACATTATTCAGCAGAAGCTCCATTCTTCTGAGTTTTCGTTTATTCTTTGGCATGGGCTTGTCATATAAGCCATTTTTGAGAAGATGCTCCTTGCTGTGATGGATCTGGGCACCATGCTGAAGTTGGAAAGAGCATAAAGCTTGAAGCGGATGGAGTATAGTCTGCAGAAACATGAAGGAGTGGGGGACAAAAAAAACCCAAGCTTTTAGTAAGGTAGTTTAGAGACATCAATTATTACAGGTTTCTTTCTTCAATGACTATTTTAAAATGCTAATAAAATACAATTTGGATTATAATTGTTGTTAAAATACAACCTTTGAGGACACAAAGGGTGCAGCTGAATTGAATATGTACTAAAAAGAACCACAGAGCAGTCATACACTACCTATGTGGTGCCATCCCTCACTCCTTCCTTGGAACTGCTCAATCTGATTTCAGCCCCAGCCAAAGTTAGGGCTTTGACTTGACCTTAGCAATGGACTACAATCAATTACTGTGGCTCGGTCAACAAGCTGCAATAAAATAAGTCACAATAACTAAGCTGTTTGTGCTTGCACAAAAATCCCTTGAGGCAGGGTTTTAGAAGGAGAGGAAGCACGATCAAGGCAGCTGGACTGCTATCCTGGAGACTCAACTGTGTCCATGCTTCTGCCCAGAGGTATTGTGTAGGATTAATGAAGCCGCACAGACCAAATTTATCTCAAGTGGTTCCTAATTGTAAACTCTTCGTTTTCTGTTTGCCTCACTGAGTCACCGGGGCCCCATGTGCAGATGTGTAAAGCAATCTCATATGACTGCAGTCAGCAGGAGCTGAGATTCTACTGAGAAATATATGACTCTTAAAAGCACACAGGAAAATCAAGTGACATACTGGGTATCAAACCAAGTGCACATTTTTAATTTCCATGGCTCTCAACTTCAGTTCACCATCTTATATGCTGGGAATAGCACTCAGTTCAGAGAGGGTATAAAAAATGCATGAATGTAGCTCTTGGATACTGCAATGCTTAGAGAAAGCAGTAATTTTGTCTTTGAAAAGTAGGCTGGGCCAATTCTCAGTGGTAGGGGTGAATCAGATTATAGGACTGGTAACTATAGACATTAATTAACATTCACTGTAAGACAGAAGTCTTAGTAAAGGAAAAATATGTTGTCCTAGCACAACAAAGAAAAAGGTAAATATAAAGCCCTATATAGATACATAAGTTTATTGAAAACCATCTTTACTTGGAGTTCCAATTTCTGAGCCATATTTTCTTGTGTGTCCATACACTTTGTCCAAGTCTGGGTTTAAATCCAATTCATTTAATATTAAGGTGAGTCTAGCATCACAGAGGCAGACACAGAGGTGGCATACCATATGTTATGTCAGCTGCCGGAGCAATTTTTGACCTGGGCACCTTTTTTAGCAGGCAACTGTTGAGTACAAAAACATTAACTACCTAGTGGAGAGTGGTATGAGCACCCCAGGGTGAACACTAACACATAGTGGGTACATGGATAAGTCTTAAATCTCTTTTCACAAATCATTCACTGCTATATTCTGGGCACACAATTGAATTGCAGACTTGGCTCTGTGGTGTAAAAGTACTTGTAGGTGTTTTTCAGAGGGCTTATTAAATTGATATTACTAATGTCAGCCACAAAAGATTAAGAAGGACATTTTCTTAATGACCTCTTCCATCACGGACTAGTGGGATCACAATTTACAAGGAAAGGCTAATGTCCAATTAGTATTCTCTGACCTGGGATAAACTTAAGAACTATTAAGCCCCAAATTCCTCCAGTGACATGTAAGAGTTGTGAGCTGGCTGGTAGGCAGACATAACCCAGTGGGTTACATTCCATGGCTGAGGAGTGCAGGAGATCAGGGGACCTGGCTTTAAAAAGCATTTAATCATCAAGACAGCGGTGAAGGGGTATTCAGAGCATCTCTGCTGTCCAGTTTTTGAGAAAACTATTTCTTTCTTTCCATGCAGTAACATACCTTATCTCCTGTCACAAAATTAATTAGGTTTCTGAGAGTTAAAGATCACTTTGTTGTGTTCACTTTTGGAGCACAACATGAAAGTCACAGTAATCTGAACACTAGAGTTAATAAATGAAAAATGGTTTCCATTGCTGCATTCTTGTTTTAGTTTGCTTTGCAAAAAAACTATTACAAATTTAATTAAGATTTTAACTGTCAAGTTTTACATTAATAGCTAAGTACCTTTGCTGCCCCTCTACCATTCACAAAAGAAAAACCCAGGTATTTAAATTTACGTACCTCTTGTATACTCTTATTTTTTTCCATGATGGAAAGAGCAACAGCTGCACATTCAAGAGTAGACAGACAGGTGTTTGTTGGTTGTGTACGAATTACGTATTGACTTGAAATACTGGGTTTTAACTGCACCTGAAAAATAGCGAAGTCTAGTAAAATAAACAGGTCAGGATAGCAAACAGTATACCTACTCTCTACACCAAGCAAAACACAACCCCTTTCCCTCTGTGTTCACTTGTCTTCTTTTCTTTTTGCTGTTTTGTCTCCCAGCAGACAATGACATGCTACTGTTCAGTGTGATACACGTCAGTCACCATCACAAACAAAAACTGCACATTTGTTCCTGTACAAATATGCAAAGGAAATACAATTTTTTGTTAGAGAAAGATTAAGTGAAATTTTAGCAACTTCTAATTCTGATTTCTGTTGCCATAGATATGCTACAACAAAAATAGAATTATTCACTTATGCTTTTTTTTAATTAAACACTCTAAACACACATGCAATCCCATGCAAGGTACAATGGCCATATAGTCAGTAACACTTTACACCTTGGCAAAATATTATTTGTCCAAGTTCTGAATGTAAGACTTCTAAAAACTATTTATTCATATACATGTGTTTTATTCATATACTGTGTTTATTCATACAATGTATTAGGTCACTGATTAGAAATATTTGCTTAACAAAATCATGTCTGAAAATAATTTACTGTCTCTGCTTAAAGAGATAAATACTTTAAGCTATCTTGCAAATTAAAGATTTTTAACAAAAAAAAATTTAATTCAACCAACAGCTCCAAAAGCTTTTACCAGGTTTTTAAACAGTGGCTGAAACAACACAAAATTTACACTACTTGACTCTGTATGAAAATTCAGATATTATTCTTTTATTTTTATCTTATAATTCCGAAGATTTCCATCTCCACATATATCTAAAATGTAATTTGCAAAACAAATAATGTTTTAGCAACATTGTCAGTATTCTTAACCAAAAATTCTCAGTTCTTTTTCCAAGAACATTGTAGTGCAGTACAAAAAACCCAGATAAATCCTTATAAAAGAGTAAGTTAGTTTTCTTTTTTTTAAACCCATTCCATCAATTGACTTATTTTTCTTCTTCTTGAAAAAATGAGTGAGTGATTCCCATGGCCTTAATATTGTTCCCATTTTGCCTGCCAGAAGTCTTTCAACATTCCTGACTTTATTCAATATTTTCCTCCTTCACTTTTCTCATTTTTCCTTTTATTTGAAATATTTCATTTTCCTTCATCTCTCTTACATGCAATTACCCATTCTTTAAAGTTCAAGGTATCTCATTTATAAAAGGAAATTTCCAGACTGCTGAAGAGACATAAACGAGAAAGATGAAATTCCACTCCTTTACCTATCCCAATGTAATGAAAATTAAAAATAAAATTAAAAAAAGACAACAAGAAAAGAGTAAAAGGCATTCTGGACAGCACAAGCAAGTTATCTATAAAAACTTAATTTACTCAAATAAAGGAAAATAGAGAAAAATAAGGCCTTTCTCAACTACCTTCTTCAATCTGGTATGGAGAAACCAGAAGAGAATAAAATTACTTAGGAGAAAAAAATGCAGAATTTAGACACCAGTGTATGTAAAGAAAAAGAACATAGTATTTTCATCTCTACTCCTCAAGGTTTTCTGTGGTTTTATGCCTTCTCTCTATGACCATGTAGAGATCATCACAACAGAATAGGAAGCCTAGTTATTTGAAGTATACAGCAATCTATGCTGGAAGAAGCTTATGGTCCCTACTTAGAAACTTCTAAAAAGGTATCAAAAAAAACAGGGTAAACTTGGTCCATCACTTCTCCAACACATGTCCTGAGCAGCAAAGCAGACATATATTCACACTTTTCTCAACAGCTGACAGCTACATTCTTCATGGAGTATCTCTCAAGAGGCTGAAACCACCGGATGGAGCATCGGCAGGCCCACTGGCTTATCCCTCCTAAGACAACACCTTGAGGCTTTTTTTTCTAGGAGCTGGGAATAGTTCTGTCTGCTGGTTTCTATACTTCATTCCTTGGGCCTCATGCTGAAAAACATTTGACATAATCAGCATTCCAGAGAAATAAAACTTATCAATGATTGCAAGAAAACTTCTATAAAGAAAAGGGGGCCTGCATTCTGCCACACAACCACGGAGCCAAAATGTCTGTAGCTGCGGCTCTCAAACAACTGACAATGCACAAAAGGACAACTTTCTAGTACTAATAGCAACTGCAGCAGCAACTAAGTTTCTTCTTTCATGAGAAGAAAGAGAAAGGATGGAAACTAGTGTCTCCAACCATTTTTCTGAAAAATTACCTATTCCCTGGGATAAGATTAAAATACCATAGAGAGTGGTGGAGATCAGAGGAAGAATATCTGATCAAGACAACTGCCAGCTACAGTTTGTCTCTTAGGCTTTTTTCAGTATGCATTTTACCCTACTCTTTAAAGCAGCACAGAATCTAAATGGATGATCCCTAGTCACCTGAAATACAGTCACGGTAGTCTTTGTCTGCTCTAAATTGGACAGACTCACTGAAGTTCCCTTCTGAAACTAGGTACATTTACTGAACCAATAAAACACACAGTACTCTACCCACTCAGAGTATAAACTGAATGGTAAAACAAAGCAGAAACAATACAGAAACCAGAACAAATTAGTATCGTTAACAAATATTTTAGACACAGGAGGATATCTTCTTGGAAAAAAAAACCTAGACATATGAAATATTTACTTGTTCTCAGTCTTGATTGGGTAGGAAGATGACTTTTTTCATTTTCCACCAAGCAGTCTAAACTTTCATCACCTTTTGTGCTGTTAGTAATTTCAGATAGCATATTGCAACAATTTCATCCCAGTTTCTGCGTTATCTATGTGGATTAATTCTTTATCTGTCACCTGTGTATCTCAAATCTAGCTGAACAAGTTTAGTTCAGATTTACAGAAATGTTCATGTACAGTTAATTTAAACAAGATCACACTGTCTACCTTTTACACCAGACTCTATCTATTTAAAATCTTAGAATGAATATACATAAATACACTAAGTACATTTCAAAACAACAATTATGATATTTCAGAAGCACTTCTCGATAAAATGATAGAAATCCCACAATACAACAATTTGTTTGTTTTTGCTTCAAAGTAATTTGCAAATTATATGCACACTATGGAATAATATCAGTTTCTAACAAAATACAGAAACGATAAGTTGAAAAACAGCAGCCAGTTTAATACTGCTCACCAGAAGAACAAAAGAAAGAAGATGGAAACTACCTCAACCAACTGAAACTAGAGAGGAATTTAGACAAACTGTATGCAATAACTGACTGGAATTCAGCCAAGACACTGAAATTAGTGTATCTATTCTCTGTAAGTGTGAAAGAGTTTGAGGACTTCATTTCCAAGCCATTAAAAGTATGAAGCAACACATAAAATGAAGCTTCATTTCTGTCTGTGTTGTGGTGCGTGGTTTGA
>VYXF01009614.1:3394-21673 GCA_013397295.1 Polioptila caerulea
CTCCTTCCCTGAGACGGCGATACCCGGGAGGAGCCGGCGAGCCGGCCGCCTCTGCCCGCGTGATGAGCGGCAAATTGCACCCTCCTCGCCCAGCGCGGGATTCCCCTTCCCGCTCCTCTTTCCGAGTCCCAGCCCGGCAGAGAGATGCTTCGAACATGGCAGGGCAGGGCAGGGCAGGGCAGCTCCCGGCGCTCTCTCGTTTTGCCCCCGAAGGGAGCAGCTCCCGCGAGCCCCGCGGGACCCCATCGAGAAGTGGCAACAGCCCCGCTGCCTCCACAAGCACCCGACAGCTCCGGGGGAGGAGACAGAAAGGTGTACTGGAGAAGAAAGGAGCGCTGAGTTGGTCCAAATAAATATTATAGAAAATAAAGTTACTTCTGTCTGTTGCATATGGGCTAAAGCAGAAACATTTTCTGGTTCATGTGATCTGAACGAACCTTGACAGAGGGTTAGAGAAAATAATAGATAGTTTTAAGCAAAATTCTGTACCTTCTCCACCAGTATCTGCTACCAAGACAAGACTAAATCACTCCTGGAATGCTGCATTTTCTTTCCATAAAGTTTTGTTTGGTTTGGTTTGGTTTGGTTTGGTTTGGTTTTGGTTTTTAAAAGCAAATGCCATTGAGTGCTTTGGATTTTGTAGAAACAAAATAATTTTGGGCTGGATCTTGGCAATTTATTTTCCCTGTGAAGTCAGTCCTACCCTATCAGCTTACACAGGTATAGGGTCACACAGTCTTTTCCCTCTAAGTCTTTCTTCACAATTGGACTCAGAGGGGATATTCTTTATAAATGGCTGTTACAAATGGCTTGTGATTTTTGTAAGGCACTTTTCTATGAAGTTATGTAAAACACTAATGGACTACCTGCCTCAAGTAAATCTTGTTTTCCAAATGCAGGCTGTCCAAAATCTAGATTATCATGCTTTTGTTTTTCCCTATGAAATGCATTTTCTTTTCCACAGACCTAAGCATGATAAAGCCTTTTATTGGCTTTGTAGTAGAAGAGAACTGCTACAGTGCACCAAATCAGTGATGTCTAAAGTTTACTGACAATTCAGTGGTTTCACCAAACATCCTTTAAGAAAGAAAAGAGGCTAGATTTACAAAACAAATGTACTAATACTAAATATTACCGAATTTTTCATTTGGATAGTATCACTGGTAATGGGTAAACAATAATCTATTTATCTCGAATCTTTGCCATTCTAGGTTGTTTCCTGTTACAGTCATCAGTGTTTCCTCAGAATTAGGATTTTAGATGGTTTCTTTCAGCCTTTTTACTCTTTTTCCTTCTTAGTTTTTTTGGGGAGGGGTTGCTCACTGACTTCAGAGGCAAGTCTTTGCCAATTTTTAGAAAAAGAGCATTTCTAAGCTTCTTGTTGTCTTCAGTAGCATTTGTCCTACGAGGTACAGATTAGTACTCTGACTTTGGAATCTAGACGTGTTTTTTATGAACTTGTAACTTGGAAAATATCTATGGGAAAGCACGGTACAGCTGAGACTGGAATCATTGCCTTTGCAGCTTTGACCTTGGACTACAGCTGTGGGAATGTTCTGCTTATTATGGGAGGATGCTGCTTGCACAGGGCTATAGACAATGGAAATATTTTTAATATAACTTTTATACCAAGTCTACAATAGATTTTTTTTCCCTGATGTAGCAATATTGACTGAAGGCATTTAATTTTTCAAGGTATTTCTCTTTCAAACAAGTCTCAAATGTACATGCAATTCTTCTGTTATATAATGATTTTGCTGACTCCTCATTTTCTAAGCAAACTTATACAAAAAAGTCTTTGTCTTTGATAATTATAACAAAATGTGTACCCGATACTGGAACCAAAACTTGCTTTACTATTCAGTGCCAGAAATCACATTGCTGTAGTTATAAAATGTACTTCATTCTCTGACAACTGTATGTAAACACTCATTTCTCTCATTCTAATTCTCAATGTATTCTGATATATATGGAAGTTTATTTTTTTCAGGGTAGATAATCTTTTCCCACCTGAAACATTAAGAATATCTTATAAATATTTATTTGTTTTTCATGTTGGTATTTAGCAATTTGTAGAGTCTTTAAAAATCTGGTTTCTGACTGTCCATAACATTCAAGCTAAATTACCAACAAAGCATTCTATTCACAACTGAAACCAAAATCCCTCACAGAAACCTAACTGTTTGATGGAAAATGCATGAAAACCCTTTTAGAATAAAGTGGAATCTTCTGCTGGAAGATTTGCTGTTACATGGGTATTATGGAGCTCCTTGTGGTACAGTCATGAATAGGTTTACAAGCTTCCAGACAAAAGATGACTTGTTTGTATTGTTTGGGGCTTTTTAAAAATTGTTTNCTACAAGCTTCCAGACAAAAGATTACTTGTTTGTATTGTTTAAAATTGTTTTTGTTTGGGGTTGGTTTTGTGTGTGGTTACAGGGTTTTTTTAACTCAGACAAAGCCTTGGATATGGAGGTGATACAGTGCAGTCTTGGCAGCTTCACTCTCTCATTGCTGCTCAGTGTCTCTGTATCACTCATCTGGTAGCACATTTGGTTCTTGGCCAGAGGGCAAGACTTTAGTTTCAGAACAAGACCAAACAAGCATTTGTTTTTATGCCATCAGTGCTTCAGTGCACCCTTAGCTTGAGAAAAGCCTTTTTTCCAGTGTAGAGTTTGATCCTGATGTCCTATTAAATACACACTATTCCTTTTAATATAAAAGCGCTGAAAAATAAAATATGATTTTAAGATCAGAGGTAAAGCAGAATCATTTTGGTGATTAGCACAAGACAAGTTAACTTTTCTCTAGAGAAAATCCAAGTTTAATGTGGAATATTGCTATGAGGATACAATAAGTAATATGACTTTTGTAAAAATAAATGCTTTATTAAAACAAGGTTTGGGAATTGAAGTATATTGTTGCTTTTCTTCCTTTTCTCATTGTGACCATTAATTAGACTGACCACCATTCACATTTCCCTTATTTTTTCCAGGGTGTTTTTTTTAAATAAGTGGGGATTAAGGAAAAATTAGTTCTACCTATGTGCTGTACCACATACTCCTGTTGGCAGCATTGTCCCCTTCCTGGATGGGCAATGGATTCCTTAGGAAGAGCATACTGTGAGCCTGAGGCAAAGATATTTGAGGTGGACCCAGCTGAGAGATGTTGACCAGAATTTCCAGAGCTTTTTCTGTTTCCCCAAGGCTGTGATTTGACAACGTTTCTGTATCCCACCACCAGCTCACCTAACAGGATGTGCTTGTCTGGAGCAGGATGAGTATATGGTGACATTTTTATGGAATTAGCCAGAGTGTATAAAAAGGACTGTATCCCAGGCTTAGATCTTCCTGCCAGCTGATTGAAAGCAGATGATATCTAATATGATATAAACTGTTCTGGTGCAAAATCAGCCTTTAAACATACCTTAAAGAAGCTAAAGCATGCAAAAGGCAATATGTTGTTGTTGTCAGATCAGTTTTTTTTGAAATGTGGCCATGGCAATTTGGATATGGAAATAACAATTCTGAATTTCAGTTTACTCTTATTGGACCATGCACTTTGCTGTCATATTTCCACTGGCAGATAGCAAATTTAAGGAGGCCTCACACACCCCAGGCCTGGCCCTTTTTTTCTTGTACCCATATGCTAATTTACCTTAACTAATGCTAGGTTATTCTGTTAGAGTTAACTAGGTTTTGGAGTAGGCAAAATTAGGGAAAGAAGCAATCTTGTAAACTTTTTACAGTGAAAGGCAGTCAGTTGTTGCCCATTAAAGAAAGATTACTTGATTTTTGGGGTCCGTAAAAAGATGTGATCCAATCCAAGACTGCACATTTAGATATGCTATTGGGGTTTTGGTGTTTAGATATAAGTAATAACTTATATTTTGGTCCCAGGTGGGTCCATGTGGCTCCCAAACATCTGCCAGTCTGGAATGCTTCAGGGTGCAGTCCCATAATCCCTCCTGAGCCAATCTAGCAGCTCACTGGAGCTGGGGCAGGTGACTCCCACAGAAGTGTTGCTGCCACTGCTTTTCTTGCCCCAGCTCTGGCACACACCAGATTCTTTGGTGAAACAAATCTTCTTTCTAACCTGGTGGCATTTTTGTGACAGCCATTACAAGAAAAGTAGCAGAGAAATTACATACCTTGAAACGTGCTTTCCATGCTTCCTTTTACCCAGTGATACTTTTGAAGTTTCTGTCCCCCTGAGAAGTTGTAACACTAATTATACAGCAGACCTGTGCCTGGTGAGTCAACAAAAAACTAACATATCAAGAAATAAAACATGTAGTTTTCTGCTAATTGAACTGAACTGAATTCAGCTCAGGCTAAAATGGGTGCCAGAGCAGGTAGAAAGGTGTGGCCTTATCACCCTTCCAGGAGAATGGGGAAAGAGCAGGAAATACTGCTGCAAACCAGTATTCCACTCAGCCACCAAGTGGAACTGCTCCCTCAGGAGGGTAAAGCCCTAAATCTTGAGAGCAGAAAATAATAGGTGTTAGGAGAGGGCCTGTAGCAAGCTTTGGCTTTAAATTATTCTTTTAAATATCATGTAAAATTGATTTGTACTCTTGCTAATGGCACTTGAAGAAGGGAATTCTGTTGTAAAATATTAGTGTAGAAATAGCTTTCAGTTACTTACCTTGAAGAACATGTTGCTGATACAGAATAACAGATGGGTTACAGGCAAAATGCTCAATTAAGTTAGATACCGTTCAAGGTTGTGGCTTAAAGAATAAAACACATTCTTGCTCTACAGTGGAAGGAGGATACTGTGTATCCATTGCACCACTTTTTTTGAGTTTGAAGCTCTGTTTGTTACTGCTGCTAATTGTCTAGAGTCTGGTAAGTTCACAGATACACTTTCATTTGTGACTAATATCATCGGATATTCTGCTAATAAAAATTTACATTCAAATAGGCCTATAATTTGGCATGCATTTTATCTGAATATCAGTGTGCAGGTTTTTAAAATCTGTATATCTTTCTATAGTTTTAATTCAGATATATTTCATCCAAGTTAGATATTTAAAAATACTGTTCTCTGGTGAATCAGTGATATTATTTCTCATTAGCTTAAGATTTTTTTATGGTATTGAAACTGTATTTCTTTTGTTTTTACTAGTCTTCAAATATGAGTTTGAAAGATACATATTGAATGTAAAACTTCACCTATAATCTGTATTGCAAATACTTTTGATCGTCAAGTAACTTCAACAGTTCCTTGCATTCTTTGCTTCAATCACCATTCACCAGGTTTCTAAATTTTTTATCCATTCTGTAGCTAACAGGGAAATCATTTGGTATTCTGTTCTGCTGGCAGACAAGACTGACTGCATCTTTAGTTTTGTCAAAATAATCACATTAACTTACCCTCTTTAAAGGAAGGATTTTTCTAACCTAGATCTTTTCAGCACAAGCAGATTAGGGAGTGACCTGGCAGTTCTGTTGGTACATTCAGTGTACTTGAAGTCATTGATAGCCCAAGTACAGTGGGAAGTGCTAACATCTTAATCTATGTGAGCTGCAGCCAGACAGCATCCTTGGCTGGGCTGCAGCTCAGACTTTGAGGCTGAGGGGACCATCAACTCCCCTTTCTGGCTTCCTGAGGGCACTGTTAAACACACAGCTATTGCTGACTGAATTGCAATTTCTGTTCAGCTCTGTGCCTTAGGAGGACACCATTCATCTGTTTGCAAACTCAGCCCAAGACATTAAAGCCCACCTGTCCACTGGTTGTTGATTCAGGTGTTTGCCACTCTTACTGTATAAAATTAGCACTGTGTTACTACTTTCCAGATTCAGCTTATGACTTCTAGGCTCCTGATACACACTTCCCTATTAATTTAAAATCACTGTCGATACTCACCCCTTGTTTAATCAGTAAAATATATTTTATCTTATAAACAGCTTTCAAGCTAAAACTTTGAAGGTCTTTTTTCTCCTTAGACCTGTTTCTTGGATATCCTTTGTGTCCATTGCAACACTTGCCAGTTTTTAAAAGCCTTTGAAGTGTGGACATCAGCACTTTACAGAGGACTTCACCTGTGTTCTCACCAGTGCCAGGGAGAGAGGCAGAGTAACTCCCCAACTCACATTCATTACTCTACACTCCTGTATTAAAGAATCATTAGTCTTTTGGGGTCATAATTGCATATTACACTGGGAACTCATGTCAGACTGAGTGTGACATTCTACATAGTTTTCTGATCTTCTTTCAACAACAGCTCTGTTTATTAGCAGAGGTAGAGTGTCTTTCTTGTTTCCATTCTGTGCTTTACACATTACACATGGAACACATTATTCCATTTACACATGGAACACATTATAATGTGTTCCATGACAACAGGTCCAGGATTCCAAGCGTAGAGCTTTTCTGGCCTTCAATTGCTTCTCCTCATCACCATTAATCATCATCTTCATCCATAAATGCTTACATATCTCTTGAGGTGGAGATGGAAATATTTTCCACAGTGTGTTTTGTTCATTGTAATTTCGTAAATTTCCTAAGTGACTTTTTGTTATTGCATAGTGCTGATGTTTTAAATGGTATGTCATGTCACTTAGAAAAATGCCTTACCAGAATTCTAAAGAATGTTGTATCTGAGTAGTTACTTTTGGCTTGACTTAGACAGAGTTGAATATTATAATGCACTACTATATTTATGGGCACTACTATATTCTACTGCACTACTATATAGTGATCTACTTTAAAAGGGGAAATTAAAACTGAAAATGTTCCTGTAATGTGTTATGTTAGAAAGATGCACGCAATAATTTCAAAAGAGAAAAAACTGTGAGTTTGAATCTTCTGCTGCTTCTCATGTCGAAAGGCTTGAGTGGTGAGGGTAGCATTTTTTAGGTCCACTTCTTGAAACATTCTGAAACCTCTAAATACCGGGGTAGTAACACTGAAATCAATAGCATAAACATCACTGAAAAACTCAGACAAGTCAAGGATCAAATGCTATTTTAGAGTTAATTCTTCAATAAGGATGTAATAGGCAATTAATTTAATAATGTTCAGGTTGTTCTGCCTTGAATATTAATCAAGTAATAATGGAAGTACTTTGAATGGTGATGGAGTAGCCATAAGATGTGACATAGAAAATAAGCATGTAGAGAGAAACTTTATCTTAGAAAACTCGAAGAAATTTTGAATTTATGAGAAATAAAAAAGGGGAAATTAAAAAGAAATGAAAATACAGGAAAGCCTACAGGGGATAGAGACCTTTTAAGAATAGACAGAATTAAGATAATTGTTCCCATAGAAATAGGAAAGATTGATAAATACTTTTAGTTTTTTGCAAATCATACTTCACATAGATCTCTATTTTTAGTGAAATTTCACCAGAATGTGATTATTTTGCTATTTCTTTACTTCCTGCTTCATATCAAAGCATGTCTTTCTAGGTTTTTTCCTCTGAAAATTTGGGTTCCTTGGAAGAGATAGATTTTGAATTCCTTCTTTCACACTTTTGTTGTTTATTTTTCCTACTTGTATGCACCATGCAGAGGGTCTAGCTCAGAAAAAAAAAACCCACAATGTCACCACTTACACTTTATCTCTTTCTTACATCCAGGAACCTACTCAGTTTAAATCTCCCACTTTTTTCACAGTCAAGTTTTCTCTGTACACCTGTACACAAGTTTTCTCTGTACACATTATTACCCTATCCTTTTAGTGTCAGAACTGCAGTAACTCTGAAAATTGAAACTGTTGCTGATTGTAGATGTTAATATTTAAAACTTTCACCAGTTACATGAGGGTTAGTTTGACTAAAATTGTCATTGATTTTGATTTGAAATATGACTTTTTACTTTTTATTAACTATGTTCTATCCTTCCAATAAAAGTTTCTACATAAAGCATAGAAAACTTAATCTGGTATTTTGTAGCTTCTTTTTGCCTCTTCTGAAGCAAAATTGTGTGTTTTCCTTCATTAGACTTGGCGAGGGTTAGTGCTACACACACAAATCTCAGAAGTTACCTGGAGACCTTTTTCTCCATCAGCCTCTTTCCCCTCCACCTCCAAAACCTTTGTCAGTTCAGGTCTTTTGAAAGCCTCAGTCACAGCCAGCCTGAATCTTTGACACTCTTTCCTGGAGAGCTTAACTTGGAAGCAGGTCAGGCTACAGTAAAAAATGTGTAAAGGAGAGAAAAATTACCTTACTGTAACAGAAACTGACCGAGTGATTTTTTTTTTTTTCCCAGGATCTTGCTTACCAAAGGATTTAAAGAGTCTGAGGCAGATATTGAACCCCACCCTGACTCCTGGAATTCTTCTCTGATCACTGGAACTACACCAGTGTTAGGGCCTATGTAAAATTGTGGTGCCTTGGACTGTTCAAAGAAAGACCTCTAAGGTTTTTTCCATCCCACAAAATTAAACAAGAGTAGTTTTATTAAGTCTAGGAGGAGTAGCAATGACATGGTGGAAATCACCGTCACTGTCCAAGTCCTCTAGGCTGTCAGCTGTATCACCTTCATTCTAATGATTAAATTAAACCTGCAGTGGCTTCACATCTTCATTTTGATGAGTAAAGATACTCTTAATAACTTTGATTTGTTCCCAGTGGTAACTACAACTCCTGATGTTATGAAGTAACAGAAAAAGGAAATCCCATGTGTTCCCAGCATATGGAGCCTGTGCTGTTCTCTGAGACTATAATTTGGGAAGGATGATAGACTACTAAAAGAAAATTACCAGTGTTTTCTCAAAACATTTAAAAGCTGGGGTGATGTTGCTGAAGCACCATCATTTCATGTCTCTGTTGCTGACACAGCTTGTGTAGAAACAATTTTAATAAAGTCATTACAGGGTCAATGGAAAATCTCTGTACATATCTGAAGTATTTTGAGTGATTAATGTAAGTCCATGGATATTCATTATGATGATATTCTTTCATGTTTCCATTGACAGGCAGAGCAATGTCACCAGTAATGTCCAAAATAAATTATATCATCATAAAGCTGGACCTTAAACAACAGAATTAAATTTAAGGTAACTGTTAAAGTCTGACAATTAGGGAAAGTTAAAGGACATATTTCACATTGTCCTGCTCTGGGTAAGTGTTGTCATTCAGTAGGCTGTGTGACACAGAAACAGATATATCATCTGTGATCCGAGCTACAAGTGCAAGGAAGGGAATGTAGTGAGAGAGCCTATTCTAAAGTCTCTCACCTTGCCTGGTTTATAGGTACTTTATATCAATACATTGTTTTCAATGCCCTGTGTCCCTGAGCACTTCAGTTTTCTGTATTAGGTGTTTGCTGTTGTCTGTAATCATCAAAAGATTCTTCAGTGAGGGCACATGTGTAAGTACTCATGATTATTCCCTGCAATTGTGCAACTGGACCCAGTAAAAATAAGGAGTGCTCATGGATTTCCTGGTACAGTCTGCTTTTATATTGCCATTTATGTGGAATGGTGACAACTAAAGACTGAGACATGTGCCATTGTGCTTAAGATCTCTGACTAATAATAAGAGACTGTCAACAGTTTGGCACAGGGATTATCACAATTGGCTGAAGAGGATCGAAACCTCAAGGACAAGCAACAAAGATATGAAATTATTTGCCTGAGATTATTTATAATTAAAAACAGAATTGTGAAGAAAATCAGCCAATTTGTTTAAGACAGCAATAAATTTTCCCCTGGGTTCAATGAGGCCAAGGTTCATCCCACATATTATGGATTTCCCAATTTATCCTCCCTTCCACACCAGGTCTAGCATGCACCTTAATTTTAAAATTCTGCAGCCCATGTTTAATACAATGTGTTCATTTTGCTGAAGATACAAAACCAAACTGCAAACTTGTTTCTCTAATCAGTTGAAACAGAGGTTGGCCAATTTCTTCACCTATGAAGCTCTGAGAAATGTGAGCCATATTCACAAAGGTCTGAATCATACTGGCTATTAAATGTTCTAAGTCAAAGACCACTTTCAGACAAATAGTGGAAACTAACATTAAAAGGAGTAGTCAGCATTTCTGGCTACTGTGCCAACACTGGGAACATTTACCTTTTTATCCATCACTGTTGATGTGCTAGAGCCCTTTCCACCCAGCAAATACACCAGGACAGAATCAAATCTGCAAAATTTCACTTTCATTAATCTTGTTACCTAATGTAGTGGTTTTATGCAGATGTTCAATCTCCAAAGACCGAGTTTTTCTCTGAAAATGCATTTGTAGGCATTACAGGGCCCCTAACTTCAGGATCCAGTCATACCTGTAGTAGTTTTCTCCAAAGCATAAAAGATACTGATACACACCTGTGCCACATTTCTTGAAAGCATTCCCTGCTCTGGGGAAATGGGGCCTGGGGAGAAGAAAAAATGCTTAGAAAAGCTGGATAGGAGGACCTGTTCTTTCACAATCATCTAAAGCCTTCAGAGTGGTGTTTTAGTTCTTTCTGATAAATGACAACAAGCAGGAAGAAGATCAAGTGAAAGAGAAGATAATTTTCCTTTGTTGAAACCTATCATTATGATGAAATTAAGAATATGATTAATATCCCCAAGAACACTATCTGGAAAAAAAAGCCAACATTTTGAGACTCCAACTTAATACACACAATTTGCATGCTATTATCTTAGATTTGACTGCTAAAAAGGAGTGAAAGCTTCAGTGTTTAAATCCAGTGATAAATAGTGGGTTAATGGAAAGGGAGTGGCTTTATTTTACCCATTTAAGGTTGTATCTGCATGAAAGCCTTGCTGTATATCCCATATCTGCTGTCAGGGCATAAAACTGCTCAGCCCAGTGATTTTGGTCAGTGAAACACTACAGTTTAAGAGTTCTATGGTGAACTGATGAAAAAAAAGGTATAAAAATAACAAATCTTGTAGTTCTGTATAGAGAAAACATTGCTCTTTTCTTTAGCAGCTTTACAGTTACACAGCTGCTTCATTGCAGACCAGGAGTCATGCAGAAAGGAATGGAAACAAGATGGATAGAAACAGGCAGAGTAAAATTTATAGAGTCAAAACATGTCTGCAGTTTCCCTCTAGGTAAAGCTGTTTGCTAATATCAAAAGCTTTATTTGATACTTAATTGTATGCAAGAGTAATGTGATTTAAAAAAAATTAAAAGGTAAATAATATGAAAGAAGTCTGTGGTTTTTTAATTTCCATTAAATTCACCCATAAAGGAGTGGTTTGGACTGAAAACTTTTGTTGACTTTTTTCAGTAAAATGGTTCAGTTGTGATCCAATTTAAAGAGTTTTATGGTCATATCGTCTTACACTCCTAGCCCTTTATTTTGGTGCTGAGAATTCAGAGTTTAACTCAGGGAAGTAAAGAAAATTCAGTTCAAGGAACAAACCAGATTTTCTACTTTTCTTTGTTTGTGTCAAGAGAAAATAGGCTATTTCCATAAATTTATATATCAATAAATTTATAACAATTTTTATAGCAGGGAAGATATTAAATTTGCTTCAGAAATATGTATTCATACATATTGCTATATGGATTTGCTTTGCTCATTCTGAAACAATGCAGCTGCTTTTGAAGAAGACCATGGTTGGATTAATGAAGTGAAAGTTTCAAGATTTGATAACTGCTGAAAAGTTGATTGCTTCCTTAAAACATTCTAATCAACCAGAGAGACCATCACAGAGCAACAAAGATTCACTTGATTCACAATTACATTAACACATTTGAATGTAGCCTTCTCTGCTAATTTTAGTTTTCATTTCCATTTAGATCATGCAAGTGTACAACAGGAATAAAAAATAGGAATAAAATCCATTTTCCAGTATTTTTGAAAATGACCAAGTAAAATGCTTGAACCCTGTAGCTCAATGTTCAATTTACCAGTTTGAGGATGCTCTAAATCTTTTGGTTAAAAATTTGAGATGACTTAAGTAAAACCACTGTTTTGAAAATTAACTAGATAAGAAAAAAAACTCAAACAAACAAAACAACAACCAAAAAACAAAAATCAAACGTCCAAGAAAATACATTCTTTTAAGAGATAGGAAAAAGCATCAGGATACCATGAGTGACTGAAAAACAATTCATGATCCACAGTGTGATTCAGATAAATGGTTTATCAGAAAGTTGTTCTGAGAGGTTGTGCACCCCTTGATTTGCCCTCTAGCTCATTATATTTTGACACTGAGAGCCATTCATCATCCATCCATCCATCCATTCATCCCTACTAGTTTCATCTGTGACTAACATATTTTCTGGTTTTGAGTTAGTTTCTACTAAATCCTCTAGTTGTGATTTCTTTATTCTCTTATCCAGATTCTGTACAGTATGAAGAGAGGTCATAGGTGAGGCAAGTCTTTGTAGTGATTGGCCAGTAATGAGGGGGAGCAGGGTTCATATAAATTGTATCCTACCTTTCCAGGGTCGAGTCAGTCCCTAGTTTTCCATTTCACATCCTGTGTTTTGCCATGATTGTTAACAGCCTCACTAGAAGACCTAAACCTATGGAGAGTTCTCTCAGTGCTTAACTTTAAACTCAGTTTTAACTTTAGGAAATCTGATTATTTACATGAATTCAAAAAATCTGCCCTGAGCGCATTATTTGAAATCTTTGAATGTTGGAGAATGTGCCTTTTTGACTCCTAATTAAATTAAATTCAACCCCTCCTTGTCATTTCACCTCTTTATCACAACCTTAAAATTTAGTCCTGTAATACCTAAATTCAAGTCAAATTACTCAAATAGATTTGGATACTTGCCTTGGTTTTTTCCTGCCTTCTTGGCTGCACTTCTGCTGTCAGTCATTTTCAGTTAAATAAACTGAAATAAAGAAAATCCACCTTATTTGTGTCTTTCTGTCCTAGCTCCATGTAGTGAGAAATGGATATGAATGAAATAAACAGGCTCAGAGCAAAAGGAGCTCTAGCAGAAGAATGCAGATGCATTCTGCAATAATTAATATAATCATTACAATATTGGGCCACTCTGTGACTTAGAATTCGTACCATAGAACAGCATGTTCTGTATGAAAAAATCCAAGAGCACTGATAAACTAGAGGCCTAATCAATATTGGTTTCTTTCCCCCTCCCTGTACTTGTGTGACACTAGGCTGCATCCAGCCAGGCCTAACTCAAACTAACTCAAAGCAATTTGTCTTACCACAATATGGAGAAGTTGGTTTTGTTTTGGTCTTTTTTATTCCTTAAATAAAATTTCATCAGCAAACAAAATGTCTGGGCCATTTTTCAGGTAGGAGGCAGTAATATGTTCCTGTCACTACTGGATAAACAGAAATACAGACTGTATCATGCATCACTGGTGAAGCAGGACTACAGTGGTTTTTTCACCTACTGTCTCAAATGCCTCAAGTGTTGTATGAGTAGAGAGACTGTAAATAACTACAGCTTATTTCAGCAAAGCTTCTACTGCCCATTTTCCACTGACTATTTTTTTTTTATTATTTTTATTATTATCCCCATGCTAAATAACAAGCAGGAGAAGCCTTTTGTCCAGAAAATGTGTGATAAGGCAGTGCAGATGTGGTTTGACTGTGTCATTTTAAAATAAACAGGAGGCAATTTTTCCTGATGTACAACAGCTGTCTGATATCAGTTCTATTTGTTATCATTGCTATTAGAAGAATGATCTATTAGGACTTCTCTTTCCCCTAGAGAAGCTTAAGTTAAAACTCCAAGGACATTCCCAAATAGACTGTAATAGTTCAGACATTCTTATCAGAAGCACATGATGAAACTGTGCTGGCTTTCTCTTGCTTTTCCTACAAGCCTTTAAGGCTTTGCTCAAAACATCAGGAAAGGAAGGGCAAGTCCTATGCACATAAATGTAAAAACAACACCACCAACCTGTGTGGTGCTAGCATACAGACAGCTGAGGATGACTTTGCACCTTTTCTGAGTACCCAGTCTTCCACGCCTATTGTCTGTAAGTTACCTGTTGAAATTCCTTTTGTAAAGAATTTGTCCATACCCTAAAGAAAGCTGCTGTGGATTCACAGGAGAGTGATATGCTTTGTAAAATGCAATGAGCAGCTTGTGGTCTTAGTGATGAGGTTAGCACTATTTAGAAAGAATACCCACCATGGCCCTCCACTTACTGACAAATACTATTTCAGAGTAGATTGTTAAAATTTAAACATGTCAAATCCTACACTGCTAAGATTATGGCCTCTTTTGACCTTGAAAAATAATATCTGATATTTAAAAGTATATCTACTTTATAATTACATTAAAACCAAATTTATCTGCAAGATTAGGGTCAGAATTTAAGCAACAGAGTAGGCAAGTAAATTCTTATTACATGTTAGAACCACTTCTTCTCTTTTTCTATCCATTTATACTGCATGAACTGTGCATAAAATCATTATTTTTTTATAATTACCTTGCACTACATCCTTGTTGACTCATGTCCACTACACTGCATGCATTTTTTCTATGACACAGTTCTTTGAGAGAATTTTTCAATTCTGCTTTCTTGAAATTCACCCTTCTCTATGCCCTCTTTTTGAATGGTCATTGTGCAGTAGAAGTGCAGGGCTTGAGATCTGCATCACAGAGCATAGTCTCAGGTAAGGTGAAGGGAAATGTGTTATAGCTGTAAATTACCTCAACAAGACATATCTTTATCACTGTTGTTTTCAGACTGCTATTTATGGCACACAGCTGTCAGTCTAATGTATTCAAACACACCACACAGACACTCTCTGCCACATGCACTCACACTGTGTTGTGCTGTGAAGAGAAAAGAGCAAAGGTCCGGGAATTTAAAATACACAATAGTCTGATAGGTTTTCTTTAATGAAAAACAATTCAGAGCAGAGGCACTTTGTATTTGATATATGATACTGATAATTTCTAATATTTTATAAGTTTACATGGTGATTCACAGAATTGTAGAAGTGCAGGCTGCTGTCCAGAGGAGTTTAGTGCATCTCTTAGAGGTGTCCTGGGTTACCCCAAGGTCCATTTTCTGGAATGGAGCTTTGCTTGGATATTGTGCATAGCAGTTCCTAGGATCCTGTGACTGTCTTTAGCTACCTCACCCTAACATGTAGTGATAGCAGAGACCAGAACTTGGTTTGTAATATATTGTGATTTGCCTTTTCCCCCATAACTCAGTAACGAAAAATGGCATAATGTATTCACTTATTTATTGTTAAATTTCCTTGCTTTCCTTGACTTAGAGATTGTGTCAAAATTTCTTTATTTTTCTGAGCTTTAAAGGGGTTATGGGCAGTGCAAAAATATAAGCAGAACAGCCCTGCTTCTATCTCAGTGTTTGTGCTTTGATTGTCAGGTAAATAAAAGTGAAAACCGAAAATGTTTATGACTTATTACACCTAAGTAAGGGAAAAAAGAAAAGCTTGTTTACTAAAAGTTCCATCTATGACCTTTAAAATATGATTACATTATTCAGTGACAAGCCAAGTGTTCTTTTCACTAGAAACACTCTTCTGAAATTATTTCATAATTACAAAATTTGATGAGATACCAAGGACAATAGAAATATAATGTTCCTTAGAGACAAAAAAAAGGCATTGTTTAACAGAAATGCTGGCAGTGCAATGAAGCAATTCGAGAAACTCACAATAATATGTTAATTTAATTTGTCTCTTGTGCTCTCTTAACAGAACCCTTTATGTATTTCTGTTTACCACCTGTTTCATCCTTCTGCTTACCATTAGATGCTAAATTATTTCTTCCACATGTTAATGGTTCTCTAGCTAATCACTATCCTAAAACATGGTGTAAGAGGTTTTGGCTATTTTTGTTTCTGATGTTTTCTTCTTACAAAGAAAATTAAAATTATGGATATACAAACTGAAAGTGTTGCAATTTTTACCTTGATTTTAAAGGTTTGCATAGTTGGCTTAATAATATAAATACTACACTATAAATTTCAAGTTTTAGATCTAAAATCTTTTACCATGCTGTAAGAAAAAAGGACTCTGTGGTATTATGGGCTTTAACAGCAATGGAAGGTGTGAACTTACAGAGCTCATGTTAGATTTGTGAAGAATTCTATTTCCATATTAGCACTATATGTAAAAATATAGTCTGGAACATAACAAAATAGGATTATTCTCCTGGTGAATTAAATATTAACTTTGATTAACTTTGTGTTGCTGTACCATTTAATCCTTGATATTGACCCACTTTTCTCATTAATCATTTGGAAAAGTTATTGCATTGAGACTTATGCCCTTGTTGTTTGGAGAAAAAATGTCATACTGTTGTAGGCTGTAATTAAAATAAATTGTATTTGCTGAAAGTTTTAGCCTCGCTGTGTTAACTCCTTACAAGCTCACAAGGAGGCTTGCAGGCAGCAACTTATTTTAAGGTGATAGCAAGTCTAAATTAAGGTCATATTCAATGCAAACATAATGATAGAATTAGATGGAATGCTGGCAGAGCACTGGTGCAGGGCAGTGCAGGTCTCTGCTCATTTCCCAGCTCAGAGAGCAGATACTGTGCCTGACCTTGGATAAAACAGTCTGTCTCAGACTTCAATTTGCCGCCTGTGAAAGGGGACTAAATATCTTCCTGCTGCAGAGGTCTGTTTTGAAAGGGATGTTTATTCATGACAGAGAGACAGTTACTCAGGGAGGCTTGTAGAAATACACCAGCTGCAAGGCAAGGAGGAGGTGCAGGTTATGAGTAGTGTCCCTGGGAAGTAGAGGTTTTACCTGCCAGAACTGGCTGCTCCTGCACAGCATCTCAGAGCATGGCTGAAATCCAGCTTTTTCATCTTCATGTTCATACTATTCTTTTCTTTTCTTTCTTTTTTGTTTCATATTTTTCAGTTGTATTTGAAAGTACTCTCCCTCATGATTTTCTAGGTCTGTAAATTAAGATTAAATGAGACTGACCAATAAACCCCCACAAGGGAAGAAGGTGCAGAGGAGATGGGCAAGGAAATGTTCCCATGAAGCTTGGGAAAAATGCAGGGTTTGACTGACCAAAGCTGTTCTCTAGAAGCTGACTCAGCCCTAAAGGGACCAGAAGGTGGCCTTTGTTTCAGGTAAACAGCTATCAACAGCTGAGTGGATCAACAGGCTTTGTAGAAGTTTCTCCCTGAGTTCATTAGAAGAGTGGAAAATTCTCCCTGAGTTAGCCAGACTTACCCCAACAAAGAGTACAAAAACTTTAAAACTCAAAACAGAATTTCAAAGATCACAAAAGGCTTGTGGTGGCTTGAACCCATCTCCAATTTCCCGGTGACTGGGGACCCCATTGTCATGGTGGTGAGCATGTTCTAAAGGCCAGTAAAAGGAACTGATATTGTGATTGAACTCCATATTGCAGTTCCTGTACATGCACTGGGCTCAGTGTAACTTACATTTGTATTGTGCTGTGCAATATATTTTGTATCGCTCTGACTAATCAGAAATCCCATATAATATAACCTTTAAACAAGTATGTTTGATGTTAATCTTACACCTCCCATGGAATATCTAAAAGAACCTGATCAGACAGTATTGGGCTTTGGCGCTATTCCATAGCACCCAGCTTCTGAAATATGTAAAAGACACTGGTGGCTAATGAAAGTGACTAAAAATAAACTTTGATGTAAGAATTCCTCTATCTTTTAATAGATATTAGTCAATAATTTTGATGTCTGAACATAATGGGTTTTTTTTTTAGCATGTTTTCTCTTTTGTCTTTAGAGTAGTTCCCTAAGCATGCCAAAGATTTTAGCTGCTATGCAGGGTCCATCTTCTGGCAGCTCTGTTTGGTTTTCCTCACGTTTTGCAAAGATAGCATATTTTGAAAAAATAGCTGCAAAAAGATCAGAGATGCTATTGTTGGCAATAAAAAAGTTGTGGTGGTGTATAAAATGTAAGAGGTTGTAACAATATAGGGCTCTGCTGGTACTACATTGTCTCTTACAGGTGTTCCATGCAAAGACCAATTACAAAAATGTATTTAAACTTAAATAATGCCACACTGCAGAGATAGATAGTATTTCAAAATTTATTTCAGGCTGTATTACTGTCTCTTGGTCACCAAAATTATCCCAAATAGGATAGGGATTTGCATTGTATTTAAAAAGAGCATAGAAGGGCAACTATTTACAGCTTGTGATAACAGTTCATGTATGGGCTTCAAAATATAGAAGTATATTGTCCTGGTTTAGGGCAGTGGGATGGGATGGGATGGGATGGGATGGGATGGGATGGGATCCCTCAAGAAAGCAAATCCAAATGGCCCCTCCTCCAACTCGTTTGAGAAAAAAGATTTCTTCAGAGGAAAGTAGAAAAAATCTATTTATTTAACAGGCAAAGCACTCCTCAGCACAACAAATGACCAACACTGA